>JALIGW010000018.1:6591490-6603990 GCA_023053685.1 Diadophis punctatus similis
TTGCCTAGAACAGTGATGGTGAAACATTTAGGCACCGAGTGCCCAAACTGTGTGCGCACGCATGCCAAAACTGAAAGGTGCGCGCATGCGGGGACATGTCTGCATATGCGCAGCGGGGCATATAGCCACTCTCAATAAAAGTAGTTTTAGCTTTCCCACAGAGTTGATCTCCTGGTTTGTCTTTGGGGCCAAACACCGAAATACAAAAGGCCAAGTTTTGCAGTGTGAAATGACTACATTGCAATTCATATTGACCACAGATATTACAGCCTTGTAGACACTGGGCCTTTGCCATGATAGAAGACTATTGTTTTTAAATTTCCTGGCTCTTTTTGGAATTAGCTTTACATGTATTTCGGCAAAAGTCTTCACAACAGAGATTTGTAGGAGACGGAGTGGCAGAACCTAGAGGGCAGGGGTGAAATGCTCCCGGTTCGCTCGTGCCTGTCGGTCGTCAGAGAGCTGATTGCGAAGGCAGTGTGCGACTCCACCTACCCGCCTGGACGCCGCCATTTGGGTTCTTTTACCCTCTGCGCATGCACAGAACACTTTGTGCATGCGCAGAGGGTAAAAGAAGGGGCGGAGTTAAAAAGGGGATCAGCCTAGAATCCCTAAGTAGCCACAAATGAACCAAGTCCAACTTTCCTTGAATTTCATTGTCCCTTATCTAACTCCAGGCAGGTGCTGTTTGTTGAGAAGATTTCTGTGCATAAGCTGTTTAGCAATAAATCAGTTTAATCGGACCATTATATGTGGGCCAGATCTTTCCCGCCAGTTTTAAATGCTGAACAGCAATGGCAAATTTAACACTGCACCCAAGAAGCCCACCCCAGAGTCATCCCAAGGTGACTGAATGATGAATAACTCACAGACTGATGAACTTCATGCCCAGACACTGAGAAGAGGGCAACAGGTAGATGCTCACCTTTGTCCTGGTAATGCCAACCCCCAGCGTAGAATTCTTCCAAAAGGGAAGGTGGCCTCCACGTTTGCAAAATGTAATCCACCTGGTATTGCTTTCGCCATGCCAAGGACTGGCAGAGCATTTCCCGAGCCTTGTCAATATTGAAGTCCCGAGCTCTCAGGAAACGGAGGATGTATTCGTCTTTGGGAACCTGAGCAAAAGAGAGAATTAAGCCAATGCTCGGTTTGTTGATTAGATTTGGAATTCCAACTTTCATCCAGGAAGTCAATGGGAATCTCATCAAACCCTAGCTGAGAGAGAAGCCCAAAGAGCTCCAGAGAGCTTCTGTGGGTGATGGTGGATTACAAACCAGGGTTTTCCCGTTCCTCGGCCAGCACCATCACTGGACCACTCTGGCTCTTGTCATTCCAAGAACTTCTGTAGCCAAGGGAGGATTAGAATCCAGCTCTCCTCATTCCTAGTCCATCTTAACCTCTACTCCACATTGATTCTAAGGCTGAAGAAGAAAGTACTGGCCCAAAGTCATCCAGGGGGCTTCCATGGTTGAGGATGGACTTGAACCCAGATCTTCCTGGTCCTAGTCTAGCACTTTTCATGCTACACCTATTGGCTCTTGGCAGGGGTGAAATTCAGCAGGTTCTGACAGGTTCTGGAGAACCAGTAGCGGAAATTTTGAGTAGTTCAGAGAACTGGTAAATACCAGCTCTGGCTGGCCCCCGAGTGAGGTGGGAATGGGGATTTTGCAGTATCCTTCCCCTGCCAAGCCATGCCACGCCCACCAAGCCACACCATGCCCACCAAGCCACGCCCACAGAACCGGTAGGGGAAAATTTTTGAATTTCACCCCTGGCTCTTGGGCTGAGAAGGAGGGACTAGCCTAAAGCCGTCTAGGAGCTTCCATAAATGGTGGAACTGAACACAGCCCTCCCTGCTCCTACTCCAATACTTCCATCATTACACCACCCAAACAGCCACCATGGAAGGTCCCTCCCAAAAACGATCCCAGAACAAGGCATGGTAGACATCTTCCATAGCACTGCCAAGAAAGCAACACAGGTGTGTCCACAGTGTCACCGTGCAGTCAAGCTCAACTGCACAGAGCCTTTCCAGATCATAAACACATCTTGAAGTCTGTAGAGATTCTCAGTCATGCAGGTTATGGTTGTCCCAAAGGTGCTTTTTCAGGAGGCAACTGGACTTTCTTTGTTCTTCCTTTTGAAGATGTTTCGCTTCTCATCCAAGAAGCTTCCTGTGGGAGTAGGAATGGATTTCCAGAGGAAAAAAATTGCAGACTACAGGAACCAGGAGCACTAACTCAGGTGACCCTGAGGACACAGATAAACCTCCAAGTGCTTCAACGACCCTCTAAAAGGATGCAAATGACCAGCTGTCTGCAAGGAATATAAATCCTTCCATTCCCTACTACCATCCAGTCAGAGCTGAAGAAGCTTCTTGGATGAGAAGCGAAACGTCTTCCGAAGAAAAAACAAGGAAGTTCAGTTGCCTCCTGAAAAAGCACCTTTGGGACATCCTGAAGTCGCACAGCAAGGAAAACACTTCAAAGATGTCCTAATGTAGTGCTTCTCAAATAGTGGGGCGGGCTCCCTTGGGGGGGCACAGAGCAATGCCATGAGGGGCGCATGACCCCGGGGAACATGCTTTTTTTCCCCCGTAGGGTTTTTTTGCACCGAATAGCACACAGCACAGAGCAGGAGATATGAAGTTCAGATAACAAACCCTTAAGAGACACCATGGAAAAATATTTAACAGGGATGAAAAAAAAGGTGCAGAGAGACGGAGATAACGAAACAAACGTAAGTCTCCCGAAAGCTAAGACGAGGAAATATGACGAAGTGTATGTAGCGCTTGGCTTCACTGTGACTACGGTGGGAGATGAGGAAAGACCGGTATGTTTACTGTGTCTAAAAATGTTGGCAGCGGACAGCATGAAGCCAAATAAATTAAGGTGTCACTTAAACACATTACACCCCAATCACGCTGATAAACCGCTTGAGTTTTTACAGCGAAAACATGCAAACAATTGTCCCGGTGGAGAGTTGGGGGCGCGCGAAATGTTTACTTCTTCCTGGGGGGGGGGGGGGGTAACAGAAAATAATTGAGAAGCACTGCACTAATGTAAGCTGCTCCCAGTTCCTTCACAAATTCAGCAGGAGCATCCAAGGAAGACACAGAGTTATATGTAACCACAGCTTCCCTGCCCCCATTTACCTTTCCTTTCTGCATTTCTTGGAGCCACTGACGAAGTCTGATCAGGCAGCTTTCCTGCATGGGACTTAATTGTCCCAGGTAACGTTCTATGTAATCAGCATCCAGTTTGTCCCCTAGGGAGACAGAAAAATCAGCCATGGGAGAAGCTCAGGAAGAAAAAAAAAGCAGCCATAGGAGAGTAAAGCTATTAATGCATTTCTTGCCATTCGCCTGCAGACAGCCTGTAAGAATTTTTACAAGTAGTCCTTGCTTACCAGCTGCCTCGTTCAGTGACCATCTGAATGTTGCAACAGTGCTGGGAAAAAATAACCTTACAACCAATGCCTACATTTATGACTTTTGCAGTATCTCTCATCCCATGATCCCCACTGCAGTCAAATACACTTGCTCTGTGCCTGATCTGTTGTTTTTCCTTCTTCCATCCCTGTCACGGTGTGAATATTGCCAGTTGTGTGTCTATGCAGGGTGATGCACCCCTATCCTAATATTATAGTACATTCCAATATAAGCGGAACACGTGATATGATGTTTTGCGCATGTGTGCATTCCTAAGCCACCATTAATCTTCTTCTGCCTTAGCTCTTGACCTGAACGGTCCTGTTTCTTAGCAAAGATGTAATTATTCAGGATTTATTGTTTTTGTACTGAAATAAATATTTTCTATCAGACTTTTAATCTCGGTTTTATTTCTAACTGTCTGAATGCCAAGTAAAGATCCAAATCACCTCTATGAGATCTTATTCTCATTCCCAACAATCCCTGCAGATTCGAGAGATTCGAGAAGGGATTACAAGAGAGTAAGCAGGCATACAATGGAAAGCAATATTCTAGTACAGGCAGCCATGAGCACAGCCTGATGTGTGCCTGCTTACTCTTTTAAAATCCCTTTTTCCTCAATCTCGTCACTTGCAAGAGGCAGGGAGGCGAAAAATGATACAATTTCTGTAGGCAACCTCTCCTCTGCCTAACTTGTTTCCTGATGGGGAATATCAAATGGGGAGCACACTAGCTGCTTATGTAGCATTTTCAGGCTGCTATCACCAATGCATTGCTTTTGATATGCATTCCCCATTGTGTGCCTGCTTACTCTCTTGTTACCCTTCCTCTCCAATGAATGTAAGTATCAACATTAATTCCTTTCTTGTTAAATATCCCAGTGCTGCGGAAGTGAGCAATCCAAATCGGGGGGGGCAGGGGGGGGAATGGGAAAAAGGAAAAGTCACTTGCAGTCACCTATTTTCCCTCTTAGCCATCTCTTTGTTTAGTGACAGAACTGCCGATCCCAACCATGGTCACTAAACGAGGACTACCTGTCATCTTGTTCAAAAACTACAAGGTTTGCTCCTGAGAAAGACGTTTGAAGTTTGTTATTTCCCAAAACAGTTCCTTCCTCAACCCGAGAGGCTTTCATAGAATGTTTTAAAAGAGCCGAGGTGGCGCAGCGGTTAGAGGCAGGTACTGCAGGCCACTTTAGCTGACACTGATCCGCAGGTCAGCGGTTCAAATCTCACCGGCTCAAGGTTGACTCAGCCTTCCATCCTTCCGAGGTAGGTAAAATGAGGACCCAGATTGTTGGGGGCAATATAAATATACATTGCTTACTGGTGTAAACCGCTTAGAGAGTGCTTGCACTGTGAGGCAGTATATAAATCTCACTAAATAAATAAATAATAATAAATTTTAAAAACATGGCTCCTTCAAATTCTTCTGTTGGTTTTGCAAGACAATTGAGGGTTCTTTTGACAAATATTCCTTGGACTTTCCCAGCTACGTTCATTCTTGATTTCCAGTTAGAACAGAAGTTAATACAGTTCTGGGGGAAACAGCAGTTAAAAATGTCATTGTGATGTTGACTCGTCTTCCCAAACTACAGAATTTGACAGTTTATAAGTAACATTGGTCTTATCAAATCCGGCACAGAATGATTTTGCATAGATGGAAATAAACGGGAACTCCTGAAGATGAGAAATGAATGCAGGATATGTGTTCAACGATCAATTTCTGAAAGGTTTTTATATTACAAAAAGATAAGAAGATGCAGCAATACATTTCTATACAGTCTATATTAAAGACTGAATTGGTTTTATTTCGACATATACATCTTATTGTTTCTTTGTTTTTTTTTCTCTTACTCTGATATTAAGTTTGCTATAAGCATTGCAGCGCATGTATTTTTTATTTCTTACACAATCACTGATATATTACTTACGTTTGTTTACCATACAGGTAATCCTTGAATTACAATCCATAACGAGGACAAGAATTTCTGTTGCTAAGCGAGACGGTTGTTAAGGGAGTCACACTCAATGTTATAACTTTTGCTACAGTCATCAAGCAAATGTGCCTTCTTCCATTAACACTGCTTGTTGGAAGGCAGCTGGGAAGCTTGCAAATGTCAATCATACCATCCTTGGATGCTGCAACTATTATAAATACACTAGTAGCTGGATACCCGTGCTTCGCTACGAAACGATGTGATCGGGCTCGATAAATTGACAGTTAAAGCTTGAAAATTAATGAGTAGTTACGATTGGGCTTGATACATTGTCACTTAAAGCTTGAAAATTTATGTAGAATGTGTAACTCCTTAGCATCAGAGCGTGTTAATATAAGGCAACTGGCAGTTGGAACAGAGTTCTTTTCAGGTGGGGAGGGGGAGTAGAATGTCTAAACTCCCAGCCCGCAGGCTGGATGAGTCATGCGCTGGCCACGCCCACACCCGGTTTAGCGAAGGGGTAGCATCAGAGTGTGTTAATATAAGGCAACTGGCAGTTGGAATAGAGTTCTTTTCAGGTGGGGAGGGGGAGTAGAACGTCTAACTCCTTAGCATCAGAGAATGTTAATATAATATAATACTGTATAAGAAATAACTAATGATCTGATGGTCATTTTGAAAAATCCTTTCTTAGCGAGCACTTAGAAGCCAAGAGGAACATACATGCCAAGTTTCAAGTTTGTAGGCTTTACAGTTCTGGAGATTTCGTGATGAGTGAGTGGTATTAGGCATATATATATACAGGCTACCAAGCACCCAAATCTTGTGACTGTAAGGTTGCTGCAATAGTCAGAAGTGTGTTGGCCGGTTGTAAGTTGGAAGGGTCACTAAACAAATGGTTGTAAGTTGAGAACTACCTGTATAGGTAGCCCCTGACTTACAATCAGTCTTTTAGTGGCCATTCGAAGTTACAATGGCACTGGGAAAAAAAATCACTGTTTTTCACCCTTACGACCGTTGTAGCATCTCCCCAGTCACGTGGTTAAAATTTGGCTAGCAACTAGCATGTATTTATGATGGTTGCAGTGTCCCGGGGTAACGTGATCCCCTTTTACAACCTTCCAACAAGCAGAGTCAAAGGGGAAGCCAGATTCACTTAACAACCGTGTTACTAACAGCTGCAGTGATTCACTTAACAACCGGGTTAGTAACTTAACAATCACAGTGGTTCACCTAACAACCTTGGCAAGAAAGGTCGCAAAATGGAGCAAAAGTCACTGAACACAGTGTCGCTTAGCGGCAGAAATTTTGGGCTCAATTGTGGTCGTAAGTCAAGGATTACCTGTATTTCACTAATAATAATAATAATAATACAGAAAAAATATATATATTGAAATTTCAATCTGACTCATCCTTTCAGTGTACATTTTATTTCGTTCCTAATTCTTCTTACCTCGACTCCCTTTCCTTTCCCCCTTATCTTTGGCCAATCCTGCAATGGAGATGGAATGGTAACTCTCATGACATGATTTGGGGGCGGGGGCATTTGACATGTCAACTGCACTGAAGCCGTGGTCGGAGTCAACATATCAGAAACCACAAGGACATTCGTGGTGTGAGCTGCCGAAGCGTTCGATCCGTGCGACGCCAGAAACAGTTTAAAAGCGCCTAGTTCCTTTAAAAAAAATTCTACATTCTCTAAACCAACTGCACAGGTTTCGAATCAATTTCTCCCTTTTTGGCTGAGCTCTTTCAAGCCTGGGAAGAGAAATGCGAAGTTATCGAGGCTGATGAGGCGGGGGGAAACCTGGCTGGAAAGAACGCAATGCTTTTGCAAGGTGGGTTCCCCCCCCCCCCGAGCAGAAGAGCACAACCCCACCAGACAAGGGAAACAGAAGGCTGGAGAGTAGCCACCCTTTGGAGTGGACATCCGTATCCAACCAGCTCATCGGTCGTTGTGCCAGGAAGAGAAAGAATCCAGAGGCGGCAGCAGTGCCAGAAGCCTCTTGAAATAAAGAGAGACACGCTTACAGACGAGAATGAAAGAAAGGGATTTTCCATAGCTGGGTCCATGGGAGAGGAAAACAGGATTGGTGGCCGTTCCCAGCGCAAGTTTACCGCAACTTAAAACAGGAACGATGAGATGGAGCAGCAGAAGTCCAAGAATCAAAACTTTTAAGTTCTCCGTGTTATCCTGAGCACAAGTTCTTGGAAAGACCAGATTGCAAATTTTAACAGGCAGTGTGTTAGAAAAGAAACGGGGAGAAGATTAGTCGCAGGGGTGGCTTCAAAAATCCGAAGTGGCAGAGGAACGGTGAGGTTAATGGAACCAGCTGCCACCGATCAAGCTGTTATAAGCCATTACCTTCAGGAGTTGAAGCCTCCCCCGCAAGGCAGGCGTTGTTGCCTCGCTGTTCTTTCTCGCTTCCGTGCGGGTGGGTTTCCTGCGGTATTGTACCGTTATTGCTTCCGGATGGACTCCTCTTCCTGAGGCTCCCCTTGACTTCCGGGGGAGTCCACCGAGGGATAAAAGTGATCCCTTGGGATATCAGCTCCTTTAGATAATGCTCGATTACTTCTTTGCCCTGAAAGGAATTGATTTGTGACATTTTAGAATCAGCGTGCATCAGTGGTGGGTTGCTGCCGGTCCCGACCGGTTCTTTAGAACCGGTAGCAGAAATTTGGCACTGCTCGCCAAACTGGCAGCGATGACCGGCAATTCACACTCCCGATCCGTGCACTTCCATCGCGATGCAAACTGGTAGGGAAGGTAAGTAGAACCCACCCCTGGTGTGCATGATCTGTTTCCATGGGGCAAAGAGATTTTGTGCAAAAAGACTCTAATTCAGGGGTGTCAAACTCAAGGCCCGGGGGCCAGATCCGGCCCACGATGTGGTTAGATCTGACCCCACGAGGCTGCCCTGGAAACAGTGAAAGACCAGCCCCCGGCACCTCAGCCCTGGCTCAGGTTGGCCGGGCACTGATCTAAAACTGGGTGGTGGCCATCTGGGCCGGAATGCGGTCAGCCTTAGATACACGGGGCTGCTCTGGAGTCAGCAAGGGGCTGCCGCTGCCCCCTGGGCATGTGCTGGAGATAATGGATCCCCCTAGCCACACCCGGGTCACCACAGCCCCCCCCCCCCAACATAAGCAGCCGACTGGATGGTTGTGGCCAAATTGGCCATGACCACCCGGCCATGATCACCCCAGCCATGCCCACCCGGCCCCCCAAGGTCAACCACAACCCTGATCCGGCCCTCAATGAAATCGAGTTTGACACCCCGTGCTCTAATTGGGACTCGTTTGATCTAGCAGTAGCGTCTAGCTTCAATCCAGATTTGTTTACTCTATCTTAGTTATTAGATTTTTATCCCATGTTTATTGTCGTATCGGTAACTCAAGGCTCCTTCCTCCTCCTATTTTCCCCGCAACAACCACCCTGTGAGGTGGTTTGGGCTGAGACAGAGTGATTACCCCAAGGTCACCCAACTGAACACGGGTAAGGCGGGAACTAAGACAGAACTAATTAAGAGACGAGGTGGCGCAGTGGTTAGAGAGCAGTACCGCAGGCCACTTTAGCTGACTGTGATCCGCAGGTCAGCGGTTCAAATCTCACCGGCTCAAGGTTGACTCAGCCTTCCATCCTTCCGAGGTAGGTAAAATGAGGACCCAGATTGTTGGGGGCAATATAAAAATATACATTGCTTACTGGTGTAAACCGCTTAGAGAGTGCTTGCACTGCGAGGTGGTATATAAATCTCACAAATAAATAAATAAATAAACTAGAATACACAGACCCCTAGTTTCCAGGTTGGCACCTCAACCACTACACCAAACTGGCTCCCATTATGTGCTGTGGTTGGAAAACTTCCAAAAAGTCACATTTACTTCCTAAAGAGTTTCGGCTGAAAAGTATTTTACGCTATCAACATCATACATTATTTAAGGAAAGGTTTTAGTACTCTTACATTTGAATAGATATTCAGAAACAAGTCTGAATAAATGGAAGTTGATTCAACCTGCTTCCATTTAACCATGGAATAAGAAACAGGACCAAGTAACCCCTTTTATGCTTTTATTTAATTCCTATGCAGGTAGCTCTCGACTTACGCCGCCAATGGAGCCCAACATTTCTGCCGCTAAGTGAGACATTTATTAAGTGAGTTTTGCTCCATTTTGTGACCTTTCTTGCCACATTTGTTAAGCAAATCGCTACTGTTGTTAAGTGAATCACACGGTTGTTAAGTGAATCCGGCTCCCCCATTGACTTTGCTTGTCAGAAGGTCGCAAAGGCTAGTCACGTGACCTTGGGCCACTGCAACCGTCATAAATATGAGTTCAGTTGCCAAGCGTCTGAATTTTGATCATGTGACCATGGGGTTGCCATAGCGGTTGTAAGTATTAAAACGTATGTCGCTTTTTTGAGTGCCATTGTAACTTTGGTCACTAAACGAACTGTCGTAAGTCGAAGACTACCTGTACTCCAGATATCCATCACTGAGCTTTTGCTCTTCCAAGATTAAAATAATCCCCCCCACCCTTTAAGCATCCCACAAACTGCAATTCTCATTTCATCCTACCAGGGGTGAAATGCTCCCAGTTCAGGCGGGCCGGTCGGTCATCGTAGAGCCGGTAGCGATCGCAGCGCGAGGTTTCCCCCACCCGCCCGGACGCCATTTGGGTTCTTTTACCCTCTGCGGATGCGCAGAACGCTTTGCGCATGCGCAGAGGGTAAAAGAACCCAAATGGTGGCGTCCGGGCAGGTGGGGGTAGCCTCGTGCTGCGATCGCTACCGGCTTTGCGCATGCGCAGAGGGTAAAAGAATCCAAAGGACGGCGTCCGGGAGGGTGGGGGAAGCCTCGCGCTGCGATCGCTACCAGCTCTACAACGACCAATTGGCCGCCCGAACCGGGAGCATTTCACCCCTGCATCCTACCCTATTTTTCCACAGAGTCGTTAGAATATCACCACAAACCATTATAATACCCTGCACCCAGCCCCCAAAATCATTGGTTTTGGCCCAATGTATTTTAGGCAGAGTCACTGCAGGACACAAAAAGGAAAAGGAGTCCCTGAGGATTTTACTCCGCTAGTCATTTCCGACTGTAGGGGGCACTGCTCATCTCCGTTTCAAGACCATCGAGCCAGCATTGTCCAAAGCTTGGACACGTGACCAGATTGACGTCCCGGAATGTAGTTTCCTCCCCACTGAAGTGGTACCTATTTATCTACTTGCATTTTCATGCTTTCTAACTGCTAAGTTGGCAGGAGCCGTGGCCAGGACAGGAGCTCACCCCATCGCATGGTGCTCAGGTCTCGAACCCCAGCTGCCGGCTTTCCAGCTGACAGGCCCAGCGCCTTTAACCACTGAGCCGCCACACCGCCCACATTGCAACGCACAGAAGGTCGATATTCACCCGCTTGATGTTGGCTGTGTACTGCTTCATGGCGATTTTCTCCACCGTGTTTTCAAACCCGAAGAACGACTTGATGTCGAGGGATGCGGACTGTTCAAAACACGTCCAATCTTCGTTCTCCGGATGGACCTACCGCAGAGAAATGGCACTGTTAGAAACCAACCTGGCTTGCAATATCTGAAAAACAGCTTTGAAAAGGAACTTTGAAGCTGGTTCTCAAAGATAATTTTTACATCTTTTATTTTCCCCTCCTTTCAGAGACTTTTCATTAAATTAGACATACCCAATTCCAGCAACCGTTCTTTATCTCTTTTAGCCTCCAGTCCCCTAATCAGGGGTGGGTTCTGACTTACCTCGCTGCCGGTTCGCTTCCTCATGCCTCACGTAGGTGCGCACGCGTTGAGCGCAGCACGGGCATGCCGCATGGGCACGTGCATGCGCAGTGCTAAAATCCCAATTTCTGCACATGCGCAGAAGCAAGAAACAAGATGGCGCCGCTGAGAGAGCCGGTTCAGGGGCGTGTCCAGCTGGCCATCGCTGCCGGTTCAGCGAGCAGGGGGAAATTCCTGCTACCGGTTCTATAGAACCCACCCCTGCCCGTAATCATCTTTGTTGCTCTTCTCTGCACTCTTTCTAGAGTCTCAACATTTTTTTTACATCATGGTGACCAAAACTAGATGCAGTATTCTAAGTGTGGCCTTACTAAGGCATTATAAAATGGTATTAACACTTCACGTGATCTTGATTCTATCCCTCTGAACAGTGGTGGGATGCAAAAAAAATTTTTTTACTACCAGTTCTGTGGGCGTGGCTTGGTGGGCGTGGTGTGGTTTGGTGGGCGTCGTTTGGTGGGCGTGGCAAAGGAAGGATACTGTAAAATCTCAATTCCCACCCCACTCCAGGGGAATGTTAATGCAAAATCCCCATTTCCTCCTGATCAGCTGGGACTCAGGAGGCAGAGAATAGATGAGGCGGGGCCAGTCAGGGGTGGTATTTACCGGTTCTCCGAACGACTCAAAATTTGCGCTATCGGTTCTCCAAACTACTCAAAATTCGTGCTACTGGTTCTCCGAACTACTCAAAATTTCTGCTACCGGTTCTCCAGAACTGGTCAGAACCTGCTGAAACCCACCTCTGCCTCTGAAACAGCCACACGCAAGCATACGGTTCCTGGTTTCAAGAACTGACATGTTAAGGATGAGGGTTTCAGTAGCTGGGGTCATCCGAAATAGCACTTATTTCCAAGCATCTTAGCTTTCATATTAAGCTGTATTTTTCAGTAGGGAGCAATAAAGCATGTCAGTAACTCAATCTGGACTTTTGTCGACCCAGCATAAAAAGGATATTTTATTGTCTTGATCGCTTCTTAAATGTCAGGGGCAGACAAAGGGAGTAACCTGCTGACCTGAAGACAAGCTTACAAGCATTCTTAGCTAAATGGTGGTGGATGGGTTTGGAGCAAATAAGAAAAAATAAAAATAAAACCAAATATAGAGTCTTGTTTCTGGTTTCTACAGCTTCATTGGAAGAGTTTGTGGGATGGAATTATAAGAGGAAATAGATGGTATGATGTGACCATCTCTGTACCGGTAGATCTAACAATCCACCCAAACCTATAAATATGAGCAAAACCCATTTTCCTTTGAAGATTATCTATGGAGGTTCTCAGTCGTCCAAGTTATCTCAAAGATGTTATTTTTTTCAAAAAGGCAAC
>JALIGW010000018.1:6613276-6643276 GCA_023053685.1 Diadophis punctatus similis
ATTTGCATTCATCAAAGGGAGGAATTGCAACGCGAGATCGTCAAATGGCAAAAACAGTGGCGGAAGCTCTTCATATCATATGAACCACTCAAAGGATCTGAATAAAAACCCACAAGGGAATTCTGAGTGAGTCCCCGGCGATCCTTCATAGCTCCTTCCTATGAAAGCATAAGTTGCTTTTAAAGCTATATCGATTGATTCCCACGGATCTTATGCAGAACTCAAATTAACAGATGAGTTGGAAGGGACCTTGAAGGTCATCTAGTCTAACTCCCCCCCCCCCCGCCCAAACGGGAGACCCTACACCATTTCTGACCGATGGCAGTCCAGTCTCTTCTTGAAAGCTTCCAGTGATGAAGCTCCCACAACTTCTGAAGGGAACTTCTGTTCCATGGGTTGATTGTTCTCACTGTCAGAAAATTTCTCCTTAATTCCAGGTTGAATCTCTCCTTGTTCAGTTTCCATCCATTATTCCTTGTCTGGCCTTCAGGTGCCTTGGATAACAGGTTTTTTTTAATGTATGTATGTATGTATGTATGTATGTATGTGTGTGTGTATGTATGTATGTATGTATGCATTTATTTATTTATTTATTTATTTATTTATTTATTTATTTATTTATTGAATTTATTGAATTTATTGAATTTATTTATTTATTTACTTATTTACTTATTTATTTATTTATTTTGTAGCCAAAGCAAAATACTTTCTCTTGGGAACCAAGGACGTTCTCACTCCTGGCCGGAGGAAGGAGGAGTGATGTCACCTGACCAGCGGACGCTGCCTTTTTCTTTGCTTTTTAACAGTTTATTTATATATTTTTCCTTCACACACATAAGTACTTTATGGACAGTGTATTGTCTGGGTCAATTTGCGTACCTAATAGTATATAGTATAATAATATATTAAACATAAGACATACATAATCATATTTTTTTCTAATTTCTACTTCTGTTGTCCAACCATTGATAAAATAAATCCCAAGTTCTGACTCTTCTTTATCTTTAATGTCAACCTATCCATTTCTGCACAGTCTAGTATTTTTTTTGAAATTACATCTTCTTCTAAGAAGGGAAGGGAAAAATATAAATTACAAACATTTGCAGACGACTTGGTATTCATTTTAGAAGAACCATTGGAAACTGGAAAAACTTTTACTTTTAATTAGGTGAAAACTTCAGAGTCGGTTTTCACCAGATTTGTGCCAATATGCTATATCCAATAAAGCTATTCTTTGAGGAATCTGCCTGCCTTGGAGTTTGGCTTGCTATGGATCTATTACTTGGAACCCTGACATTAAACCGACTCTAATGTCAGGGTTCCAAGTCATAGATCCATAGCAAGCAGTGCTGGTCCATGACCCGGGACCCCTGGTCTAAGACATGCCCACAAATGACTTGATTCCTGTTTCAAATGATAGAAAAATGGAAAGAGCCAGGCGCTCTGAATGAATGCTTTTTCACTGTTCATAGGCAAAATTTCTAGCCTTCTGCACATACTCAGAAGTAATTCATATGTGCTCCAGAAATGTCTTACTTAGAACCACGAGTTTATTGCAGCAAGAATTATGAACAAGTTTCAGTGCTCATATGAGCCACAGTGGCACGGTGGTTAGAGTGCAGTACTGCAGGCTACTTCTGCTGACTGCCGGCTTCCTGCAATTTGGCAGTTCGAATCTCACCAGGCTCAAGGTTGGCTCAGCCTTCCATCCTTCCGAGGTGGGTAAAATGAGGACTCAAATTGGTTGGGGGCAATGCGCTGACCGCTTAGAGAGGGCTGTAAAAGCACTATAAAGCGGCATATAAGCCTATGTGCTATTGCTATTGGCAATGCATTTCTTCTTCTCTCATGCTTACAGCCGCCTCAGTAGCTTTGGGAGACTTCAAAATATTCCTAGAAACTCTCTGATCCACACTTAGCATATTAAAATGCTGTTGGAATAAAAAAAAAAGTGGCTTAGAAACCAGAAAGCATAAGCAATTCTTCTTCCCTGCCAGAGCCTATCAGGGACACATTTTGCATTTTAATTTCCTCTTCCTGAAACTGTGAAGTTGTACAGTACAAGGAAAAAAGCTGAATGTTCCTAGACCATCTGTAAATTGCTGATACGTGCACAAAAAAACCGTCCTTGCTGGCATGCATTCCAAAATAATCTGTAACCAAAATCGAACCCCGAGATCCGCTAAGAAACGTACTGTACGGCATCTTACTCTAGAGACAACCTTTCTACATCCGAGTTTAGCGCTAAGCAGCAGATATCAGTAACTCTAAAAACTTTAAGAATGTAAATATACATGCTTAGCTGATGCCCAGCAATTCTTGGGCAGTTCAGGAATAAAAAAAGATTTAAAAAAAACCAAGAAAAACCCGTAATTATGAACAAAAGCAAAGAATAGAAGATGACGAGGATGGCTGACCTACTCAGTCCACAGATGGCTTCACTCAACCTCACCAAAGGCCTTAAAATCAGACGAATCTTTCTCCTTTAGCTTTCTTGTATGTTGCCCAGAGTTACTTGTGTGGTGAGATGGGCAGCTATAGAAATTGGATAAATAAATCAAAGAGATGAAAATGCCACGGACCACATCTCTCTCTCTCTCTCTCTCTCTCTCTCTCTTTCTTCATCTCATTCTCTCTCTCATTTTCTCTCTCATTCTCTCCCTCATTTCTCTCTCTCTTTCTCTCTCTCTCTCTTTCTTCATCTCATTCTCTCTCTCATTTTCTCTCTCATTCTCTCCCTCATTTCTCTCTCTCTCTTTCTCTCTCTCTCTCTCTCTCTCTTTCTCTTTCTTTCTTGCTCTTTCTCCATTTCTCCCTCATTCTCCCTTTCTCCCCCTCATTTTCTTTTTCCATCTCTCCCTCAGTCTCCCCCTCTCATTCTCTCTCTTCTGCCCTTTTTCCACCTCTCTCATTCTCCCTCTCTTTCTCTCATTCTTCCCCCTCCCTCTCTTTCTCCCTCTCATTGTCTCTCGCATTCTCCCCCTCATTTCTCTCTCTCTTTCTTGCTTTCTCCATTTCTCCCTCATTCTCCCTTTCTCTCATTCTCCCCCTCTCATTCTCTCTCATTCTCCCCCCTCATTTTCTTTTTCCATCTCTCCCTCATTCTCCCCCTCTCATTCTCTCTCTCTCTTCTGCTTTCTCCATTTCTCTCTCATTCTCCCTCTTTCTCTCATTCTTCCCCTTCCCTCTCTTTCTCCCTCTCATTCTCTCACATTCTCCCCCACATTTCTCTCTCTCTCTTGCTCTTTCTCCATTTCTCTCATTCTCCCTCATTCTCCCTCTCTTTCTCTCATTCTCCCCCTCTCATTCTCTCTCACATTCTCCCCCTCATTTCTCTCTCTCTCTTTCTCTCTCTTGCTTTCTCCATTTCTCTCTCATTCTCCCACATTCTCCCTTTCTCTGATTCTCCCCCTCTCATTCTCTCCCTCATTCTCTCCCCTCATTTTCTTCTTCCATCTCTCCCTCATTCTCCCTCTCTCCTGCTCTTTCTCCATTTCTCTCTCATTCTTCCTCATTCTCCCCTCTCTCATTCTCCTCTTTTTCTTTTTCTCCATCTCTCTGATTCTCCCTTTCTCTCATTCTTCCCCTCTCCCTCTCATTCTCCCTCTCACTCCCTCTCACATTCTGCCCCCTCATTTCTCTCTCTCTCTCTCTCTCTCTCTCTCTCTCTCTCTCTCTCTCTCTCTCTCTCTCTCTCTCTCTCTCTCTCTCTCTCTCTCCCTCTCTCTCTCTTTCTCTTTCTCTCTTTCCAAATGACATCAAATCAATTTTATTATGATCTTAGATCAACATAGTCACCACTTTCCCTTCTTCTCATCTAAAACCGTCTCAGCCTTGAATCATGCTTCACGATGCTAGTATTAAAAGAATTCCGTCCCTTTATTTTCTAATATTGTCCAAGGACAAGCTCAAGGTGGCTAAAATTTGTTAAGTTATGTCACTCTTTACCAAAGAGTGAAATCAGGAGACTAAAGTGACTTGGAACAGAGACCAGAAAGGGATCTGGAATAGGGACAGCAAATTTCATGCCAACATAGTTTTTAGCCAGATGGCACACAGCTCTTAGACTCAGCAGTTGGAAAGGGCTAAAGTTGTTTTCTCAAAGGGCTTGTCAAGGTCCAATTCTCAAGTGTGTTTTTGGGAAGGCAGGATGGACCTCCGCGCTTTTTAGAAGATGCTAGAAAAAGATATTACAGAGAAGTAAACGGGTAGACAAGGACTTATTTTAATATAAATGAGACATTTTAAGGAAAGATGCTCTCTTAGGTACCATCAGATGTTCTGATGTTGCCTCCAACAGGACTTAAAACTTCAAGAGATGCAGCAATATTCAAAAGGTATAATTTTCCTAGGATTCCAAATTTTTTTTAGAATAGAATAGAATAACAGAGTTGGAAGGGACCTTGGAGGTCTTCTAGTCCAACCCCCTGCTTAGGCAGGAAACCCTACACTACTTCAGACAAATGGTTATCCAACATCTTCTTAAAAACTTCCAGTGTTGGAGCATTCACAACTTCTGGAGGCAGGCTGTTCCACGGATTAATTGTTCTAACGGTCAGGAAATTTCTCCTTAGTTCTAGGTTGCTTCTCTCCTTGATTAGTTTCCACCCATTGCTTCTTGTTCTACCCCCAGGTGCTTTGGAGAATAGTTTGACTCCCTCTTGTTTGTGGCAGCCCCTCAAATATTGGAACACTGCTGTCATGTCTCCGCTAGTCCTTCTTTTCATTAAACTAGACATACCCAGTTCCTGCAACCGTTCTTCATATGTTTTAGCCTCCAGTCCCCTAATCCTCTTTGTTGCTCTTTTCTGCACTCTTTCTAGAGTCTCAACATCCTTTTTGCATCGTGGTGACCAAAACTGAATGCAGTATTCCAAGTGTGGCCTTACCAAGGCATTATAAAGTGGTATTAACACTTCACGTGATCTTGATTCTATCCCTCTGTTAATGCAGCCTAGAACTGTGTTGGCTTTTTTGGCAGCTGCTGCACACTGCTGGCTCATATTTAAATGGTTGTCCACTAAGACTCCAAGATCCCTCTCACAGTTACTACTGTTGAGCAAGGTACCACATATACTGTACCTGTGCATTTTGTTTTTCTTGCCTAAATGTAGAACCTTACTTTTTTCACCATTGAATTTCATTTTGTTTAATAGCGCCCAATGTTCAAGTCTGTCAAGATCCTTCTGTATCTTGAGCCTATCTTATGGAGTGTTGGCTATTCCTGCCAGTTTGGTGTCATCTGCATTTAAAAAGTTTCCTTCCCCCCCCCCCCCCACTGGCCACCAATCCATTTGACACTGATTTAATGAGCAGTTAAAAGTTAAAAAGCTGAAATACGACCCCATCATGAATTACAATGACAAATTGTAAACACTGTTAAGTGCAGCAAAAGGTTTGAAACAAACTTTTAAAAAAATTAACAAAGAAACTTTAAAACCAAAAATATTAGCAGCATAAACATCCAAGCCCAAATGGACCCCACAAAAACAGACTTCTGAAGAATTTTTAGTGCAATTAAAAGCTAGGAATAACAGACTAACAGAGTTGGAAGGGACCTTGGAGGATTTCTAATCCAAACCCATGCCCAAGCAGGAAACCCTACACCACTTCAGACAAATGGTTATCCAATCTCTTCTTAAAAACTTCCAGTGTTGGAGCATTTACAACTTCTGGAGGCTAGTTGTTCCACTGATTAATTTTTCTAACTGTCAGGAAATTTCTCCTTAGTTCTAAGTTGCTTCTCTCCTTGATTAGTTTCCACCCATTGCTTCTTGTTCTACCCTCAGGTGCTTTGGAAAATAGGTTGACCCCTTCTTCTTTGTGGCATCCCCTGAGATATCGTAACACTGCTATCATGTCTCCCCTAGTCCTTCTTTTCAATAAACTACACATACCTAATTCCTGCAACCGTTCTTCATATGTTTTAGCCTCCAGCCCCCTTATCATCTTTGTTGCTCTTCTCTGCACTCTTTCTAGAGTCTCAACATTTTTTTTTAATATTGTGGCGACCAAAACTGGATGCAATATTCCAAGCGCGGTCTTACTAAGGCATTATAAGGAAATGAACTGCAGAAAAGAGAAATAATGTACCACTTACCGCCATCACAAGCTCAAAAGGGTACTTGTAGACTCTAACAGGAGACTGATATTTTTGCACCATTTTTACTTCACAATGCCTACGAAGAAGGAGAAAAGCAATCCGTTAAATCTTGGGCTCTCAGCATCAACCCGTCCAGCAAAAACACCTCGATTGTTATAATGGATCTTCTGTTGGAAGTTAAAACAGAGTAGAAAGGAAGCAGAAGTGGTGCTTGAGACAGGTTGTCTAACGTGAATGCCCAAGAAAAGAAAATGGATTAATCCCGATGGATCAAAAGCTATAATCCCTTTTCTTTATTTTGTTGCCAGCCTGTCACTACTCTGAGACAACATCGTTTTAAAGGCTGCTGCTAACCCAACCCTTACAAGCTGCGACCAATTCATTCTCAATTCATCTGCTATTTAGCAACAGGGAGAGAACATGCTCCAAGTGGAAATGTTCTGGGCACGCAATTGAGAAAATTACAGCATTTTGACAAGTGACTCAACACCAACTGGTTACCTTACAATGAACAAGAGACGCCTGCGGGATTTGAACACCATCTCCGCGGCTCTTAGCACCACTGGAATTTTTTCCTCTCTGCCCCCGTAGCCGTTGCTTTGAACCCGCGCGCACATGGTAGTCCAAGAATCCAGGGAAAGAATGAATCTACTCTTAGAAGAACTAATTAAATTGCTTTCTGCAAACCCAGTAGGATATGCTGCCTCCACTTGGTATTAAATGCCCCTGAAGGTTACAAGCTTAGAACGGCTTCTTAATTTAGTTTTTTTTTCTTAGTGCCTGCTACGAAAAAGGGAGACAGGTAGTCCTCATCTTACGACCAGAAATCGAGCCCCAAATTTCTGTATTTTGACTCTGTATTTATCTGTATTTATTTATTTATTCTGTTATATTATGCAGTGTATATTGGAGGTGGTGACCCTTTGAGAGCTGTATGCAATGAAATTTCACTTTAATATATGCCGATTAGTGTACATTCAAAGTGACAATTTTTTAAAGAGATTGGATAACCATTTGTCTGAAGTGGTGTAGGGTTTCCTGCCTAAGCAAGGGGTTGGACTAGAAGACCTCCAAGGTCCCTTCCAACTCTGTTTTCTATTCTATTCTATTCTATTCTATTCTATTCTATTCTATTCTATTCTATTCTATTCTATTCTATTCTATTCTCTATTTTGTTCTAATATCTATTCTATTCTATTCTATTCTCTATTCTATTCTATTCTATTTTCTATTTTCTATTCTCTATTTTATTCTATTCTCTATTTTGTTCTAATTTCTATTGTATTCTATTCTATTCTATTCTCTATTCTCTATTCTCTTTTCTGTTTTCTGTTTTCTGTTTTCTATTTTCTATTATTTTCTATTCTCTATTTTATTCTATTCTCTATTTTGTTCTAATTTCTATTCTATTCTATTCTATTCTATTCTATTCTATTCTATTCTATTCTATTCTATTCTATTCTATTCTATTCTATTCTATTCCATTCCATTCCATTCTCTGTTCTATTCTATTCTATTCTATTTTCTATTCTATTCTATTTTCTATTTTCTATTCTATTTTCTATTCTATTCTATTCTATTCTATTCTATTCTATTCTATTCTGTTCTGTTCTGTTGTTAAGTGAGATAGTTGTTATGTGAATTTTGCCCCATTTTGCAACCTTTCTTGCCTGTTGTTGTCAGTTGTTAAGTGATTCACTGTAGTTGTTAAATTAGTAACATGGTTGTTAGGTGACACTGCCTTCCCCATTGACCTTGCTTGTCCGAAGGTTGCAAATGGTGATCCCCTGACCCTGGGATTACTGCTGAACCGTTATAAATATGAGTCAGTTGCCCGGTGTCTGAATTTTGACCACATGACCTCGGGAATGCAGCAACGGTCGTAAGTGTGGAAAAACGATCACAAGGCATTCTTTTCAGTGTCCTTGTAACTTTGGTCACTAAATGAACTGTTGTAAATTGAGGACTAGCTGTACATTCCACAAATGCAAGACAACCTCCAAGGACGAAGTCAAACATGGGGACAAAAAAAATTAATTAGAGAGTTGCAGTTAAAAGTGATACAAGGAGGTTACAAGAAGTAACCTGGATTGTCCCTGGGACCATGTAGGACAGACAGAGAGGAAGCTAGCTAACCACCAGATTACAAGAACACAAGCGAATGGTCAGATGAGGTGATCCGAACTCACTGGGTAGCCTCACACTGCAATGAACAAGGATGCACATTCAATTTTGCAACTACTAAGATTGTTGGACGAGCAGGCACAAAAACAGCCAGGGAAGTGATTGAAGCCTGGGAAACAGGAGTGCTGATTTACCACCAGCCTATCAACTACTTAGAACCGTGATGGCGGACGTATAGCACACGTGCCAGAGGTGGCACGCAGCGCCCTCTCTGATGGCACGTAAGCCGTCGCCCCAGCTCAGCTCCATCGCGCATGTGCACGCACCTCCTGCCATCCAGCTGATTTTCGGGTCTCTGTTGCACATGCACGGGGGCCGGGGCACATACGGGAGACACGCATGCATGCATGGTGGGGGTCGCACGCACATGCATGGGGGTCGAGTACGCATGCGTGGGGGAGCGTGATGAGCATGGGGGTCGTGCGCACATGCACAGGGGTGGGGGAGCATGGGGGGTCGCGTGCACATGCGTGGGGGGGGGCAGGGCATGCAGGGGGGTGTCACATGTGCATTGCATTATGGGTGCGGGTGTGCTGTCGTGCTCTCGCACGCACGCTTTCGGCACGCAACGACAAAAAGGTTAGCCATCACTGACTTAGAAGATGAGGGCTGGGCAGCACAAGCAAACGACAGCCAACAAAGTTAAAAGCCAGCCATCAACACACCCCAATCTAAAAACCCACCTACAACAAGCGCCATATAAATACCACACACAGAACAGCACACACTCTGCTAGAGGGAAGTTCCCTGAAGATGGGTTCCAGCTCGGAAGATGAAACCTCTGGTGCCGGTGACAGACCCAGATTGGACCCTAAGTAACCTGGGCCCACCTCTTCAGCTAAAAAAAACCCCATTGGATGCCCTCAAGAAAGGCAGCTGCCACTCAACAGTTCTGCAGAAAGAGAAAGGAGAATGTACCTGAAATTTAGCGTTGGCTTGCATTAAATCCATAAATTTTCATGAAGTAGCCATCTGGGTAATGCACTCCTGGATAAAAATTATTGCTCGCTGGTGCTACATTGGTAACTCCGTCTAGAGGGGGTGAGGGGTGGGGGAAGCAGACAGAACAAGCATTGGCCAACGCTAGAGATAGAATCGAGATACAGAAACTATGTTGGGAATTACATAACAGACATTTGAACCTAGAAGGATGACAGAACAGCTGATGATATGAAGCCCTCCTAGAGATCTAGGAATGTCCAGGAGCTGTGGAAGCTTGTGACAGCCCAAGAATGTTAGCACTAAATCCAATTTAATGTGGGTTCTTCTGAATGATTCAGCCATTTATACATTTATTTATTTATAAGTGGCAGATTATCAAGGCTTGGGGTCTCTTTGACATGACTCTGCTTAGGAACAACAAATAAAGAGTTTCATTGATAAAGTTTCTGGCTATAAAAAACATTAGGTTAGTATTAAGTAATTGTTATTTGAAACAAAAACAAGCCGGAACATACTTAAAAGAGGTTCAGGAAAGATTCTGATCCAATATATCTAAGTTTGAAAATAGAAACATTTTTTCTTACTAAATTGAAGAGAGTTTTCATGCTGAATTTAATAGTTGATTCCCAAATCTATAAAAATTCAGACGGTTATGCTGGCTGGGGAATTCTGGGAGTTGAAATCCACATTTAAATTGCCAAGATTGAGAAACACTGATCTATATGTGAATTGGGTGGCCACTGGCCATATACATTTGTTTCATAAATAAATAAATCACCAGAAAGTCAACTCAACGGAGGCCCTCGTTATTATTATTTTTATAAAGCTTTATTAATTTTCTGCTACTACATTTAGTCAGTGCTTAATAAACATCGTGTTGTCTTGGTTATTTTTTTTGCTTAACAATACAAATCATATTCCTAATCTTTATCCCTTTTTTCCAGCCACTGATAAAATAAATTCCATGTTTGGTAGTATTCTGTATCTTCTTTCTGTTTGACCTTCAATGTAAGTCTGTCCATGTCTGCACAGTCCAGTATCTTCTTAATTATCTCTTCATCTAGTGGTTATTTCTTCATTTTTTCCAATGCTGCACAAATATAAGGTGACCAGATTTTAATATTTGTAAAGCGGGACACCATTGACGGGGGGGGGGGGGGTTCTAGGGGAGCAAGAAGGGAGGGGTCCGTCTCTCTTATCCTGCAGCTTTGTGCACCCCCCCCAAACACCCCCCCTTCATCGCAGCCAGGGGTGAGTTCCTACCGGTGCGGGCTTGCCTGTTCGTCGCCGCAGAAGCTGGTGGCATTCGCGGCGCGAGGCTTCCCCCGCCCGCTTTCCCAGGCCGCCGGGACGCCGCCATTTGCATTCTTTTGCCCTCTGCGCATGCGCAAAGCGTTCTGCTTGCGCAGAGGGCAAAAGAACGCAAATGGCGGCATCCCGGCAGCCGGGGAAAGCGGGCGGGGGAAGCCCCGCGCCGCGAACGCCACCAGCTTCTTCGGCTCTGCGGCGACGAACAGGCAAGACTGCCGCTGCCCCTCTCACTGCCCTCCCTCCCCACCTGGCAGGAGGAGGCAGGCGAGGCAGGAGGCAGAGGGGTGTGCAGGGCAAATTCAAATTCAAAAAGCGGGACTTTTTTGAAATGCCGCGGGACGCGGGACAAATTATTCAAATGCGGGACGTCTGGTCACCTTACACAAATACAATCCTCGCTGCTGTTAATACATGCAATATTAAATATACACTTTGTTTATTAATTTTTTCTGGTACTATACCTAATTTAAAAAATGCAGGTTTAAGATCTACACGTTTTCCTGACACCTTTTCTAGCCACTGGAGGCCCTCATTATTAAGACACCCTTGTCATCCTGTCAGGGATTCAGACGGCCTAAACATTTAATGAATAAAAAAAATCAAATCTGCAAGAATCTTTTATTTTTTGGAAGAAATGGAATACAGTACATATAAACCCAGAGTATTCCTCCTGCAGCAGGAAACCCTTTTGACTAGCAGCGGTGAAATCTACTTACCTTTCCTACTGGTTCAGAAGCGCGTGCTATGCACATGCGCTTTTTCACCCTCTGCGCATGTGCAGAAGGCTTTCCGCATGCGCAGAGGGTTAAAAAAAAGAAAATGGCGACATCCGAGCGGGTGGGCAGAGCCTTGCACTGCCGCTGCTACCGGTTCTCGAAATCACGGGCAGCCGCTGCTACCGGTACGCCTGTACCGGACCGAACCGGTAGCATTTCACCCCTGCCGGTTTTGAGTTGTTTCAACTTCCAGAAAGTTTGGTTTCCCCACCTCTCCTTCCCTTCAGCTTATGACTAAGTCATCCATTAGCTTCATATCTCTGAAAGCAAACCCATTCTTTCGCCACCCACACTGTGCCCTCCCCCTCCGCCTTCCCGAGCCCTGCTCCTATGCATTTATGCAAGCTTTTATGATCCTTTCATGCCTGCGATGAATGGATCCATTTAATCTTAGCAGGGAGAGCTTGTGCAGCAGGGTTGGGGCAGCTCCCAGCCTTTTATATCACCGTGCAAATTGTTTAGCTTTCCCGACATAATTGATGGCTGACATTGAGGCATCCAACAGAAGGTTTTAATCAAAGCAAGGCAGGCAAGCAAGTAGTTCTACCTCTTCCAAAGTAATCCAGCTGTTTAGGTTTCCAAAAGCTCCGGGTATCTTTACATTCTTAACCCTTACATAAATAGGCATTCTCAAGACTTCCTGCCTTGAAAAAAAAACTCTTTGCAGGTTTGCAGTGCAGAGAGAGAGAGAGAGCGTCGTTGCCAAGAATTATCGTAATCTTCTAGGTCGGTTTGGGAAGCAACAGCAAGGAAAAAAATGTTTGGTGCAGCCTGAAAAAAAAATAACCTATTTATTTTGAGAAGCTGTTTTGGCCCTGAAGTCCGCTTGGTCGAATTCCTTTTGTTAGTGGCAGATGGTATCAACACACACGTGTGTGTGAACATACCAGTCCAGGGAGAAAAGAAAACGCTGGTAAACACGAGACCCAAGTGGATGTATTATGCTAGAATAACCTGGAGAATTCTGCACGCCTGCGAGAATATACAGTAGCTGATGTAAAAGTCTTACTGGGCTGGATCAGATACAAGCCGAGGCTGCTTTCCCGCAACAACAATGAAAGTTCGACATTTCATGATCTTTGCAGTTAGAATTTCACGTTCTCTGAAATAAGAATGAGAAAGCTTAACACTTTCATGCTTCCTGCCTGTTAAGGAGTTATTGTGCTGTTGAGCACATACACAGCGAAATAGTGATTGTGGTTGTGGTGTTGCAGTTTGATATGAATGCTATTCAGTCAATAAACAGCCGGTTTAATATTTACAAATAGTTTTCTTAAAGTAATAGCAAAGTTCAATAGGAAGTTCAAGTCATACACAGTTAGTCAGTCAATGTGAAGAATCTTCTTCTTGCCTATCTTTGTTTTAACTAACAAACGAAGTTTACAGCTAACAATCAATTCTACACTATCACAGATAGTTACTCTTTTCACAGCAGCTCTTCACAGTAATTTCACACAGTCACACAGTCAATTACTCATCAGTGAAGCAGTAATCAGCAGAGAGAGTCAGCACTCCAGAACATACCTTCAAATATACACACAGACATTCAGACCATGCTCTCTTGCTTCCTTATATAGTAATCAGCCTACAATTCATTTAAAGCAATACACACATAACATTAATTTGTGGCTTGTTCATATATTAGCAAACTCAATCGTTTGAACAGGGTTCTAACACTGCCATTAGATCTGAAGTACAAACTCAACATTGTTAACTGCATGGCAGAGATTACAAAGCTTACTTGACCGTCTGTCTTCAAATACAGAAGGTCCTGGACTGATTGCAGTTCGCTTTAGTGACTGTTCAAAGTTACAACGTCACTGAAAAAAAAGTTACTTAGGGTCGTTTCTCACACTTACAGCCGTTTTAGCCTCCCCGTGGTCACACAATTTGAATGCTGGACAACTGACTCGGATTTATGACCGTTCCACTGTCCCTCCCCAGGGTCATGTAATCGCCTTTTGCGACCTTCTGACAAGCCTAAAGTCGATGGGAAAACCAGATTCATTTAACAACCATGTTAGTGATTTAACAACTGTAGGGATTCGCTTAACAAATGTGGCAAGAAAGTTGTAAAATGGGGCAAAACTCAGCTAACTATATACCGGTACATTTTGGGCTCAATTGAGGTTGTATGTTGAGGACTGCCTATATCTTTTCGTCACCCTACTAAAGCTGGTGGGCACGCTCCAAATCCTATCTATGGCAGTCCTCGACTTACGACCACAGTGAGGACAATGTTAAGTGAGCCATGCACAATTTAACAACCTTTTTTTTGCCATGTCTGTTAAGGAGATGGCTGCAGTTGTTAAGTGAATCATACAGTTACGTGAATCCGACTTCTCCCATTGGCTTGACTTGTTGAAAGGTATAACAACAACAACAACAACAACAACAACAACAACAACAACAACAACAACAACAACAACAACAGAGTTGGAAGGGACCTTGGAGGTCTTCTAGTCCAACCCCTGCTCAGGCAGGAAACCCTACACCACTTCAGACAAATGGTTATCCAATATCTTCTTTAAAACTTCCACTGTTGGAGCATTCACAACTTCTGGAGGCAAGCTGTTCCACTGATTAATTGTTCTAACTGTCAGGAAATTTCTCCTTAGTTCTAAGTTGCTTCTCTCCTTGATTAGTTTCCACCCATTGCTTCTTGTTCTGCCCTCAGGTGCTTTGGAGAATAGCTTGACTCCCTCTTCTTTGTGGCAACCCCAGAGATATTGGAAGACTGCTGACATGTCTCCACTAGTCCTTCTTTTCATTAAACTAGACATACCTAGTTCCTGCAACCTTTCTTCATGTGTTTTAGCCTCCAGTCCCCTAATCATCTTTGTTGCTCTTCTCTGCACTCTTTCTACAGTCTCAACATCCTTTTTACATCGTGGCGACCAAAACTGAATGCAGTATTCCAAGTGTGGCACATAACGGCACTGAAAAAGTGACTTATGACTGGTCCTCAGGCTTACAACCTTGCAGTATTCTCCAAGGTCACGTGATCAAAATTTGGGTGTTTGGGCAACTGGCATGTATTTATGACGGGTGCAGCTGGGGGGGGGTCATTGTGATCCCAGCCAGATTCCAAAAAGCAAAGTCAACAGGGACAAGCCAGATTAGTTGAACAGCTGCGTGATTTCGCGGTAACAAGGTCAGCGACCTGTTTAACAACCATGGGGGGAAAAAGATCACAAAATCAGATGTGGACTTATTTAACAACCATCTTGCTTCACAATGGAAACTGCTAATGGTGGTCGTAAATCAAGGACCACCTTGAAAGGTTTGGTTGCAATATGCAAACATCAGCATTTCTACTCGACTCTGAAGATTGCTTTATATTTGAGTTTCAAAGCATCTTGCTTCTAGTATCTCACCCGGCTTGGAGGAGTCCGGGTGAAGCCAATTGCCGGAAGGGATTGAATATATTTTACGTTTCCCAGCTTCATTATGGAAACATTCAGAGAATAGGTCACTTAATTACTGCTTTCTTAAGCCCCCATCGCCAGGCAGGCTCTATATTTCGAATAAAAGATATGCTTTTCCATTCAATATTTATGGGCTCGTCTCTCGGAGCGCTATTAATTAATTTATTTCATGTGTCTCCCACTCACTCTCCTAGGCAAAGCTCAAATATTTGCTTGGTAAACCCATCATTTTCTAATCCAGGTAAGAAAAGACAGACTTAGAGGGGGAGGGGAGCTATGGAACCTGACGAGGAATCTACAAAAGGAATCCCACTTTGAGCAAAATCTGAACATCGACAAACAGCTGATACTCAGCCGAGGGCCAAAACGGACAGGCTGAGACAGAACGGCTGTGTCGAAGGACCAGTAGAGCTTCCATCTCACCTAAGGCAGTCCTTAAGAAATTGCTGCTAAATTAGTTGCATTTATTTGAAGCCAACGTATGTCCCTTCCAGAAGATCAAGGCCAGTTGCATTTCTAATACAAGATATTTTGGTCCAACACCCCCAAAGCTGAAGGACATCTTCCTTCCACATTCCTTTCTATAAAAAAACACAGAATGCGCCAGAACGAGAAGTTCTCCAATCCTGTCAGATCAGGGGTGAAATCCAGCAGGTTCTGACAGGTTCTGGAGAACCGGTCGTGGAAATTTTGAGTAGTTCGGAGAACCGGCAAATACGACCTCTGGTTGGCCCCAGAGTGGGGAGGGAATGGGGATTTTGCAGTATCCTTCCCCAGGAGTGGGAAGGGAATGTAGATTTTGCAGTATCCTTCCCCCAGGAGTGGGGAGGGAATGGGGATTTTGCAGTATCCTTCCCCCAGGAGTGGGAAGGGAATGTAGATTTTGCAGTATCCTTCCCCAGGAGTGGGGAGGGAATGTAGATTTTGCAGTATCCTTCCCCCAGGAGTGGGGAGGGAATGGGGATTTTGCAGTATCCTTCCCCAGGAGTGGGAAGGGAATGTAGATTTTGCAGTATCCTTCCCCAGTAGTGGGGAGGGAATGTAGATTTTGCAGTATCCTTCCCCAGGAGTGGGGAGGGAATGGAGATTTTGCTGTATCCTTCTCCCAGGAGTGGGGAGGGAATGGAGATTTTGCAGTATCCTTCCCCTGGAGTGGGGAAGGAATGGAGATTTTGCAGTATCCTTCCCCCAGGAGTGGGGAGGAATGAAGATTTTGCAATATCCTTCCCCCAGGAGTGGGGAGGGAATGGGGATTTTGCAGTATCCTTCCCCTGAAGTGGGGTGGGAATCAGGGGTGGGTTCCGGTTTTCTGCCGGTTTGCTTAGTGGTGCGCCATGCGGGCACGCGCGCATGCACAGTATTAAAAACACAGCTTCTGTGCATGTGCAGAAGCTAAAAACTGAATTCTATTCTATTCTATTCTATTTCTATTTTATTCTATTGATATAATTTCAACATACAGTTTCAGTTCTGTAAATCTTTGGAAAGAAGGACAGGAAGGACAACTCATTCAATGGTGCCTTGCGTTCCCTCACTGGCATGTTCTAACAATCTAACCGAGACAGAGGAAGCTAAACTGATGTTTGGATCATCTTGGCCTGCTGCCTTGAAAACACAGTGAGTCAAACGTGACGCGCTGTTGACTGTGATTGCCTTTGCCCGTTGCTTTCTGAAGGCAGCCTTAGTGATAGCAGAACACATTTTAAATTATTGTTATTAAAGACAGCCTAAAATCAGTGGCTTTTAACTCCAAACAGGTGGACTTCAATTCCCAGAATTCCCCAGCCAGCAAGATTCAAAAACATTGCTTTAGATGGTGTATGAACAAGTGAGTGTGTTGATAGCAATAGCAGTAGCACTTAGACTTATATGCCGCTTCACAGTGCTTTACAGCCCTCTCTAAGCGGTTTACAGAGTCAGCCTATTGCCCCCAACAATCTGGGTCCTCGTTTTACCCACCTCAGAAGGATGGAAGGCTGAGTCCACCTTGAACCACTCAGGATCAAACCCCTGGCAGTTGGCAGAATTAGCCTGCAATACTGCATTCTAACCACTGTGCACCATGGGTGGGTGGAAGGAAGGAAGGAAGGAAGGAAGGAAGGAAGGAAGGGAAGAGCAATAGCAATAAAACTTATATACCGCTTCACAGTGCTTTTACAGCCCTCTCTAAGTGGTTTACAGAGTCAACATCTTGCCCCCAACAATCTGGGTCCTCATTTTACCCACCTCGGAAGGATGGAAGGCTGAGTCAACCTTGAGCCAGTTAGGATCAAAGTTCTGGCGGTGGGCAGACTTAGTCTGCAATGCTGTATTCTAACCACTGTGCACCATGGAAGAAAGGGAGGGAGGGAGGGAGGGAAGGGAGGGAGGGAGGGAGGGAGAGAGAAAAGGAAGAGCAATAGCACATAGACTTATATACCCCTTCACTGTGCTTTTACAGCCCTCTCTAAGCGGTTTACAGAGTCAGCCTATTGCCCCCAACAATCTGGGTCCTCCTTTTACCCATCTCGAAAGGATGGAAGGTTGAGTCAACCTTGAGCCTGGTGAGATTCGAACTGCCAAACTGCTGGCAGCCAGCAGTCAGCAGAAGTAGCCTGCAGTACTGCACTCTAACCACTGTGCCACCATGGCTCACGATGCACACTGTTTAATTGCTCTGACAGAGAATAACAGAATAATAATGGAATAACAGTATTGGAATGAACCTTGGATTTCTTCTAGTCTAACCCGCTGCACAAGCAAGAAACCCTTCAGAATAGAATAGAGCTAGAAGGGACCTTGGAGGTCTTCCAGTCCAACCCCCTGTTCAAGCAGGAGATCTTGTACCATTCCGGACAAATGGCTGTCCAGTCTTTTCTTAAAAACCTCCAGTGTTGGAGCACCCACAACTTTTGGAGACAAGTTGTTCCACTGATTAATTGTTCTAACTGTCAGGAAATTTCTCCTTAGTTCTAAGTTGCTTCTCTCCTTGTTTAGTTTCCACCCATTGTTTCTTGTCCTGCCCTCTGGTGCTTTGGAAAATAAGATGACCCCCATATATTCTTTGAATAGCTAATATATGGTTATATACTATAATATAATAATAGAGGGAACCCATCGTCAGTCCTGTTGCATTGAAACTTGGATACCTAGCATTCTGGTCTCCTAACACAGCTTCCAAACAAGCTTACTTCAAGCCTGATAAACAACAATAATTAACAGGACTGCTTTGGCATACCTTTCACAAAAGAACACTTTTCTTTTTTTTCCTTGCTTTGCTGGTATTTTTTTTTTTTTTTTTTTGCAAAGAGCACAAAATTCATTTGCCACCCGGCGGCTGTCTCAAACTACTTAAATAGCGGCTCTAGCTATTTAAAGCAAGTTTATGAAAATCTTGAACCTGGATTGAATGTATCTTTCACCCTCGTTGCAAGACTTATGGTTTAATTGCAGAGTAATTTTCTGCTTCTATCTACCTGCCAATAATGTCAGGCATAAATACATTTTACTTCCCAGCATTAACTCGTTCCTATGAAACATAGATTTTCTGATTCATGCAAGAAGTCAGTATCTTTGCAATGGCTTGGATTGTACTAAAATAGGGGTGGGTGGGTGTATTTTTGTTTTGGTCAGCAAGGGAAGAGAAGATCTGCTTTTGGAAAGCTGCTACCTATCCGTGTACTTTAGAAATACGAAATTTGGTAGAAAGACACTTTGATTCCCATAATGGATGAATGGCTGATGGAGTTAGCAGAGATGACTAAATGGATTGTTTCGGTTAAAGAAAAGAAAAAAAACCACAATTACTTTTGTTTCTTCTTGGAAACCGCTTGTGGACTTTATGCTTGAGGTGAAATTTTTATTTATTTATTTTGGAGGCTTTACCAATTAGGTTTGTTGTTATAGAGAGGGCTAGTTTGTATCATTATATAAAAGTAAAAAAGTTGAGCTTTGATTATCTTATTCTACTGCACCAAAGGAAGTCGGAAGTCAACACTTTTTCCCCCTTTTTCCCTTTTCTCTTCCCTTTTCCCTCCCTTACTTTCCCATTATTTTCTTTTGCAATTTTGTATTTTATAATGTAAACTAATAAAGAAAAAGAAATACCGAACTTGGTGGGATCAATAATAAAAAAGAAAATCTCCTTTGAATCTCCTTTGAGGGGCTCAACCTATTTTCCAAAGCACCTGAAGGCCAGACAAGGAATAATGGATGGAAATTGAACAAGGAGAGATTCAACCTGGAAATAAGGAGGAATTTTCTGACAGTGAGAACAATCAACCCATGGAACAGACGTTGCCTTCAGAAGTTATGGGAGCTGCATCACTGGATGAATCCTAAGTTGCATTAACAATCAAGATCAAGCTCCTACCGAAGGGGAGAGATACTGGATTGTGCGGAGATGAATAGATTAACAATGATAATTAAAGATAAAGAGGATTCAGAATATTATAGTATTTGGGGGAAATTTTATGATTGGATGGAAAATGAATATGGGTAGAAAATAATCAACACCAATTGAAATAGAAGGAAAGAGATATGTTAAGGATTTGAGACCTAGGCGACAAAATTATTTGTTGTATGGAGGCAGCATTATATTAGCATAAGAATATACTTAGAATGATTAGAGATATAGCGGTATTAACATAGAAGAGAATAAAGGTTATTATTAATATTATGAATTATGGAAATTTTGTGAGATGAATTTGCTCGGATGTTACCCATAAGATATGTACAAATGGATATACTCTGCGGGGATAGAAGAGAGGAGAGAAGGGAGAGAGGAGGTTGGGAGGTGAGAAGGAAGAGGAAGGAGGAGGAGGGAAGGAGAAGAGAGAGGTGAGGAGAGGTTGAGAAAGAGGAAGAGAAAGTCAGAAGAAGGAAGAAGAGGGAAGTAGGAAGAAGGGAGAGTAGGAGAAAGAAAGTAGTGGAGAGGAAAGGAGGCGAGAGAGAGGGGAGTGATGTGATCTGGTATAGGGGAAACAGAAGAGCAAATTGATAATGATATATGTAAGATTATTTGTTTATTTGATGATAATGTATAAATATAGGTCAATACCTGTTAAGATGTTATGGTATATGTATTGATGTATATATGAGTAGTAAAAAAATAAAAAAAATGCAAAAAGATCAAGTGAGGTACTAATACCTCCCTATAAAGCCTTAATAAGACCACACCTAGAATACTGCATCCAGTTTTGGTCACAGCACTATAAAAAAGATGTGGAGACTCTAGAAAGAGTGCAGAGAAGAGCAACCAGGATGATTAGGGGACTGGAGGCTAAAACATACGATGAACGGTTGCAGGAACTGGGCATGGCTAGTCTAGTGAAGAGAAGAGAAGAGAAGGACCAGGGGAGACATGATAGCAGTCTTCCAATATTTGAGAAAGGGCTGCCACAGAGAGGAGGGGGTCAAGCTATTCTCCAAAGCACCTGAAGGCCAGACAAGGAATAATGGATGGAAACTGAACAAGGAGAGATTCAACCTGGAAATAAGGAGAAATTTTCTGACAGTGAGAACAATCAACCAATGGAACAGAAGTTGCCTTCAGAAGTTGTGGGAGCTTCATCACTGGAGGCTTTCAAGAAGAGACTGGACTGTCATCTGTCAGAAATGGTGTAGGGTCTCCTGCTTGGGCAGGGGATTGGACTAGATGACCTACAAGGTCCCTTCCAACTCTGTTAATCTGAATCAAGGTTCTTCCTAGGGTTCAGAAAAATATCTGTCTTGGCTAGTAGACAGACATGGTTTATCATAGCTTCCTTTCCTTTCACACTGGTGTTCTGACTTTCCAGACTAGCTCATAACTCTGAAATGTTTTCGTGGCCTCTCAATCAAGTTTTAAGCAGATCCAACCTGCTTAGTTTCAAACTATCTTGTTCTTGAGGCCACCTTTTGAGAGAGAGGGGTTGATTTTGGGAGACCGATGCATAAGTAGATGGGGTGGGTCGGTGGAAATCATGGAACACTGTTTTTGTTTATGACAATTACAGCATGGTTGTCTTATGCACAAAGGTGAAAAGATTTGACTTTACCCATCAGGCAGGAATGGGTGGGGAAGAGGGTAGAGCATGCTGAGATGGCCAAATTGACTGCTTTAATTAGAGACAGGGCATTGTCAAAGTTTAATGATGACTAGAAACCTCTTCCTGACTTTTTTTGTGGGAAACAGGGAAAAAAAACCACAAAGTTACGATATACGATTTTGATGGTTCAACTAAAAATAATGGATTATAGAAAAAAATAAGCAATGCTGTAACCATAGAGTAAGAGGTTAATTTATAGTCATACTTTTAGTTGCTGTAAAAGAAAATAGGAAATCACTTCATATTTTCTTTTCTTTGATTTCTGACTTTTTTGTCTTTGCTCTTTTCTTTCTTTTTTTCTTTTTCAATTCCAAATATTAGTACTCATTTGTTTTTATTCTATTTTCCAAATTCTAACAAAGTTTAAAAGAGAGAGAGAGGAGAGAAATGGGGGAGGGAGGGAGGACGGGAGAGGGACAAGAAGGAAGAGAGGGAGAGAGAGGAAAGAGAGGCAGGGAGGGAGAGGGAGGAAGAGGAAAGAGAGAGGGAGGAAGAGAGAGAGGAAAGAGAGAGGGGGGAACAGAGGGAACAAAAGACAGAGAGGGAGGGAGGGAGGGAGAGACAAAGAGGAAAGATAGGGAGAGAGAGGGAGGGAGGGAGAAAGAGAGGAAAGAAGGGAGAGGAGGGAGGGAGGAAAGAGGGGAGAGGAGGGAGGAAGGGAGAGAGGGAGGGCGATGGAGAGAGTGTGGAACGAGAGGGAGGGAGAGAGACAGAGAGGAAAGATAGGAAGAGGAGGGAGGGAGGGAGAAAGACAGAGGGGGGAGAGGGAGGGAGAGGGAGGAAGAGGAAAGAGAGAGGGAGGAAGAGAGAGAGGAAAGAGAGAGGGGGGAACAGAGGGAATGAAAGACAGAGAGGGTGAGGGAGGGAGGGAGAGACAAAGAGGAAAGATAGGGAGAGGGAGGGAGGGAGAAAGAGAGGAAAGAAGGGAGAGGAGGGAGGAAAGAGGGGAGAGGAGGGAGGAAGGGAGAGAGGGAGGGCGATGGAGAGAGTGTGGAACGAGAGGGAGGGAGAGAGACAGAGAGGAAAGATAGGAAGAGGAGGGAGGGAGGGAGAAAGACAGAGGGGGGAGAGGGAGGGAGAGGGAGGAAGAGGAAAGAGAGAGGGAGGAAGAGAGAGAGGAAAGAGAGAGGGGGGAACAGAGGGAATGAAAGACAGAGATGGTGAGGGAGGGAGGGAGGACAAAGAGGAAAGATAGGGAGAGGGAAGGAGGGAGAAAGAGGGGAGAGAGGGAGGAAGGGAGAGAGGGAGGGCGATGGAGAGAGCATGGAACGAGAGGGAGGGAGAGAGACAGAGAGGAAAGATAGGAAGAGGAGGGAGGGAGGGAGAAAGACAGAGGGGGGAGAGGGAGGGAGAGGGAGGAAGAGGAAAGAGAGAGGAAGAGAGAGAGGAAAGAGAGAGGGGGAAACAGAGGGAATGAAAGACAGAGAGGGTGAGGGAGGGAGGGAGGGAGGGAGAGACAAAGAGGAAAGATAGGGAGAGGGAGGGAGGGAGAAAGAAAGGAAAGAAGGGAGAGGAGGGAGGGAGGGAGGAAAGAGGGGAGAGGAGGGAGGAAGGGAGAGAGGGAGGGCGATGGAGAGAGTGTGGAACGAGAGGGAGGGAGAGAGACAGAGAGGAAAGATAGGAAGAGGAGGGAGGGAGGGAGAAAGACAGAGGTGAGAGAGGGAGCGAGAGGGAGGAAGAGGAAAGAGAGAGGGAGGAAGAGAGAGAGGAAAGAGAGAGAGGGGAACAGAGGGAATGAAAGACAGAGAGGGTGAGGGAGGGAGGGAGGGAGGGAGGGAGGGAGGGAGAGACAAAGAGGAAAGATAGGGAGAGGGAGGGAGGGAGAAAGAGAGGAAAGAAGGGAGAGGAGGGAGGGAGGAAAGAGGGGAGAGGAGGGAGGAAGGGAGAGAGGGAGGGCAATGGAGAGAGTGTGGAACAAGAGGGAGGGAGAGAGAGACAGAGAGGAAAGATAGGAAGAGGAGGGAGGGAGGGAGAAAGACAGAGGGGGGAGAGGGAGGGAGAGGGGGAGGGAGAGAGAGAGAAAGATAGAGAGAGAGAGATGGATTGTCTTCTTTTATCGTTACTTTTTTACTTATGTTATGTTTATACAAACAACTACTATCCTATACATGTTTGACAAATAAAATAAATAAATAAATAAATAAAAATAAAGAAGGGGGAAGGAGGGAGAGAGAGAAAGGAAAGAGGGAGGGAGGGAGAGGGAAACGGGGAGGGAGGGAGGGAGGGGAGGGAGGGAGAGAGAGAGAGAGAGAAGAGAGAGAGAGAGAGAGAGAGAGAGAGAGAGAGAGAGAGAGAGAGAGAGAGGGAGAGAGGGAGAGGGAGAGGGAGAGAGAGGGGGGGATTGTCTCAGATTCCAGTCAGCTTCATATGGGCTGTTTGAATGTGATTGAAGTGTTACACCTACACCCTGAAAGAGGGTGTTAAGAACATGTGAGAACAAGACAAAGGTGGTGGGTGGGTGAGTGAGAATTTCACAAGCAGTTAGATACCAACACGCAGGATGACAGGATCCAGAACACAAATGCAGACAAGAAGAAACTCAAGACACAAATTATACAGTGTGCTGGAGGCTTCCCCCAAGCTTTGCTGCAAAACCACAAGCTCCCAGGGCTCTCCCGAATCTCCAGGAACGCATACAAATGTGGGGGGGGGAGGGAGGATGAAGATCAGTAGAATTTAAACCACGGTTTCTGCATTAAGACACAACCTGGCTTCACACCATATTGAATCATACTCTCTCTACATGTTCCTAAGCTATTCATTTCTGTTCCGGCAACCCAATCAGACGGGATACAGTTTTCCGATGCATTGGATCCCACTTCACGGGGGTGGGTGGGGGGAGATACAAATAGAAGACGCTACCCAAAAAAAATGCCACTATTTGGGCTTAGAAAAAGGGATTCAACAGCAGCAAGAAGAGGAAAAAAAATTCTATTGCCGAAAGAGGCCCAGGAAAATATACTGTTATATAATTAGCAGCTCTAAGTAAAGCATAGGGCTGCGTGTAAGTCTGATACAGAGCCAAGTTCATAACCATATTTAACTTTGAGAAGTGCTTGCTCATCAATCGACCGTGCACATCCACATCCGGAGACCACTGGCAAAGCACAACTGGATTAGCGTCATCCTGCTGTATTCAGCACAACTGAAAGCATCCACTGAGAAAAGAAACCGAAGGCCTCTACCCTGGCCAGAGGTGGGCTACTCGCAAGTAAGCATCAGAATTGCTGTCGGAGAAGAACAAGCTGAGCTGGAAGGCGGGGTTAAACATGCTATCAGTTTGGAGTCGTTGCGCTGCCACAAGAGACCTAAGTCCAACCCTTACGAATTCCAGTGACTCTTTTCTAGCGTCAATTTGACTTTGAGAAGTGCTTGGCCATCAATCGATCGTGCCCATCCACATCCGGAGACTTGGCTTTGATTGTTAGTTGAGTAGATTCTTGTATTAGAGGTAGCAATAATAAACTTTTCTGTGCTTTGAACTCAGCAAATGCTCTTGGTTATTTGCACGTGACAACGGCATCCTAAAACTGTTCACACAATATTTCTGAAGTTGTGCTTTCTTTGTTATCCGGACTCACAGTTTCTACCTCATTATGTTGACCTTCATCTCCAAAGATTTAGAAAGCAGGAGATTTAAAGGGGGCTTCTTCACCTGCTTCTTGAGAAGGGATATTTCCAAATGGGTACTTTTTAGTTAACAGACTTAAGTACCAAGAGTCCTACTGGATCAGGCCATCAATTTGAAGAGGATTTCTCACTTGGCCACTGTTCTGACCTAGGATTCCACAACCACGAAGCAGACTCCTTGTCCCAACAAAAAACCCTTTTTATTAAATTACTGTGAATTCTTCTCATTCACATCCACCAAAGTGTTTCAAGGGTAAATTTACAGTCACAGACCTTATCTGACTTGGAGAGCTGCCAGGCCGATTTCTTCCAAAACTTGGCAAGGAGTCTCTGAGAGTCACGAACCAATTAAGCAAACTAAATGTCTCCTGCAAACTCCCATCCCCTTTCGCTCCTCTTTTATTCCCTATGGGAGGGGCCATTCATCGTCCACCTGTGGCCTTACTCCCAAGTCGACCCTTGTTCCTTAGCTGTTCCCTTCGTCTGGCAGCTCTGCGCATGCGCACACTGGGAACAGGCTCCAGCTGTTCGTCTGCCTCACTGATGTCTGACTACGAAGGTAGCTGATAACTGTCAGACTGCCCTGGCCCCATCCCTGCCTCTGACGCAGAGCACTCGTCAGAGCCTTCCCCAGACTCCAGGACTGGCCCATGTTCCTCCCCAACCTCCTCACTGTCCGAATCTGCTGCCAGCTCCACTGGCCGCTGGCGAACCACAACAGCCACCACATTGCTTAGCGACGGAGCTGTTGGTCGCAATTGTGGTTGCTAAACAAGGGCTATCTGTAATGTTAGAACTCAAGGTTGGTGCTTCTTAAAAGTCTGGAACCATCCCACTATTGATTTCTGGCAATGTGTAATCAACTGATAATAGCAAATTCCAGATACAACAACTTTCATGTACATCGATGATGACCAGGGTGAAGTTTCATAGAAGACTATAATAAAATTTCTTGCAGGAGCTTCCTTGATTAGAAACCCAGATGCAGAACCCACCACATGTAAAAAACCAGGGATAGCTTATTATTTTTCAAACCTACTTTCAGTTGAATTTTTTTTTTAAAGGAATTGGGACATGGTGATTGTGTTTCTCTACACCAGCGGTTCTCAACATGTGGGTCGCGACCCCTTTGGGGGTCGAATAACCCATTCACAGGGGTCGCCTAAGACCATCGGAAAACACATATTTCTGATAGTGTTAGGAACCGAGACACCGCTCCTCTATCTGTCTCCAGGAGGGTCCACCCAAATGCAAATAGACTATTGCAAAAAAAAAAAAATCTGTTCTGTACCATGGGAACTTCTGAGCATGCGCAGAAGCCAAATTTCCAGCACTGCGCGTGCATCGCCATCTTGTTTTTGGATATATTTTTTTTGCAATTTTTTTCTAAAAAATGTGGCATAGCGCATACGTGCGCGCGCAAAGCGCCCACGCGCCCACGAGGCATGGCTACGCAGCGCAGGAGGAAGCTAACCGGCAGCGAGGTAAGTTAGAACCCACCCCTGAGTTTCCTAATAATTTTATTATTTTATGGTTGGGGGTCACCACAACATGAGGAACTGTATTAAAGGGTCGCAGCATTAGGAAGGTTGAGAACCACTGCTCTACACTATCAGCCTTGCCATTGAGGGCGTTGAGAAAAATCAGTGGAGGATTTCTTTCATTAATGAAGGCGAATATACATGTCCCAAGATAATGTTGCAGGATCATGAAGGGATCCAGCACGGATCCGAAAGCTCCGAAGACAAAACCTCTCTTCCCAGTGACCGACCCAGATTGGAATTTTTTCTCATTTATTCATCAGTATCAAGAATGATCCGAGCACACCTATCCTAGGGTGTTTAGTTCTGGGAATCGTATTTTAAGAAGATCCTTAATTGTACCGCAGTAATTATGTCCAGAGAAAAGCAAACAAAATAAAGAGCATAGGAGGAACATCTTATATGAAGAACGCTTGGAGGCATTGGATATATTTAGCCTGCAGAAGAGATGGTTGAAGAGAGAGGTGACGGCTGCCTCCAAGTACCGTATTTTTCTGAGTATAAGACGCACCTTAGTTTTTGGGGAGGAAAATAGGGGAAAACAATCTGCCTACCAGGTATTCATCTGGCTAGCGTCCTTAGTCTGGTCAGCTTCAGCACATTATTTTATCCCCTGGTTAGGACTTAAAAAAACCTTCTTCTGAGAGAGTAACAATGAAAGAGCATGCAAGCTAGTAAGAGCTGGGAAGATCGTTAGCACCTAGTTAGGGCTGGAAAAAACCTTCTTTGGAGCAAGTAGAGCAATGAAAAAAAACCCTGCAAAGACTTAGGGCTGGAAAAACATTCTTTGGAGAGAGTAACAATGAAAAAGCCTGCAAGGTAAGAGCTGGGAAGATCTGTTAGCACCTAGTTAGGGCTGGGAAAAAAAAGCTACATTCGAAGTATAAGACGCACCCAAATTTTCAGCCACTTTTAGGGAGGAAAAAGATGCGTCTTATACTCCAAAACATACGGTATCTGAAGGGCCGTCATGTAAAAGGTGAGACAAGAGAATTCGGGGTTGTTCTAAAACAGAAGAAATCATGAGTTTAAGTTACAAGGAAGGGCATTTTGGTTGGGTGTCAGGGGGAAAAATACACTAATGGTATGAATTGTTGTCCCACAATGGAATGTGGAAGTGACTGTGGAATCTCCTTCTTGCGAGGTATTTGAAGAGAGAATATTCTTTCTTCAGAGAGGTTCAAAGTATCTTCAGAGGTATCCAAAGAAAACATCTGAAGAAAGGATACTACGCTGGTGAGACCAACCTTGGAATACCATGTCCAATTCTGGTCACCCCAATACAAAAAAAGATGTTGAGACTCTAGAACAGTGGTCGGCAACCTTAAACACTCAAAGATTTGGATTTAGATTTATTATTAAGAGTAGGAAGGGACCTTGTAGGTCATCTAGTCCAACCCCCTGCTCAAGCAGGAGTTCCTACACCATTTGAGACAGATGGCAGTCCAGTCTCCCCTTGAAGGTCGCAAGTGTTGGGGCTCTCACAACCTCCTCTGGCAAGCTGTTCAACCGGTTGATCGCTCTCACCGTCAGAAAGTTTCTCCTCACTTCCAGGTTGAATCTCTCCTTGGTCAGCTTCCATCTGTTATTCCTTGTTTGGCTTTCTGGTGCCATAGAGAACAGCCTGACCCCCTCCTCTCTGTGGCATCCCCTCAAGTATTGGAACATTGCTATGATGTCACCCCTGGTCCTTCTCTTCGCCAGACTGTCTAAGCTCAGTTCCTGCAACTGCTCTTTGTATGTTTTATTTTCTAGACCATTTATCATCCTGGTTGCTCTCTTCTTAGGAGTCTCCTCCTAGCGCGGCATCCATTTTCCTCTACCTGTCCTAACTGAAAGCCCTATCAATTGTGGAGCCAACCGATAGGGAGCCACAGCAGAGGGATGAAAGAGCCACATGCGGCTCCAGAGCTGCAGGTTGCCGACCCCTGCTCTAGAAAGAATGCAGAGAAGAGCAACCAAATGATTAGGGGGCTGGAGGCTAAAACATACCGTGAACAGTTAAGGGAACGAGAGTAGATATGTCTACTCTAACAAAGAGAAGGAATAAACGTGATATGATAGCAGTCTTCCAATACTTGAGGGGCTGTCACAGATAAGAGGGAGGCTCAACCTATTCTCCAAAGCACCTGAGGGCAGGACCAGGAATACGGGTGGATGATAATTAACTATCCAACCTATAACTAAAGAAAAATTTCCTGACAATGGGAAAAAAAATCAGTGGAATGGCTTGCTTCTGGTGTTGTGGGTGTTTCATCCCTGGAGGTTTTCAAGAAGAGATTGGACAGACATTTTTCTGGGATGGAATAAGGATTCCTGCCTTGGGCAGGGGATTGGAGTAGAAGACCTTCAAAGTCCCTTTCAGCCCTATGGTTCTATAAGTCTCTCTCTCTCTCTCTCCCTACATGTCATGTAGTGAATATTGTCAGTTGTATGTCTATGCAGGGTGATGCATCCCTATTCTAATATTATGGTACATTCCAATACAGGCAGGACACGTGATATGAGTTGTACGCATGTGTGCATTCCTGATTCTCCATTATTATTATTCTGGCTCTAGCTCTTGACCGAGAAGGTCGCATTTAATTAGCAAGAATGTAATTATTCAGAATTTATTGTTTTTGTACCGAAATAAATATTTTCTATTAGACTTTTAACTTCGGCTTTATTTCTAAATGTCTGAGTTCCGAGAGAAAGATCAACATCGCCTCTATGGAGATTTATTCTCCTTAACACTACATCCCCAGCCCTTCCTATATCAGGCATTTTATGGGCCTCCAGAGATACATTTTGATTCTCCTTAATGATGTGTCCTTCAAGGACAGGGAGACAGAGAGGGGGGGGGAAAGACTTCCTGTACTCGCAGGGGTGGCCAAACTATGGTTCTTTGAGGACCTGTGGACTTCAACTCCCAGAATTCCTGAGCCAGCCATACATGCATGGCTAGCTCAGGAATTCTGGGAGTTGAAGTCCACATGTCCTCAAAGAACCATAGTTTGGCCACCCCTGCGTCTACTGTATTCTACTAAGCACATCCACATTCTACGATGCATATCCATTTTCTTTTCCCCAAAGTTAGAGTCCCATCTGGCTGTTTGTGCCAAACACAACAAACCTATTTAACAGAGGAAATAAGGAGGCAACAAACAGGGAGTGGATGTACAATCCCCTTCAGACCAAATGTGCGGAGACAGCAAACACTGTTTTACCAGGCCTCTGATGTAAAGATGGATTGAAGGAATATTTTGAGTCTCTCTCTCTCTCTCTCTCTCTCTCTCTCTCTCTCTCTCTCTCTCTCTCTCTCTCTCTCTCTCTCTCTCTCTCTCTCTCTCTCTTGCTACACTTCAGTTTTGATGTGCATGGCAAGGTTTGCCAAATATGCTTCATCTAGTGATGGCATGTCATCCCTCTCCGAGTTTGCATAATGCATCAAATTATCAGTTCACCAAACCGGGGTAGGAGTTATTCTAGAATAGAATAGAATAACCGGAGTTATTCTAGAATAAGCAGGTCAGCGAAAAACTAGCCAAGATTAATGCATTATTTTTGGAAATTATACCAATGCATCTGTTTGCCCTCGCCCCAACTTCCTTTAGCATCTTGTGGGAACACCGTTGCACGCAGAGAGATATAATGGCACCCAGCCGTAGGACTAATTTTAGGCCCTGCTCCAAAAACCACCGACAGCCAGCAACTGCTCTCAATAAATATTTAACCATTCAACCGTAAAATATTAAATATTAATTCCCTTCCAATGTCAAGCATTTAATTTAAATATCTACATTTAAATTATTCATGAATCTCCTGCGGGCTGCCCCTCCATATGGCCTGGGCTGCAGTTTCTCATCCTCTTAGACTGCACACCCATGGATCATGGGCATTGTAGTCCAACCCATCAGAAGAGTGTCAGGTAAGAAAATAGCTCGGGGTTTTTTATTTTTATTTTTATTTTTATTTCTATTATTTTTATTTTTATTTTTATTTTTATTTTTATTTTTATTTATTATTATTATTATT
>JALIGW010000018.1:6653276-6760776 GCA_023053685.1 Diadophis punctatus similis
CATCACTGGAGGCTTTTAAGAAGAGACTGGACAGTCACTTGCCTAAGATGGTATAGGGCCGTGATGGTGAACCTATGGCACGTATCTGACATGCGCAAAGCGTTCTGCGCATGTGCAGAGGGTAAAAGAACCTAAATGGCGGCGTCCAGGCGGGTGGGGGAAGCAGGTGGGGGAAGGTTCGTGCTGCGATCGCTATCGGCTCTATTGGCTCTACAACGACTGACCAGCCCGCCCGAACCGGGAGCATTTTACCCCTGGTTCAGATCCTATCTTACATCCTGTAAGTTTTTTTTAAAAAAACTACCATATATAATTAAAGCACAGCGATAACAAAATCAATTTTAATACCCGGAGGAATCCAGATCATGTTGGAAAGGAAATGAATGCTCCATCTAATGAGCTGGAAACGATCGACCTTTGGCAGTCGGTCTGCATTTTAAAAATATGTATATATTTTCAATCTCCAAGGTGATGTTATGGCATCACAGAAGCGAGTGGGCAACCTTTGCAGTAGATTTGGATAATAAGTCAATAGAAAAAGTAAGGCCAGTCCATACCTTGTATCTTATTTTCTTTGCTTTGAAATGCAGAGGGGAAATATTCATGTTTTTACAGCTAGATAATTTCTGCCAGATTTAAACGACTGAAATCTTAGAGCATTTTGAGGACTAGGAAGGAAGGGTTGGGGTGACTGGGAATATGTCTCCCTGATTTGGAAATTTTTAAGAAGAGATTGGACAACCATTTGTCTGAAATGGTAAAGGGCAGTGATGGCGAATCTTTTCGGCACCGTGCTCAAACCGGTACGCCCGTACCGGAGCCCTAGAAACTCGAAGATCAGATGGCCGGTGCGCATGCGTGCGCCTGCCACCTGGTCTTCTGGTTTCCTGCATGCACATGCACACTGGCCAGCTGGTTGTCATGTGCGCAGGAGCCCCGGAACACAGAAGAGCAGCTGGCAATGGTGCGCATGCCCACAGAGAGGACTCTGCGTGCCACCTCTGGCACGCGTGCCATAGGTTCGCCGTCATGGGTATAGGGCAGTGATGACGAACCTTTTTTTCCTTGGGTGCCAAAAGCACGCACCCACGTGCTATTGCACACGCTCAAGTGCCACACCCATAATTCAATGCTGCCCCAACCCTCCATGCATGTGCACATGATACCCCCCGCTCCCCCGTTTCCCGACTTCGGGTGGGCCCAGTAGGTCCGTTTTTTGCCCTCCCCAGGCTCCAGAGGCTTCCCTAGAGCCCAGGGAGGGCGAAAACGCCCTCTCCAGCCCCCCTCGGAGGCCCTCCAGAGGCCGAAAATGCCCTCCCAAAGGCTCCACATAAGCCGAAAATCAGCTGGCCGGCACGCACATGCATGCTGGAGCTGAGCTAGGGCAACGGCTCACGTGCCGGCAGATATGGTTCCGCGTGCCACCTGTGGCACGCATGCCATAGGTTCGCCATCACTGGTATAGGGTTTCCTGCCTGAGCAGGGGTTTGGACTAGAAGACCTCCAAGGTCCCTTCCAACTCTGTTGTTGTTGTTTAAGAATTAATCTTCAATTTGATTCACAGTCTGGGACTGGTAAAATCTTAACATTTCCAGTCCTAAACAAGGACTTAAGAGCTGTTAAGGAAATATCTGAGTGCTGTATATAGACAGTTCCGAGTGGGTTTCTGCAAAGTCAGAATATTATGTAAGTCTGGTAGATACCTTGGCCCATAAGTCCAAAAGGATTCCCTAAATTTATCAGGCAACATCACGTGGAGTGCTGGACTTTACACAACCCAAATTTTAAATCAGTGGACCGGATGTTTTGTCCTTTGGTATCTGCTTGTAGCATGTGAAGACAGATTCTGGCGGACTGAGCGGATGAAACCTACTAGAATAGGACAACGGTCACGAAGGCGGTCTCTGCAAGCGATGTGGTACGCTAAGAGCACGGCAAGACACGAAAGACGCCCTGGTCAACCCCTGCGCCCAGCCCATCTCCAACTGTCTCGACTCTTGTCCTGCTATTGGAGCAAGATGGCATCTGGGAAGAGAGAGTGAGACTGACTATGCGCACCTCTCCCTCACTTTAATCCAATTCACGCGCAAGTCTTGACATCCCCCCCCCCCCAATTGATAGATGTCAAGGTCCTCTTCGAACACGATGGACGAACATCATCATCATCTGCTTGTACCAAATGTAACTTGTGGTTCTCAGAGTCTCTTGAGAAAAATTAATAAGAAAGGTTCAGAGTTACAGGAATTTCAGAAATTGAACTGTTTCCTGAAGACTCTGGCATTTATTTATTTATTTATTTTATTTGTCAAACATGTATAGGATAGTAGTTGTTTGTATAAACATAAGTAAAAAAGTAACGATAAAAGAGGACAATAGGACAGAAGGACAGGGACGGTAGGCACAGTGGTGTGCTTATGCACGCCCCTTAAAAACCTCTTAGGAACGGGGTGAGGTCGACTGTAGACAGTCTAAGGTTAAAGTTTTGGGGGTTTGGGGAAGAAACCACAGAGTCAGGTAGTGCATTCCAGGCATTGATCACTCTGTTGCTGAAGTCGTATTTTCTGCAGTCGAGTTTGGAGCGGTTTACATTGAGTTTGATTCTATTATGTGCTCGTGTATTGCTGCGGTTGAAGCTGAAGTAGTCATTGACAGGTAGGACATTTCGGTATATGATTTTATGAACTACATTTAGATCAGATCGGAGGTGACGTAGTTGTAAATTGTCTAATCCCAATATTTCAAGTCTGGTGGAATAAGGTATTTTGTAGCGAGCAGAGGAGTGGAGGACTCTTCTACAGGAGTAGACTGTAGAGAGCCAGGGAGATGACCAAGAGATCATTGAAGGAACCCCAAGGAGCAGAAGAAGCAAGTTAAGTCCAATGAGAGACAGACTAGCCTCTCACTCAGCTCCATGAGATATAAGAGTGGGGAGGAGGAGGAAGAAGGAGGAAGAAGAAGGAGGAGGGAGGAGCAGGAGGAGGCTTTCAGTTTGCAGTATCCTTATTGGCAAAGTTTTGCTAAGTGTCTGGCTGACGGCAACCCAGAACAGGCAACGAAGTGTGCTTGTTTGGAGAATAAGTCAATGACCGTCCAGATCACTGTATTTCCCTTGCTCTCTGGGAGTTCCACAATGAAGTCCATCCCTATTTCTTCCCAGGGCTTACTTGGGTTGGCTACCTGCTGCAGGAGTCCAGGTGGTTTTCCTGGTCGGTACTTCTCTCGTTTGCCACCACTGGGGCCTTCCACCCTTGGGTTGGCGGGTCGGCCTCGGAGAGGGGTAGCGCGACAGGGAGGTGACCCTGTGGGAAGGCTTCCTAGACTCCCATCCGCAGCGGTATGAAAAGAGGCTGCCGCCCCACTTTGATGGGGAACCTTGACACTTATATGCTTCTGGACAGAACTTCTGAAAGTTCTCAAAAAGAAAAAAGAAAGTAAGTAGAAAGAAAAGAGCATTTTGGCCCTAAGGTTTGTTCTTATCAGGCCCAAAGAACCAAGAACAACATGTGGAGTTACTTCTGAGTAGTTCCTCCAGTGTTATATGCCTAAAGACAGAATCTTGCCAGATTAAAGAGATTATCTGCAATAACTACAGACATACCCCTGTGAATTTGTAGGGAGGGTCACCAGACGTTCCAGATGTAGTATCTCTTTGCCCTCTGGAAAGGAGCCCCTCCCACCAGCAATTCTGGATTACATCCCACCATATCTATGAAAAGGAGGAAGGGAGGGAGGAAAGGAAGGGAGGAAGGGCTTTTCCTCTTTTGCTATTAGTGCCAAAACTTATTTGCAACAGATTTTAATTAAACTACAGAATTTGCTTCCAGAGAATGCAGGCATGCCTGCCAGCTTGGTTGGCTTTAAAGAATGAAACCGGTTCATGAGGTGCAAAGCTATCAGTGGCTGCTAATCAAGATGATTCAATGCCAGTTGTCAAATAAGAAGCACCATCCAACTCAGAATACGAGGGGGAGTTGCTAGTACTGCTTGTTAGAGATATCGGGATATTCGTGATGAAAGCAAAACGTTGGATTAAATCAAGACTTTTGGCCTGATTCAAAAAAGGTGGCTCCTCTTTTTGAAGGAAAGTGAAAGTCATACACAGGTATGTTGGCTTTGAAATAAACCCAGCAATCATGATGGGGACGTGCACAATGGGAGATTCAACATGAACTCATGCAACTCCTGCTTGGGCAGGGGGTTGGACTAGATGACCTACAAGGTCCCTTCCAACTCTAATAATAAATCTAAATCTAAATCTAAAAAACATCCCTAATGCTATGTAGCTCTAGCTACTCATGAGATGCCAACTGTTGGATCCCTACTGGCCTCCTTTCATTCCTTTCAGCCAGAATCCCTGGGCCCCCTCTTTGCCATCACACAGGTTGTCCTTGACTTATGACTATAAAGCAGTGGTTCCCAACCTTTTTGTGATCGAGTACCACTTGGAGGTCCCGTACAGTCGCCGCGTACCACCTGGTTCCAGAGAAACTAAATTCGATCAGATATCACTTTATTTCCATAATTGTACCGTTCCTTTTTTGGCCCCGCGCATCCAGCAACCGGATTCTCGGGCCGCTGGGACCAGGTGGGTGGCGTGTGGCAACAGTTGCAAATCGTTGCCAGATTATCTTGTGTTAGGCAGTAAACATTTTTGTGAAGTAAAAAATAACTAACTAAAAATCGTTCATGACCCCGAAAGTGTTCGCGTACCACCTGGAAGGCCCTCGCGTACCACTAGTGGTACACGTACCACAGGTTGGGAACCACTGCTATAAAGGAATCTGCCCATCATAATTGTAAGTCATGACAATCATAAATTGGGTCACCCGAATGACCGAACCAATTTTATGACATGTTTTGTGGCCACTGTTAAGCAAATGCTACAGTCACAAAGCAAAAACCACGGTCATTAAGCAAACCATGGGTTTGCTATGGGCCAGTTTTTGCCAAAGACCAGAAGTAAATGCCGTTTTTCAGCAAAACCATGATAAAATACTTGTACTTAATTTATTTGGCCAAGTGCGGTTAGACACACAAGGAATTTGTCTCTGGTGCGGAAGCACAAAAAGCAGATGTGTGACTGGGCAGCACTGCAAACAGCCATGAATGTAGGCTGTTTGTTGAGCACCAGAAATGGGGTCATGTGACCATGGAGAGTGGCTGCTGTGAGACCTTCAGAATCAGTGTTTCTCAACCTTGGCAGTTTGAAGATGTGTGGACTTCAACTCCCAGAATTCCCCAGCCAACTGCCAAGGTTGAAGTCCACACATCTTCAAACTGCCAAGGTTGAGAAACACTGTTCAGAATGAAATCAGAAGGACCACACAAGGACGTCCATCAGAACTTCTAATGATTGCTAAGCAAGCGGTCATGACTCAAGGACTATCTGTAGCCAGTTTGTCTGCTCTCTTCAAGAGCACACTCTGTGAGAAAGAGTCAACACAACAGAGCGTCTTTTCCACTGCTCTGGAGGTTGTCTGGCTGGAACCCAAAGAGAGAAGACATGGAGAAGAAACATTCTCAAGATAGCCCATCGGGAGTTTCTCCAGGCTAAATGAATCTGGAGTTGGAATTGTGGAGAGGATTCTGACAGACTGTAGTAACCTCAAGCTAACTATTCCTTCTTCACAATGAGAAGACCCTGGCAGCTGAACATCTGTAGGCCCTTGATCAAAGTTTTGGGGAAGGTCTTAAGTCTATACGGTTGGTACAACTAAAGAAAGATTTGTAGATCATTTGTAGATCTGGAACCCGCACTACATATCGGACATAAATACAATTGAGAGAGTCCAGAAATACTTCACAAGAAGAGTCCTCCACTCTTCTACTCGCAACAGAATTCCTTATTCCACCAGACTTGAAATTTTGGGCTTAGACAACTTAGAGCTACGTCGCCTTCGATCTGATCTAAATGTAGTTCATAAAATCATCTGCCACAATGTCCTACCTGTCAATGAATACTTCAGCTTCAACCGCAACAATACAAGAGCACACAATAGATTCAAACTCAATGTAAACTGCTTGAAACTCGACTGCAGAAAATACGACTTCAGCAACAGAGTGATCAATGCCTGGAATGCACTACCTGACTCTGTAGTTTCTTCGCCAAACCCCAAAAACTTTAACCTTAGACTGTCTACAGTTGACCTCACCCCATTCCTAAGAGGTCTGTAAGGGGCGTGCATAAGCGCACCATCGTGCCTACCGTCCCTGTCCTTCTGTCCTATTGTCAAATTTTTACCTATGAATACTTTGCTTTTGTTTATGTTTATATCATACCTGTTATCTTGTACACATGTTGACAAAATAAATAAATAAATAATAAATAATAAATAAATAAATAAATAAAAATAGATCTTTGATCCCTGACTCATGGAGGTGGATTAAGTTAGTTTAAATCAGATTTAAACCCAAGTGACTTGGAATCAAGAGTTTCTCAAGCAATTCCATTTTGCATAAAATTTTTTGGAGATGAGGTGAGCGGCTGGGTGAGGCGAGGGGCCGGACGAGGCGAGGCCCCTTCGATGTGAGTGATGTTGAGTTGGCCAGGCCCACCCAGTCACATGACCACCTAGCCACACCCACCTAGCCACACCCACAGAACCAGAAGTAAAAAATGTGAATCCCACCACTGCTTAAAGATGAAGACTTCCTGTTAGAGGAATTGAGAGTGGTCTATCTGATAGCAGAAATGAGACAAGAGGAATTGACCCAGGGGTGGGTTCTAACTTACCTTGCTGCCGGTTCGCTTCCTCCCATGCCGTATGGCCGTGCCACGTGGGCGCATGCGCGCAGTACCAAAAAATCTGAACCCCAAAAAAACCCCGAAAACAAGATGGCGACACATGCGCAGTGTCGGAAACTCGGCTTTTGCGCATGCGCAGAAGAAAAAACCCTGCAAAAAATTCCCCCCCAAAAAAAAATTCAAAAAAAAAGAGATGGTGGCACCCATAGACCGGCACCGACCGAACCGGTTCTGTGACATCATCATGATGTCACCAGTGGGTCGCTACCGGTTTGGGCGAACCGGTACAAACCGGGAGGAACCCACCTCTGCATTGACCTGTAATAAACTACCAATGGATTTCCAGTCACTTTTTTAAAAAGAATCTTGAATAATTCAAAGAATCCTCGAAGAGAATTCAAGGGTAAAAATTGATCTGAATGCAAATCATTTTCACTGACTATCTGTTGAGCATTGGGTGCATCGAATTGATGACCAAGCTGATGATCAATTTTATTTCTCTATCTGTTCTCTATTTATAATTTCCTCCGCCCATAAATCAAGAGGCATCTGGGAATTCTTTTTCAGGTGGATAAAATTTAATTAAAAGGCATAAACTTTCACGAGCTCTCTAAACGAAATCTGTTAGTTGGGAAAGATGCTGCCAAATTCCCGATTTGGGGAGTACCATAGATAATATAATAAAATAATATATTTCATCTAAAAAAAGAGCCCAGAATTGTACAGAAAACAGCATTAATTCATGCATACAGACAGTGCAAAAAACTAAGTGAAAATGTTACCTTTCCCCCCCGCTTAAATCCCAGTTAAAAGTCACAACGATTGAAGTGACAGTCCCCTGGTTATTCTCCCCAGCAAGGGCTTAGATAAATAAGCAAAAAATAAAGCTTTAAAGAGACCTATCCAAACGGAATATATGTAGAACAGTTCACCTCCTGAAGTTCTGGAGCTCCATCAGTGAAAGTTTTCAACCAAGGCTGGACAGCTCTATGTCTAGGACAGGGGTCAGCAACCTTAAACACTCAAATAGCCATTTGGACCTGTTTCCCACAGCAAAGAAAACACCGGGAGCCACAAAAACCTTCCTGTGCCTGACTATTTCCTGAGCGGCCACAGAACTAGCATATGTAGTTGAATTAAACGTTCTGTTTTCTTCTGAAACTTTTCTTTTCTTGGATTTATCCATGGTTGGCCTACCGGAGGTCGAAAAGCTCAATAAATCACATGCCGGCAGGTATCACACATTGGTGGTTGTGACGCATATTCTGAGTGACAGGGAGCCACAGCAGAGGGATGAAAGAGCCACATGCGGCTCCAGAGCCGCTGGTTGCTGACCCCTGGTCTAGGCGGGTGCGAGGTTTCCTGCCCTGTGGAAGGGGTTGGACTAGAAGATCTCATAATGCCTTCCAATTCTAGGATTCTTAACTGCCTTCGGAACTGCCTTCATTCCAGCTGCCATTGTTCTTGTTTTTCCAGACCCTGAACAAGCAGTGGCGAGAACTGAAAGAAGGTTCATTTTGAAGGAGCGTTGTGGACCAGAAATGGCCCAAAGTCTAACTTCTGGAGGAAGTGGTCCCACGTTCCTCATTATTCATAGTTGGGGGATCTCTCGTCTGCTTGGCGGTTGTCCCAATCTTGCAGTAGAGCTGTCAACGAAAGCAGAAGATCGCAAACCATCACCAGGTCACCGTCAACCCAATCAGCATCTAATCTGGAGATGCCCTCAAGGTTCCTAACCTTTCGCTCAGAATAGAAACGTCAGCAGCTGGTACCAGACAAGCCCCCATTCACCCCCTCTTGGAATTTTTAATATCAAATTTTAATCTAAGCCAAAGAATTCAATTACACCCTTGCTCACACACTGACTCTTTAACTCCTTTTATCCGACAAATCTGGCTCTCCATTCGCTTCCCTCGTTCATCCTCTTTGCTTTCCTGCTGTTACTCCACTTCTGCCTCTATAATGGAGCATGAGAAGAAGGATCAGATATTACTCCATCACGGCTGTCCCAGGAAACCTGGTAAATGTCATTTTAGAAATGAGAACTCCCCCTTTACCAGCTGCAAGTGGTCCTTGACTTACAACCACAAAAGAGACCTGGATATCTTTGTTATAATCAAAGTGGTTGCTAAGTTGCCCAAATTTTATGACTTTTCGCCCGAGTTCGTGGACAAATCATCGCAGCTGTTAAGTGAATCATGCAGTCTAATGGCGGGTTACTCTTACCTTCTCCTACCGGTGCGCATTGCGACGTTCTGCACGCATCCTCTTGCGCGATTTTGGCTCTCTGCACATGCGCAGAAGGACAATTTTATTTCTGTGCATGCGCAGAGAGCCAAAAACCATGAAAAAAATTCAAAAAAAAGATGGTGGTGCACATGGAGCCATTGCGCCGATATTACGCAATTGTCACATTTTTCAATGCTGTTATAACTTTGAACGGTCACTAAATGAATGGTTGTAAGCAGGGATGAGTTCTAACTTATCTCGTTGCCGGTTCACTTCCTCCCGCGCCGCGTGGCTGTGCTTCGTGGGTGCATGTGCGCTTTGTGCATGCGCACATGCACAGTGCCAAAAAATCCAAAATAAAATAAAATAAAAAGCCAAAAACAAGATGGCGACCGCATGCACAGTGCCGGAAACTCAGCTTCTGCTCATGCTCAGAAGAAAAATAAATAAAAAAAGATGGCGGCACCCACAAAAACAAGATGGTGACGCATGCGCAGTGCCAGAAATTCGGCTTCTGCACATGCTCAGAAGTTCCCATGGTACAGATTTTTTTTTGCAGTAGTCTATTTGCATGTGGGTGGACCCGCCTGGAGATGGATAGAGGAGCGGTGTCTCGGTTCCTAAGACCATCGGAAATATGTGTTTTCTGATGGTCTTAGGCAACTCCTGTGAAAGGGTCGTTCGACCCCCATGGTTCAGTAAGATATTCTGATAAATAGTTTTCGGTAATGAAAGAAAAGGTTTGGGAAGCCCTGCAGTAGGTCAAATTGAGACTCTCTTGGTTCGCAATAATCTAAACCAGGGGTCTCCAACCTTGGCAACTTTAAGACTTGTGGACTTCAACTCCCAGAATTCCTCAGCCAATGCTGGCTGAGGAACTCTGGGAGTTGAAGTCCACAAGTCTTAAAGTTGCCAAGGTTGGAGACCCCTGATCTAAACCACATCCACTGGAGACAAGCCAATTTAACCAGAACTTGTAGGATATAACTGTGTTTAGTTCAGATTTAAAGGGATCTGAGGGACCTTTATTTCAACGCAGATCAAGCCCCCTCACGGCCAAGCAACGGCAAGTATAGAGTGATGGTCAAAGCAAGATACAATCAGAACTTCAGCACCTTGGACAGGCTAATGTTTGTGCAAGACTTGGAAGAAATCTTTCTTGCTTTCTAGTTCTACAATCCTCCCAGCTGCCATGTACGGTAGTAATAGCCGAAAAGATAGTGGTCTTTCCAGAAGCATTGCCTAAAAATGGAACTTACCATCTCTTGTAGCACTTGACAATGAGTTATTCTCCAACAGTTCATTGCCTTCTGCGATCAACATTCTGGCAAGTTCTGAAGAGAGAAGGGTAGTTTCTGAGACATCTTTTGTCTTGTCCTCATCCTCTTGGCTGTCAATCCTTAGGAGGGAAAATGTGATTGTCTGTGAATCCCTACTTCGTAGTCTCTTAGTGTAATGGGCTATGAGAAGAACCTTGGGAGACAGAAGACCCATAGCCTAGGCCAGGGGTCAGCAACCTGCGGCTCTGGAGCCGCATGTGGCTCTTTCATCCCTCTGCTGCGGCTCCCTGTTGCCAGTTGGCACCACAATTTTGAGATGAGCTTCCGGTTGGGGGAGGGGGAAGCAGGGCGTGCCAGGAGGAGACTCTATGACAAGGGGCGGGTTTTCCGGTCAGCTCCACAATTGATAGGGCTTTTGGTTAGGACAGGTGGAGGAAAATGGACGCCGCAGTAGGAGGAGACTCTATGGTGGGGGAACTGGACTTCCGGTCGGCTCCAGAATTGAACGGGGAGCTTCCGGATCTTTGTGGCTCTTTGAGGGTTTAAAGTTACCGACCCCTGGCCTAGGCAATGGTCAGATGAAAGCTATCTGAGCACAGAGAAGGAATGGGGATGTAGAAAGCATCTCAGGAGGGACCTTCCCTAGTTTTCTGGAAAGTAAAGATAAGAGCAGGGGGGGGGGAAGAGAAGTGCTTTCAGACTTGCAAGCTTCTATTGCTAGTATTATAAAAGTAGCGTTAATATTCTTGGTTTTCGTTTCATGCCTGGACTATCTAAAAGGGCTAATGCTCAGGGAAACCTTGAAGAAATCCGTACTCATTCAACTCTGCTACTTGCAATTATGAAAGAGCCAGTTTGGTCTAGTAGTGGTTAAGGCAGCAGGCTAGAAAATGGGAGATATCATGAGTTCAAGTCCCGTCTTAGCCCTGACAGCCGACTGGGTGACTTTTGGCCAATCACTAGAAGATTGTGAGTTCTAGTCCCACCTTAGCTGTGAAAGCCAGCTGGGTGACTTTGGGCCAATCACCAGGAGATGGTGAGTTATAGTCCTGCCTAAGGCATGAAATCCATGGCTGGGTGACTTTGGGCCAATCACCAGGAGACGGTGAGTTCTAGTCCCACCTTAGCTGTGAAAGCCAGCTGGGTGACTTTGGGCCAATCACCAGGAGACGGTGAGTTCTAGTCCCGCCTTAGCTGTGAAAACCAGCTGGGTGACTTTGGGCCAATCACCAGGAGACGGTGAGTTCTAGTCCCGCCTTAGCTGTGAAAACCAGCTGGGTGACTTTGGGCCAATCACCAGGAGACAGTGAGTTCTAGTCCCGCCTTAGACATGAAAGCCGGGTGAGTGACTTTGAACCAGTCACTCTTTCTCAGCCCAACCCACCTCACAGGGTTGCTGCTGTGGAAAAAACAGGAGGAGAAAAGTGTGTTGAATACATATGCTGCCTTGAGTTACAGTATTTGTAAAAATAATAATAGTAGGATGCAAACAAATAAATGAGATGTAGAAGAACAACGGTCTATCTTACAAGTCCTTCGTAAGGATTACTCAGGACATCCATAGAAAGTATTTTTTTAACATCCTGCACGCATCAAAAGTGGTTTTTATTTTTGTAAAGGCAACTGGGCTGATTTTTGTGAGGAAGATGAGGACATTTTGCATAGAAAACACAATATTTTCCTCCACCACCATCCTGTCAGAACCCATCATTCCCCTCCCCCGCAACTAATCTCAACTGTCAATAGCTTCCACCTCCCACAGCATCCAATACAACTGATGAAGCTTCCAGGATACAAGGCAAAACATCTTTTTTTTTTTGCAATTTTTTTTATTTTTTCTCTCTCCACAATTTCCGTACATATATCAGTACATATACCTTACAATATGTCAATAATATACTTAATTATACATTTCATCCAATCAGTCATAAATCAATATGAGAGCCGAGGCGGCACAGCGGTTAGAGTGGGGTACTGCAGGCCACTTTAGCTGACTGTGATCCGCAGGTCAGCAGTTCAAATCTCACTAGGCTCAAGGTTGACTCAGCCTTCCATCCTTCCGAGGTGGTAAAATGAGGACCCAGATTGTTGGGAGCAATATAAATATATATTGCTTACTGGTGTAAACCGCTTAGAGAGTGCTTGCACTGTGAGGCGGTATATAAATCTCACGAATAAATGTCACTAATAAATATTCTATTCTGCACCTTTTTTATACTTATATTCTTTTATATTATTATACTTATATTCTTTTATATTGTAATTTTTATATTGTAATTTTTAATTTTTATATTTTGATTTTAATTGCATTTATTGGTTTTCTTGTATTTTTCCTGTGTTGTAAGCCGCCCTGAGTCCCTCGGGAGTGGGGCGGCATATAAGAAACCATAAATAAATAAATAAATAAATAAATAAATAAATAAATAAATAAATAAATAAATAAATAAATACTACTATCATCAGTCTGTTCGCCTTCATCTCTTAATACTCCCCTCCCTCTATCTCTATCTCCATCCCCTCCTTCTACCTTCTTACTCCTTCTCTCCCCTCTCCTACTTCCCTCCACTCCTTCTCTTCTCCCTACCTTTCTATTTCCTCTTATCTCCCTCTTTTTCTTTCCCTGAGTGAATCTTATCCTCATTCCTCTCATATCGAACAGACTGATAACATATTCCATTCAAGGCAAAACATCTTGTTTTTCCTAAAAAAAAATAAAAATCAGTCCGGTTGCCTTTTCAAAATTAAAACCACTTTTGATACTCCCAGAATCGCGGAATATCATCAGAACTGCCATCACTGAATCAAGAAGGATGTCAGATACCCTTCATTGGACAACAATTGTGTTCGGATTAATTTGATTTGCCTGTTCTTCTTAAGCCTCAAAAAAAAAATCAGCCCAGTAGTTTTGCCTTTTCAAAATTAAAACCACTTTTGATGCAACAATGACCTGGATGGCTGAGAATCTTCATAGACATCCTGCACACGTGGTAAGAATGAAGCTCAAGGAAATTCTTACCTCTTTTTCGGTAAAGGGCAAGACGAGCTCAGTAATCGGTGGGCATGCTGGTTAAAAAGAAAGAATGAAAAAGGGTGTCAGCATTGCAGAAACATGACCTCACCAGTACTAGCAAACAGTGCTAGCAAACAATCCAATACTTGAGGGGATGCCACAGAGAGGAGGGGGTCAGGCTGTTCTCTATGGCACCAGAAAGCCAAACAAGGAATAACGGATGGAAGCTGACCAAGGAGAGATTCAACCTGGAAGTGAGGAGAAACTTTCTAAGGGTGAGAGCGATCAACCAGTGGAACAGCTTGCCAGCGGAGGTTGTGAGAGCCCCAACACTTGCGACCTTCAAGGGGAGACTGGACTGCCATCTGTCTCAAATGGTGTAGGAACTCCTGCTTGAGCAGGGGGTTGGACTAGATGACCTACAAGGTCCCTTCCAACTCTAATAATAAATCTAAAAATAAATCTGTTTTCTTTGCTGAATTTTTATGGCTCCCTCCAAGGAAGACCCATTTTTCCACTGAGAGGAAAAATAGAAACAAAAATCGTTTTAAGAAGGTAAATCGAAGTTCAAAATTAGATCAAGGTCAGTCATTTTAGTGCTAAAGTTCAGCTGCAAAAATGAAAAAAAAAAAGAGTATTTGACTCCCAACCTTTAATCTTTGGGCAGGAGATATGCTTTTAATGGAAAAAGTAAATATCCTTCCCCCCCCCCACCAAAATAAGGACATGCATGGCGTTATTGTCAAAGTTAAAGGGAGATAGCACTTAGCAATAGCACTTAGACTTATATACCGCTTCACAGTGCTTTACCACCCTCTCTAAGCAGTTTACAGAGTTCAGCCTATTGTCCCCAACAATCTGGATCCTCATTTTACCCACCTCGGAAGAATGGAAGGTTGAGTGAACCTTGAGCCTTGTGAGGATCGAACTGCTGGGAGTTGGCAGAATTAGCCTGCAATACTGCATTTAAACCACCGCACCACCATGGCTCTTCTCAATCCATTGTTAGTTTAATTTTAAACTACCTCTCTCCTTTCCTAAGAGAAAAAGCTCTTCCACCCAGTTTGTCCAACACACGGCTGTGAATTTAAATCCATTACAATGTTAGTTGTCCTGGTGTGATTTCTTCTACACAATTTTCCCTAATGCACACATTTTTCAGCCTAAAGCCCTGTGTTTTCTTTTTAAACTCAAATTTCAAACTTCTGTATCCTTTTTTTTTTTTTTGGCCACAATCTGCTCGACACACGTTCTTTTTTGGCCACAAATAAATGGTTCTATTCGTGCAGAATTTGAACCAGAGAAAGAAGGAAACTAGAATACAGGGAGTCCTCAATTGGACCCACAATCTTCACTGCTAAGCAAGACGGCTGTTAAGGGAGTCACGCCTGATTTTTACGACCTTTTTGGCCATGTTGTTAAGCGAATCACTGAAGTTGTTAAGTGAGCCACAAGGTTCTTAAGCGAATTCGGTTTCCCCCATTGACTTTGCTTGTCAGAAGTCAGTTGGAAAGGTTGCAAATGGGGATCACATGATCCCGAGACCATTGTAAATGCATGCCAATTGCCAAGTGCCTAGATTGTGATCACGTGACTGTGGGGGACGCCGCAATGGTCATAAATGTGAGGACTAGTCATAAGCCACTTTTTTTCAGGGTTATTGTAACTCTGAATGGTTGTTAAACAATTGATTCTAAGTCAAGAGCTACCTGTAATCTGTTCCATGCTACCATCCATGTTGATTCGAGAACAATATTTTTGTGACAGATGTGACAAATGCCTTCCAATAAAAATAATAACATCCAGCATATTATTTTCCCCTACTTTCATGCATTCTTCTTGAAATAAATGGGATTATCTAGACCAGGGGTGGGCAGCTGAAGTCCCTTTACAATCTGTGGTCCCAAAGATGCTTTTTCAAGAGGCAACTGGGCTTTCTGGAAATAATGTTAATGCTATCGTTATTATTAGAATAGAATTGTCACATCTGTCACAAGAATATTGTCCCCAAATCAACATGGATGGTAGCATGGAACCGATTACAGGTAGCCCTTGACTTACAATCATTTGTTTAACAACCATTCAAAGTTATATCATCATTTAATGACCCCATAATCCTATGCGGGGTGGAGTCTGGGCAACTGAATGGAGCTAGCAGAGTGTTTACTGGCTGGATGCCCTTCCTGTCGCCAATGCGGAGCTTTGTTCAGCAGACATATTCTCATTGTGCCCAGAGAGAGAAATATCTGCCTTTACCTAGTCAGTGGTGAAATCCAAATTTTTTTCTACCGGTTTATTATTTATTTATTTATTTATTTATTTATTTATTTATTTATTTATTTATTTATTTATTTATTTATTTATTTATTTATTTATTTATTTATTTATTTATTTATTTATTTATTTATTTATTTATTTATTTATTTATTTATTTATTTATTTATTTATGTACCGCCTCACAGTGCAAGCACTCTCTAAGCGGTTTACACCAGTAAGCAATGTATATTTATATTGCCCCCAACAATCTGGGTCCTCATTTTACCTACCTCGGAAGGATGGAAGGCTGAGTCAACCTTGAGCCGGTGAGATTTGAACCGCTGAACTGCTGAATCACAGTCAACTAAAGTGGCCTGTAGTACTGCTTCTAACCGCTGCGCCACCTCGGTTCTGTGGGCGTGGCTTGGTGGGCGTGGCAGGGGAAGGATACTGCAAAATCCCCACTCCTGGGGGAAGGATATTGCAAAATCTCCATTCCCACCCCACTCTGAGGCCAGCCAGAGGTGGTATTTGCCAGTTCTCCAAACTACTCAAAATTTCCGCTACCGGTTCTCTGAATTACTCAAAATTTCCGCTACTGGTTATCCAGAACCTGTCAGAACCTGCTGGATTTCACCCCTGCGCTAGGATCAAACTCCCAGCCTCCTGATTGTGAGGCAAGAGCTCCACCTCTAGGCCACCGCACCACTCTATTCAAAGTTATAATAACCCTGGGGAAAAATGTCTCCCAAAGATGCTTTTTCAAGAGGCAACTGGACTTTCTGGAAAGATGTTATTTCAAGAGAAAGAGCAGACTGGACTTTCCAGAAATCTGGTTGCCTTTTGAAAAAGCATCTTTAGGACAACCATGACCTGGATGACTGAGAATCTCCATAGACATTTACAACCTGGTGGATTCAATGCCCAGAATTCCCGAGCCATTCCCAAGAGCATGGCTGGCTCAGGAATTCTGGGAGTTGAAGTCCACAGCTGGTAAAGGAGCCACAGATGCCCACCTTTCATCTAGACCAGGGGTCTGCAACCTTAAACACTCTAAGAGCCATTTGGACCCATTTCCCACAGAAAAGAAAACATCAGGAGCCACAAAACCTGGGTGGGCGTGGCCAACTCGATGTCACTCACTTCCACCCAGTCATATGACCCCCCCTAGCCATGCCTACCCAGCCAGTCATTAGGGCAAACAACTGGTTGTTAAAAAACACTGGGAGCCACAAAACCCTTTAACCCCTCCCCTCGCCCTCCCTCTCTGTATCTCTGTGTATCTCTCTCACTCTCCCCACCTCTCTCTCCCCGCTCTCTGTATGTGTGTGTGTGTGTGTGTGTGTGTTGTGTGTGTGTGTGTGTGTGTGTGTGTGTGTGTGTGTGTGTATCTCCCTCTCACTGGGAGGGGAGGGCGAGGGGCAGGCCCAGTCAGTGATGGGATCACAGCAGAGGGAGCCACAGCAGAGGGCCCAAAGAGCCGCATGCGGCTCTGGAGCCGCAGGTTGCAGACCCCTGATCTAGACACTGAGTTCTGATTGAATCTGAACAGATCACCTGAACAAACAAGAGCAGTTTCCTGTTGTAAATTTCCAGGTGTTTCTGCGCAACCTCGGACTTCTGCAACTGTTCGTTCACCGAGGACAGGTGTTTCTTCAGTTCTAAGGCATCACTCTGATTTTGGGGGGAAATAGAAAAAGAGAGAAAAGATAGAAGGAAGGAAGGGGTTGGAAGAGAAGACAATTAGTTTTAGATAGAGCAACTTGACACATGTTTGCTCACTCGGGTGTTTACAAAATCAGTTTTGCTCCAGAACCAAAATATTAGTAAAAACATGATGGTGACACAGAAGGAGTGGTGCGGTGGCCTAGAGGTGGAGCTCTTGCCTGACAATCAGGAGGCTGTGAGTTCAATCCTAGGTAGAGGCAAGATATTTCTCTCTCTCGGCACACTGAGGACATATATATCTGCTGAACAAAACTCCGCATTGGCGACAGGAAGGGCATCCGGCCATTAAACACTCTGCTAGCTCCATTCAGTTGCCCAGACTCCACCCTGCAAGGGATTATGGGGTCATTAAAAGATGATGATGATGATGATGATGATGATGACGACGACGACACAGAAAAGTGTTTTTATTAGAGTCCAGAATTTTTATAAAGCAAGATGCCATCCTTAGGTGCTTTCTACTGTTTTTATTATATACTGTTTTTACTTTTATTCATTGCTCCGGATTCCTTCAAAACTGACTGCGTTAATTTAGGGACAAAAATGTAAAATAGTTTTGTGGTTATTTAGAAACTGCTTCTGGACTTTCTGCGCGAAAGGAAAAAAAAGTGAAATTTTGACTTTGTATCTTGACAAATTAAGTGGGTTGTTGTTATAGAAAGCACTGGTGGTCATTATTTGGCATAACTAAAAAGTTGATACTGTAACTTTATTATGTATATTACTGTACCAAAACAAATAGGAAGTCATTCCTTTTGGCTTCTTACTTTTTTCCCCCTTCACTCACTTTATCTCCTCTATTCCCTTTCCTTTCTTTTATTCTTTATTTCCATTTGTATCTAACTCCAAGCAGGTGCTGACTGTTAGATGAGCAGATGCTCCATCAATGGTTAGTTGGGAAGGTGCTCCATCACTGGAAGTTTTTGGGAAGAGACTGGACAGCCACTTCTCTGGAATGATATAGGGTTGAGCAGGGGGTTCGACTAGAAGACCTCCAGGGTTCCTTCCAACTCTGTTATTCTGTGAACATTCCTGTGCATAGGCATGAATAGCAATAAATCGATTTAATTGGATCTTCAGGTGTGGACCTGATCTTCCACGCCTGTCATTTCTTGAGCTATTTAAGGTACAGGTAGTCCTCGACCTACGACCACAATTGAGCCCCACATTTCTGTTGCTAAGTGAAACATTTGTTAAGTGGATTTTGCTCATTTTATGACTTTTCTTGCCACAGTTAATAGAATAGAATAGAATAGAATAGAATAGAATAGAATAGAATAGAATAGAATAGAATAGAATAGAATAGAATAGAATAGAATAGAATAGAATAGAATAGAATAAGAGAGTTGGAAGGGATCTTGGATGTCTTCTAGTCCAGTCCCCTGATCAAGCAGGAGAACCTATACCATTTCAGATAAGTGACTGTCTAGTCTAGTCTCTTCTTATGAAGCATCCACAACTTCTGGTGGCAAGCTGTTCCACTGGTTAATTGTCCTCACTGTTAGGAAGTTCCTCCTTAATTCCAGGTTGCTTCTCTCCTTGATCAGTTGTTAAGTGAATCCCTGCAGTTATTTAAGTTAGTAACACGGTTGTTAAATGAATCTGGCTTCCCCATTGACTTGGCTTATCAGAAGGTCGCAAAAGGGGAGCGCGTGACCCCGGGGCACTGCAACCGTCATAAATATGAGTCAGTTACCAAGCACCTGAATTTTGATCATGGGACTGTGGGGATTATGCAACGGTCATAAGTGTGAAAAACGGTCCTAAGTCGCTTTTTTCAGTGCCGTTGTAACTTTGAACGGTCACTAAATGAAGTGTTGTATGTCGGGGATTACCTGTCCTGCTTTTCCCAGTGACTTTTCAGAATAGGCTGAGTTTTCTTTTCAGATGGGATACCATACTTGCTTTTTGATTGCTAAAAATGCACAGGTAAAGGCGTAAAAACACTCCTGCTAGAAGCAGACTCAAAACACAGCTGGGCACCATGAGCCAGACAGGTGGGGAGACAGACAATAGGGCACCTGTTACTAAATATTATGTCTACCTGGTGAGGATTGGTGGGGAGGGGTTTGTCTGGATTTTAGAGCAAGCTGCAAACTATATTTTCCTGGCCCAGCAAAGACTCCAGTATACGGCATGCAGGAGTGGGCTGCTGGGGGTTTGCAGGGGTTCAGGAGAACCTCTAGCTAAGATTCTGTGCAGTTCAGAGACCCCCCGAATCCCACTCCTGGCTGGCCCCGGCTACTCCACCCTGCCCCTCTAAGGAGTGCCCACATGATCCATTTTGGATGCAGGGCGCGCGCGGAGGCTCAGGGAGGGCGAAAAACGGGCCCACCGGAAGTTTGAGAAGGCTGGAAACGGGCCCATTTCCGGCCTCCAGAGGGCCTACAGAGTCTGGGGAGGCAGTTTTCGCCCTCCCGGAGGCTCGAGGAAAACCTTCAGAGCATGGGGAGGGCAAAAAAGCACCCCCCCATGGTGTAGGAGGCCAACTAGGCCATGCCCACCATGGCCACACCCACCCAGCAACCAGGCAGAGAACCCCTTGCTAAAATTTTTGAAGCCCACCCCTGACGGCATGGAGCCCACACTGACTTACCCTATAAGGTAAGGTGGGACTTACCCTATAAGGTAAGGTGACTTACCCTATAAGCCCACACTGACTTACCCTATAGCAGTGGTGGGTTCCTACTGGTACAGTCGACTCTGCCAGTAGCAGCCAGAAGATTATGCAATTTGCATGCGACGGCTCCGGTGCTGTCTTCACCGGTCCGTCACGCGTCGCCATCTTTTTTTCAGAATTTTTAGGCTTTTTTTGCTTCCTGCGCATGCGCAAAAGCAAAATCTTGTGAGGGAACGCGCATGCGCACAAGATTTTGGCAGTTTTTGCTTCCTGTGCATTAGTGGAAGCAAAATCATGCAAGGGGGCGTGCGCGCATAGCAAGCACGCGCGCACAAAACATGGTGATGTAGCAAGGTAAGAGAGCAACCGGCCCCTGCCCTATAGGGTTGTAACTAATCATCTGGTACAGAAATTAACTTAAAACCCTGAAACAACTTTAGAGCTCTAGTGTTTTAAGAAAAACAGTTGAAGAAATGCAAGAAAATGCTGTTTGTAAATCAATAAATCAGCAAGGGTAAACCATTAACTTCCACGTGTAAGCATGTCATTGGGCTGATTGAGAGGAGAGAGTTTTCTTCAATACTCCTCATCAGGCAATATCTGACTATCTTTCTCCCCGATATTATGTATTCCAAATATATTGAAAAACGAGTAGTGTGAGTACAGTTGATCCTCAACTTACAACCACAATTCAGTCCCAAATTTCTGTTGCTAAGTGAAACATTTGTTAAGTGAATTTTGCCCCATTTTAGACCTTCCTTGCCACCGTTGCTAAGTGAATCACTGTGGTTGTTAAGTTAGTAACACAGTTGTTCAGTGAATCTGAATCTTCCCCATTGACTTTGCTTGTCAGAAAGTCGCAAAAGGAGATCACGTGACCCCAGGACACTGCAGGCTCATAAATATGAGTCAGTTGCCAAGCGTCTGAATCTTGATCACATGACCATGAGAACGCTGCAACGGTCGTAAGTGTGAAAAATGGTTATTTTTTTCAGTGCCGTTGTAACTTCGGTCACTAAATGAAAAGACGAGGACTACCTGTGAACGATAGACTATATTTGTACTTTTAACAGTGCTGTTTTAACTTTGGTCACTAAATGAGCTGTCATAAGTCGTGGACTACCTGTATAGTTTTTAGCAACTTGAAAGGAAAACCCAGGTCTAACTCAAATGCACAAATCTTGATAACCCACGATATGAATTACAGAGCTGGGCTTTTATCGGCTACTGTGTTTTGTAAAGTGTGGGGCATAAGTTAACATTTTCAGTAAACTCAGCCAATTGCGGCTTCTTCAACCAATCTGTTGTGGCCTGTTGGTCGCTGGCCCCTCCAGCAGCCGAATCACAGGAGGAGAAGGAGGCGTGAGAGTCAGGGTCAGCATCAAGGCAACCTGAGAGCTCCGAGGGGGAAGAGGGAATGGAGCTGTCACAGAGAGAGAGAGAGAGAGGCGGAGCCTGGGCCGTCCATCAGCCCTCAGATGGAGTCTCAACAGCCCCCAGGTCTGGAGGTGGCTGATAAGGAAGAGGAGGAACAGCTGGGTCCAGTGCCTGACGTACGGATGCGCAGAAGGCAGAGGAGAGGAGAGCAGTGGAAAACTATGGGCCGATCCTTGGGACAGAAGAGCCATCGCTGCTACTGAAGCCCCACCCTAGCTCTGGGGATAAAAGGCAGGTGGCGGAGATGAATAGGTATGGCAAACAACTATTCATCTCCTTGCCGGACGGACTTGTTAGCCTGCAGTGAGAGAGAAACTTTTTGCCAGGGCTGCTGGCGCTCCTAATAAAGGAATCATTGAGTTAAATACGGACGGTTTGTCGTGTTTGGGGAGCTGGGTCAGAACACAATCCTTATGCAAGGCAACCACAGTGCAAGGAAGGAAACCAGACGGTTCCTCTTGCTTCGGCCTGACCTCTGCTTCCAAAAGCTTCTTGTTCTTCTTTCCGGTCAGCTGGGATTTCAGCTCCATGATCTCAGCTTCCAACAGGTGGATGACTTCTTCGTAATCCTGTTCCGCACTCTGGGCTCGCCACCGGAAGACTTCTGCGGCTTGTAGCTTGTTGTGCAGACACTGGTTCTCTTGGAGAAAGCTCAACGCCTTCTAAGATTTGGGGGAGAAGATAAAAGAGATAGAGAGGTCATGGTATATGTGAGAATGACCTTGGGAGACAGAAGGAAGAGCTGCAGACTAGGCAATGGTTAGATAAGAGGCAGTGGAGCCCACAGAAGGAAAGCGGGTGGGGCAAACATCTCAGAAGGGAGTCTCCTTGGTTTACTGGGAAGTAAAAACGAAGAGAGAGTAAGGCCTGCAAGATTCTGTTACTATGACCTTACAATAAGGGGGTGTGAGGGCTCAGTGATTAAAGACACTGAGTATGTCAGCTGGAAGATTGACAGCCAAGGTTGGAAACCTGAGTGTCACACAACAGGATGAGCTCCCCTTCTTGCCCCAGCTCCTGCCCACCTATCAGTTCAAAAGCATGCAAATGCAAGTAGATAAATAGGTACCACTTCAGTGGGAAATGTAACAGCGTTCTGTGCACCTTGGCATATAATCATGCTGGCCTCGTGTCTTTGGACAATACTGGCTCCCTCAACTAAGAAATGGGAATAAGCACCACTTCCTAGAGTCAGAGAAAACCTTTATCTTTAATCTTACAATAAAGGTAATATTTGTACCCATAGTTTGCGCTTCTTCTCTGGGTTATCTTGAAGGATGGGATGACCTTTCCATAACATAAAAGGTCATTTTTGTTCAGGTTCGTAATTTAGGGTAAACGGCTTTGCCATTTCCCACCCTTGAAATTGCTGCGTGCTTCCCTTTCTTCATCTTCCTTAAGAAAGAAGGGATTATAATACCGAAAGTGCCCATAATAAAGCCACAGTTCCCATGGATCTGTATCAGAGGTGGGATTCAGTAGGTTCTGACCGGTTTTGGAGAACCGGTAGCGGAAATTTTGAGTAGTTCGGAGAACCGGCAAATACCACCTCTGGCTGGCCCCGCCCCCATCTATTCTCTGCCTCCCGAGTCCCAGCTGATCGGCTGGGTCTTCTTTTGATGCCCTGCACAGGAGAACGGAGCTGGAAAGCAGGTTAGTAGGGAGGGGAGGGAATGGGGATTTTGCAGTATCCTTCCCCTGGAGTTGGGAGGGAATGGGGATTTTGCAGTATCCTTCCCCTGGAGTTGGGAGGGAATGGGGATTTTGCAGTATCCTTCCCCTGGAGTTGGGAGGGAATGGGGATTTTGCAGTATCCTTCCCCTGGAGTTGGGAGGGAATGGGGATTTTGCAGTATCCTTCCCCTGGAGTTGGGAGGGAATGGGGATTTTGCAGTATCCTTCCCCTGGAGTGGGGAGGGAATGGGGATTTTGCAGTATCCTTCCCCTGGAGTTGGGAGGGAATGGGGATTTTGCAGTATCCTTCCCCTGGAGTTGGGAGGGAATGGAGATTTTGCAGTATCCTTCCCCTGCCACGCCCACCAAGCCACGCCTGCCACGCCACGCCCACCAAGCCACGCCCACGGAACCGGTAGTAAAAACATTTGAATCCCACCACTGACCTGTATCCATCTTGCCAGTAAAGGAATTTGGGGAAAGTTTGAGTCAGCTATAAAGGAGAGACTTGGGGAAGAAGGAAAGAAAGAAATTCGAAACAAATTTGCCTTGATCGTTTTTAGTATAAGATGGGTCAGAGAGGAACTTTGACCTCTCTTTTTTTTTTTTCGAAATTAGTATGATATGGGTAGTCCTCAAGTTACATCACAACCGAGCCCAAAATTTATGTTGCTAAGTGAGACCTTGGTTAAGTGAGGTTCATCCATTTTACCACTTTCCTTGCCACGTTTGTTAAATGGGTCGCTGCGGTTGTTCAATTAGTAACACGGTTGTTAAGTGAGTCTGGTTCCCCCCCACTGATTTTGGTTGTCAGAAGGTCGCAAAAGGGGATCGCCTGACACCCTCCCCCCCCCCCCCGGACACTGTACCTGTCATCAATGTCAGTCAATTGTCAAGCATCCATATTTAAATCATGGGACCCTGGGGATGCTGCAACAGTCATAAGTGTGAAAAATGTTCATAAGTCACTTTTTTCAGTACTGTTGTAACTTCAAACGGTCACTAAGCAAACTGTTGTAAGTTGAGGACTATCTGTAGTTCCATGTCGAAGAACTGACCCCAGAAGAATATCAGGAATGCTATTTTGCTGTTGTAAGACAGAGAAATAACATCTTGACAGCTTCCCCCACGTTTCTCTGTTCCCAACTTATACTAAGCAAAATCAAGACAGGGTTATTTTGAGTTTCTTTCTCATGTTTCCTTCCATCTCAGGATTGTGAAATATCTGGTCCAAGTCCCCTCAAGGTTCTCTCTTCTACCTTCCCAAGATCAGTCCTAATTCCTTTAAAACATTTTCCTTTTCACTTCGCTTGGTGCTATACGTTAAGAGATGATTCAGAGGATGGCAATAAAGATGGCGCAGGGAGTGGAGAAGCTACAGAGATGATGTTCATGAACTATTTGTTTTGGCTACACAAACCCTTCTACCCTAATCCTAACCCTTTACGTTTTGTCTTGCAGGAAGTCCTCTTCAACTGAGGGGGGCAGCCTGTCAACCCTGAAGCTGACCTGACTGGAGCCATATTGGAGCTTCAGGGTTGCCACTATTTCTTACAACCACAGAAACTACCGTGTTTCCCCGAAAATAAGACATCCCCCGAAAATAAGCCCTCCTCCAAAAATAAACCCTTCCCTAAAAATAAGCCCTCCCCAAAAATAAGCCCTCCTCTGAAAATAAGCCCTCCCCGAAAATATTTAAATGCATGCGCAGCCGGTCCCTGACATTTCCTCTGGTTAGGGTTAGGGAGACGGAGATGGAAATCAGGTAAGACGGCAAGAGGAGCCCCGTCTTGCTCCACGCTCCCCAAAATAATAAGACCTCCCTGAAAATAAGGCCAAGCACTTATTTCGGGGTTCAAAAAAAATATAAGACAGGGTCTTATTTTCAGGGAAACATGGTAGGACCAAACATAATGGACCTAATTTTAAGCTCCATCTAGATTTTGTTTAACTCTAAGGCGAAACTTTCTGATACAGTAGTAAGGTGTGTCCAAGAGTGGAGCTATTTATTTATAGGTGTTGTGGGTTCTCCATCTTGGAAGGTTTTGAAGAGAAGACTGAACCGCCTCTCATGGATGGTTAAATTGGTTTTTCTGGACACTGTAGGAAGTTGGACTACATGATCCTTGTGGTCCTTTTCAGTTCTACAATTCTATGGTACTTTCCTTCTCAATCTCTGCTATTAAAAGTGGGAGAAGGATTAGAGCGAGGATAGATCTTTGGAAGGGTGACGATCAGGACGAATGCTTGGGGATGGTGGAAAGGAACATAGACACGTTTGATAGAAGCCATGAATCGAACTTGATTGAAGAAAGAAAACTATTTAAAGCTTGTAAAAAAAAATCACCATATATCCAATTCCCCTTTGCAGAGTCAGAATTTGATGGTGACTCTAGCTCCATCTGTCAGGAAGGCAGGTAGTCCTCAAGTTACGACCACGAGTGAGCCCCAAATTTCTATTGCTAAGCAAGGCAGCTGTAAAGTGAGTTTTGCCCCATTTTACAAATTTTTGGCCAGTTGTTAAGAGACTTGTGTGGTTCTTGAGGCGAATCTGGCTTCCCCCCATTGACTTGGCTTGTCGGAAGCCATTTGGGAAGGCTACAAATAATGATCACATGACTACGGGACGGTGCAACCGTCATAAGTACATGCCAGTTGCCAAGCGCTTGACTGAAGGGATGCTGCAGTTGTAAGTTTGAAAGCTGGTCCTAAGCCCCTTTCTTCGGTGCCGTAATCAGTGGTGGGATTCAATTTTTTCTACTACTGGTTCTATGTGCGTGGTTTGGTGGGCGTGGCTTGGTGGGGCGGCACCTTGCTGTGACATCGAGTTGACCATGCCCACTCAGTCACATGAACCCCCACACCAAGCCACGCCCACCAAGCCACGCCCACAGAACCGGCAGAAAAGGCAGCTCCTGTGGTCTGTCCCTTTATGGTCCTCCCTCTCCCCCACGTCGAAGTACCTTAAAGGGACACCGCAGTCTGGCTGCCTTCCGAGCAGTTCCGCTGCGACGCGTCCCTCCGACGCAGCAGGCTGTTCTCCTGGCTGAGTCTGGCAATGGAGTGAAGCCGCGCACGCGCACCGGCAGACAATGGGATGCGCGTGCGTGGCTGACGAGAAGAACAGGGTGGCGACAGCGGCAACGGGAATGCAGGCCTTTTTTTCGGCCTGTTGTTTTCGGTGCAAGAAGCCTGCAGCCACCGCCTCTTTTTTGGCACGAGAGGCCTCTTTGGCAGCCGGAACCGAGCCGGCAGGCGGGCAGGGGCGAGCGGTGACTGGGCGACTAGGCAGGCAGGGGGGGGGCCAACCGGAGATGGTATTTGCCGGTTTGGCAAACCAGTCCAAATTTCCCCTACCGGTTCGCGCGAACTGGTCCGAACCGGCTGAATACCACCTCTGGTGCCATTGTGACTTCAAACGGTCACTAAATGAATGGTTGTAAGTCAAGGACTACTTATACTTCAGAGTTCTAGCCTTGGGAGCTGTTGGCACAGTCGTAAGCATTAATCATGTACATCTTCAGGTCAATGAAACAGAGAAGTGCAACCAGTCCCCATCACTGACCTGGTTCAATTTGTGATGCTCGTCTTCCATAGACTTCTTATTGCTTTCCACCTCCTTCAGGAGAGACTGGGAAAGGAAGGGAGGGGAAGGGAGGGTTATAGTGTCATCAATCCAGACAGTGCTTTCTAAAAAAATAATAACAACCCCCATTCCAGTGGACCTGTGACTTTATGTTCCTCAAACCTTCTCAGAGTTTGGTAGCCTTTGTCATGATATCCTTAACCGTCAGCAAACCAGCTTATCCTGTCATGGCTTCCAATGGAAAGTGGCCTTCTTGACATCGTTTTAATAAAAGTCAAAAGACTGGTGCCCACACCATTAGGTAAAATCAGTCAGGAAGCCCAGTCTGTAGGTCTGAGCTGAAGTCAAATTATCATGGTCCTCTGCTCAACCCTGTCTTTTCCCAAGTAGGTCTAGAACCATAGAACAAGAGGGCTGGAAGGCATCTTAGAAATCTTCTAGTCCAGGGATGTCAAACTCCTGTCATCACAGCGGCATCACATGATGTAAGAGCCGAGGTGGTGCAGCGGTTAGAGGCAGTACTGCAAGTCACTTTAGCTGACTGTGATCTGCAGGTCAGCAGTTCAAATCTCACCGGCTCAAGGTTGACTCAGCCTTCCATCCTTCCGAGGTACGTAAAATGAGGACCCAGATTGTTGGGGGCAATATAAATATACATTGCTTACTGGTGTAAACCGCTTAGAGAGTGCTTGCACTGTGAGGCGGTATATAAATCTCACAAAATAAATAAATAAATAAAATAAATGTATCGGGACTTTTCCCCCTTCGCTAAACTGGGCGTGGGGGTGGCCAGCATGTGACACAGGAGTTTGAGAGCCCTGTTCTAGTCCAAGCCAGGGGTGGGCTGCTCCAGATTCGCCCGGGTTCAGCGAACCCCCAAATCCCACTCCTGACTGGCCCCGCCCACCCTGCCCCGCTCTTCCCAGGAGTCTCCTTGCGGCCTGTTTTGGAGGCCAGGTAAGTGCAGGGCCTATGCAGAGGCTTAGGGAGGGCCAAAAATGGGCCTCCCAGAGGCTCCGGAAGGCCAGAAACGGGCCCATTTCTAGCTTCCGGAGGGCCTCGGGAGCCTGGGGGAGGCCATTTTTGTCCTCCCGGAGGCTCGCAAAAAGCCTCTGGAGCCTGAAAAGCACTGTGAAGTGGCATATAAGTCTAAGTGCTGCTGCTATTGCTATTATGCCAATGACCATCATCAACTGACATGAAATCAAGCCTTCTGGTTGTCAACCTTACCTTCAGCCTCTGGACTTCCTCCTGTAACACCAGCATTTCCAGATGTAGGTGATCCAGCTTCTCATTGGAACTGAGAGAGTCAGACATCTGTAAAGAGAAGTTGGGGCAGCCAAGAATGCTGATGAGTAAGCCAAAACCTATCTGCGAGATTCCTAAATCTATTTTGGTATGCTCGGAGCATTGATCAAGCAGAGTAGCTGTGCAAAAATAAATCATGATCACGAGATGAAGCGCTAAGCGAACTAGAGGATTTTGCAACCCAGGAGGGACCCTGAAATGATGGGAGAGAGAGGGGGGGGAGGGAGGGAGAGACGGAGACGGAGATGGAGACGGAGACGGAGGGAGAAAGGGAGGGAGAGAGAGGGAGAGAGAGGGAGGGAGGGAGGGAGAGAGGTGGAGAGGGTGGTAGGTGGAGGTGGAGATAGAGAGGAGATGGTGGTGGAGATAGAGATAGAGATTGAGGTGGAGGTGGAGAGGAGATGCAGATAGAGATAGAAATGGAGGTGGAGGTGGAAAGAGATGATAGATATTGAGAGAGAGGGAGGTTGGAGAGAGGGGGGGAGAGAGGGAGAAAGATCTGCTGATATGTCAATGGAGATTCTCAGTCATCTAGGACATGGTTGACCCAAAGGTGCTTTTTCAAAAGGTAACTGGACTTCCTTGTTTTGTTTTTTGAAAAAGTTTTGCTTCTCATCCAAGGAGCTTCTTCAGTTACTCCACCATTCAGTCAGAACCGAAGAAGCTTCCTGGCTGAGAAATTGAAATGTCTTCAAGGAAAAACAAAGCTCAGTTGCCTTTTGAAAAAGCACCTTTGGGATCTGCTTTATATGAATTCTCTGTTTTCACAGTGGCAATAGTGGTTTTGTGTACAGCTATCCTCGGCCTCGCTCTCTCTAGCTAAGTGATATAAATCATCCCCAAGAATACAGGTAATTCTTGACTTGAACCGGTCACTTAGCAACGTCAAAGTTATGATGGACACCCCCCCTCAAAAAAAGTACTTAGGACCCGGATTCAAAATACTGATAGCCACACACCCCACGATCACAAGATTGCATTTTGGGTGCTCAGTAACAGGCCCACGTTTACGGTCATTTTTAGCATCCTGCAATCATGTGACTCCAATTTATGAAGTTTTTCCATTGGGGCTCCAACAACAGTGAAATCTACTTACCTTAACTACGGTTCAGAAGCGCGTGTTTTGTGCGCATGCGCTCACTTTGTTCGGTCGCATGCCACCATCACGCATGCTTTTTCACTCTCTGCGCATGCACAGAATGCTTCGTGCATGCGCAGAGGGTTAAAAAAAAGAAAGTGGCAACATCTGGGCATGTGGGTGGAGCCTCGCGCTGCCGCAGCTACCAGTTCTCCGAACCACCGCTACCAGTATGCCTGAACTGGGCCAAAGCAGTACCATTTCACCCCTGGGCTCCAAGCCATCTGGCAGAACTAGGCACTTGCAGAAGGCCAGAAAGGTGGGACCTGATCTTGCCACAGGGGGTAAGATGTTCCAAAGGGCAGGAGCCACAGGAGAGAAGGCCCTTCTCCTGGATCCCGCTAGCCGTAATTCCTTGACTGACGGGATCCGCAATATGTCCCCTCTGCCGGTGTGGGTAGGGTGGGCCGGTCCCAATCAATCAATCAGAATAGAGCTGAAAGAAACCTTGGGGGTCTTCTAGTCCAGCCCCCAGCTCAAGCAGGAGACCCTACACCATTTCAGTGAAGCGGTATATAAGTGCTATTGCTATTGCTATCATGTCCTCCTTACTCCTTCTTTTCTCTAGACTAGCCAAACTCAATTCCTGCAACTGTTCTTCATATGCTTTAGTCTCCAGGCCTTTAATCATCTCAGTTGCTCTTCTCTGCATTTTTTTCCAAAGTCTCAACATCTTTTCTTTTTTTTGTAATGTGGTGACCCAAACTGGAGGCAGTATTCCAGGTGTGGTCTTACTAAGGCTTTATCAAGCGGTACTAATACTTCACGTGATTTTGATTCTATGCCTCCCGTTTATACAACCAAAGATTGTATTAGCTGTTTTGGCTGCTGCCGCACACTGCTGACTCATGTTTAAGGGATCGGGATAAAGAGCCGAGGTGGTGCAGTGGTTAAAATGCAGCACTGCAGTTCATCAGTTCAGCTGTTCAAATCTCACCAGGCTCAAGGTTGACTCAGCCTTCCATCCTTCCGAGGTGGGTAAAATGAGGACCCAGATTGTTGGGGGCAATATGCTGAACTCTGTAAACCGCTTAGAGAGGGCTGTAAAGCACTATGAAGCGGTATATAAGTCTAAGTGCTATTGCTATCGTCCATTTGGATCGTCCCTTCTGGGGCGAACTGATTCAACAAGTAACCTGGAGCCATGCCATGCAAGGCTTTAAAAGTAATAACCAACAATCAAAGTAAACATAGAAAAGTGCAATAAAACTTTGGGTAGTTCAACACTGACCGGAGAATGGAAAGCAGACGTGTCCAGCAAAGTAGCCACTTCGTGAGGACTGAAAAGTGCAGAATTTGAATGGAGATCTGTGTCTTCTTCTGGAAGCAAGTCCTTGATAACGTGGAGGAAATCTGGGTTCAGGAAGAAAGGAGGGATTCAGGCAAACTCAGAAATGATCTTAATTTAGAAGAAAGTTTGGAAAACATCATGTCCTCTCTGCTCATAGAGCCCACTGCAACAGCATTGCTAAGAAGGCATTAAGAGTGGTTAACCTAATCTTGCGTAGCTTCTTCTCTGATAATATTGTACTTCTAACCAGAGCATATAAAACATTTGCTAGACCAATACTCGAATACAGCTCATCTGTCTGGAACCCACACTACATATCGGACATTAACACAATGAGAATGACCAGAGATATTTCACGAGACGAGTACTACACTCCTCCGTTCGCAACAGAATACCTTATGTCACCAGACTTGAAATTTGGGGCCTAGAAAATTTAGAACTCTGCCGCCTTCAATCTGACCTAAGTGTAGCACACAAAATTATCTGCTACAATGTCCTACCTGTCAATAACTACTTCCGCTTCAACCGCAACAATACACAAGCTTGCAATAGATACAAACTTAAGGTAAACCGCTCCAAACTTGATTGCAAAAAATTCGACTTCAGCAACAGAGTGGTCAATGCCTGGAATGCACTACCGGACTCTGTAGTTTCTTCCCCAAACCCCCAAAACTTAAACCTTAGACTGTCTACCGTTGACCTCACCCCATTCCTAAGAGGTCTGTAAGGGGCATGCATAAGCGCACCAACGTGCCTACTGTCCCTGTCCTAAAGTCCCCATGTATTCGTAAAATATCAAAGCCATGCTTATTTATTTTTTTATTTTTTTATTTATTTGTCAAACATGTGTAGTAGTAATTTGTATAAACATAAGTAAAAAGTAACGATAAAAGAGGACAATAGGACAGTAGGACAGGGACGGTAGGCATGCTGGTGCGCTTATGCACGCCCCTTACAGACCTCTTAGGAATGGGGTGAGGTCGACTGTAGTCAGTCTAAGGTTAAAGTTTTTGGGGTTTGGGGAAGAAACCACAGAGTCAGGTAGTGCATTCCAGGCATTGATCACTCTGTTGCTGAAGTCGTATTTTCTGCAGTCGAGTTTGGAGCGCTTTACATTTAGTTTGAATCTATTACGTGCTCGTGTATTGTTGCGGTTGAAGCTGAAGTAGTCATTAACAGGAAGGACATTTTGGTATATGATTTTATGAACTACATTTAGATCAGATCGGAGGCGACGTAGTTGTAAATTGTCTAATCCCAGTATTTCAAGTCTGGTGGAATAAGGTATTTTGTTGTGAGCGGAGGAGTGAAGGACTCTTCTTGTGAAATATTTCTGGACTCTCTGGATTGTATTTATGTCTGATATGCAGTGCGGGTTCCAGACAGGTGAGCTGTATTCCAGAATTGGTCTAACAAATGTTTTGTATGCTCTGGTTAGTAATGTAATGTTGCCAGAGAAGAAGCTACGCAAGATTAGATTAACAACTCTTAGTGCCTTTTTGGCAATGTTGTTACAATGGGCTCTAGCACTTAGGTCGTTGGATATGAGTACTCCAAGGTCTTTGACAAAGTGAGGGTCATCTACAAGTTCGTTTCCTCCAAGTTTGTATTTTGTATTCTGATTTTTTTTTGCCAATGTGTAAGACAGAGCATTTGTTGGTTGAGATTTGAAGTTGCCAGTTGTTTGACCATTCTGCTACATGGTCAAGGTCTTTTTGAAGGGTAGCAACATTGTCGGTGGTGTTAAATAGTTTAACATCATATAAAGCCATGCTTATACTTCTTATATATTCATATTAATGTTTATACTTTGTCTGTAATCTTATACACGCTTGACAAAAAAAATAAAATAAATAAATAAATAAATGCTGAATTCAGAATTATCTCCCCAAGTAGCCATTAGAGGGAGGCCTTGCTCAACTTCTCGGTCAAATGTGGCAGCAACTATGGGAAAGGAATTATAAAATGACAATGGCAACAGCATTTAAAGAAAATATGTATAAGATGTTTTATAAATGGCATATGTCTCCAGAGAGATTAGCAAAAATGTTTAAGAATAAATAGATGAAGTGTTGGAAATGTAATCATATACCTGGCTCTTTTTTCCATACAGTATGTGGTGGACTTGTACGGAAGCTAAAAAATATTGGACAGAGGTTCAAATATGGATTGAAAAGATTTTAAAACAAAGTATTGATTTAAAACCGGAAATATTTTTATTAGGCATATTGCCAGAAAAATTTAATAAAGAAGAAATATACTTAATTGTTCACATAGTGACTGCCACTAGAATTGCATATGCACAAAATTGGAAGTTGAATAGAATACCAACAGAAAGAGAAGTATTAAGAAAGATAATGGACTGAGCGGAAATGAATAGGCTTACAATGAAAATTAAAGATAAAGAAGACTTGGAGTTTTATAAAGTTTGGGGGAAATTTTATGAATGGGTTGAAAAAGAAGATAGATAAAATTATTCAATGTAAATGTAATATAGAAGAGAGAGAGAAATGAGAAATATGATTGTGATAAGTCGGATGACAAAAAGAGAAAAGGAGGCAGCATTAGATAAATATGTATATATACCAGAAATTAAATCAGAATAGATTAGCAATAGAAATCAACATTTAAGGATATGAATATTAGAATTGAAAAGTGAGTAAAATTGCTTAGTCTGTCTTTTATTAAATTAAAAATTAGTTACTGAAGTTATAGATCTTTTTTTTTAGACAGGCTGAAAAAGAAATTTGAAATGTGACCTAGGATATTTTATTATTCTTATGTAAGAGATATTATAAATATATGTTTACTTATTGAAGGTATATATGTTGTTATGTATGTATGTGTTTTTAAGGTGGAGAAAAATAAAAAAGCATCACAGAAGGGACCCTCTCTAGGAAGGACTAGTTTCAGATCTGCAAGATTGATGTTAGCCCTTCGAGGCAGTATAGACATGAAACATAAGCAGGAATACTAGCTCTATCTCGCCTATAAAGTTACATTAACAGAATCTTGAAAGCTGAAAGTACCTCTACATTTTTTTCTTACCTCCATAGGCTACTGTGCCTTGGGAATCAGTTGTCAGTCTCTGCCGTAACTGCCTTTTCTTCTCTTCGTTCATATCTAGGTTTAAGTACTGTAACATCTGGAAGCCAAAAAAGCAGACAGTGAGAAGAGTGATACCAATGAAAATTTGCAGAGGAAGAAATGTTGATATTCATTTAGAAATGTGGTCTCGCTTTTCTGGTATCTCCATCCATATTCTAGACAGCCTCCAGAAGGCTCTAGATCCCAAAATGATTTTGAGTTAAGTAAGGGTGATCTCCTACAGCCAAAATCATCTTTAAGATGGAAACCTTCTTGAGAAATCAGCTCTGGATCAGGCTTGATCAGAAAAGGAAGACTTCCTTAAAAGTGGACCTAACCCCATTGCAGGGCCTTTTGGAAAAAAAGCAGTGGGTGGAGGTGTCATGTCCCCGTCGAGCCTGAATCTGAGGAGGAAGATGAGCAAGACCTGGAACCAAGGGAGACCGAGGGGGCAGCTTCAAGGCTTTGGAGGAATGTGAGGTGGAGGCAGCCCAGGGCCCCTCGGGAGTTGGATGGCTTCCTAGCAGGGAGGAACGGGGCCAGGACGACCAAGAGAGGGCAGGGAGTGGAAATGAGGAGCGACGGTGCTCAGGCGATGAGCAAGAACCGCCCCCTCCTGATCCCCAAGCATGGAGAGCAGAGAGGAGCCGGGAACAGAGCAGGCCGACCCAATGACTCAGGAGGAGAGCGCCCCACCCCTCTTCACAAGACACACCTGGGGACTGAGATTTAAGGAGACGCTGTGGGGAAGGGCGTTTGTCCGGAACAAATGCTGAATCCATGGAGTTTTGTGGAATTGCCTGTTTGGGTTGGACTCACCAATTCAAGTTTGCCATCCTTGAGACGAACGTGAGGGTCCAGGGATACTTTAGGCTTGGGGGTTGAAGATGATTCCTGGCTTGAAGGAGAAGCAGGAGCTGTAAGGAAGAGAAAGAATGGACAGAGCCAGCCAACTAGATAAGTCTAACCTAGCGAAGAGAAGGCTAGGGGTGACTTGAGAGCAGTCTTTCAGTATTTGAGGGACTGCCACAGAAAAGAGGGGGGGGGGTCAGCCTGTTCTCTAAAGCAGGGGTCTCCAACCTTGGCAACTTTAAGACTTGTGGACTTCAACTCCCAGAATCCTGAGGAACTCTGGGAATTGAAGTCCACAAGTCTTAAAGTTGCCAAGGTTGGAGACCCCTGCTCTAGAATAGAATAGAATAGAATAGAATAGAATAGAATAGAATAGAATAGAATAGAATAGAATAGAATAGAATAGAATAGAATAGAATAGAATAGAATAGAATAGAATAGAATTCTTTATTGGCCAAGTGTGATTGGACACACAAGGAATTTGTCTTTGGTGCATATGCTCTCAGTGTACATAAAAGAAAAGATACATTTGTCAAGAATGGTTGTCATAGGGTTCAAGTAAGCAATCAGGAAACAATCAATATGAAATAATCGTAAAGCACCCAAGGGTAGGACAAGAAGTAACAAAATGGAAGATTAACAAAGAAATCCAACCTAGAATTAAGGAGACAGTTCCTGACAGTGAAACAATTAATAGAATAGAATAGAATAACAGAGTTGGAAGGGACCTTGGAGGTCTTCTAGTCCAACCCCTTGCTTAGGCAGGAAATCCTACACCACTTCAGACAAATGGTTATCCAACATCTTCTTTAAAACTTCCAGTGTTGGAGCATTCACAACTTCTGGAGGCAAGTCGTTCCACGGATTAATTGTTCTAACTGTCAGGAAATTTCTCCTTAGTTCTAAGTTGCTTCTCTCCTTGATTAGTTTCCACCCATTGCTTCTTGTTCTACCCTCAGGTGCTTTGGAGAATATTTGAATCCCTCTTCTTTGTGGCAGCCCCTGAGATATCGGAACACTGCTATCATGTCACCCCTAGTCCTTCTTTTTATCAAATTAGACATACCCAATTCCAGCAACCGTTTTTTATATGTTCCAGCTTCCAGTCCCCTAATCATCTTTGTTGCTCTTCTCTGCACTCTTTCTAGAGTCTCAACATCCTTTTTGCATCCTGGCGACCAAAACTGAATGCAGTATTCCAAGTGTGGCCTTACCAAGGCATAATCAGTGGAATGGCTTGCCTCCAAAAGTTGTGGATGCTCCATCACTGGAAGTTTTCAAGAAAAGATTCAACAGCCATTTGTCAGGGTGGTGTGTGGGGGTCTCCTGTTTGAGCAGGAGACTGGACTAGAACAGGGGACTACAACAGACATTGTCGTCACATGATGTATCGCAATTGTTTTCCCCTTTGCTAAACCAGGGGTGGGCGTGGTCAGCACGTGATGCATCCAGGTCCCTTCCAGCCCTGTCATTCCATAATTCTAACTTTTCTTTCCTCAAAACTTGGGAAAGTATTTGTTCTGACCTAGGCTTCCTTAGAAAGCATGGACCAGAGTCTTAGTCCCCGTAAAACCTCTTTTATTTAAACGACTGTGAATTCCGTTCATTCACAGTCCGCAACACTTATCAAACAGTCTTTCAGAGGAATGTTTATAAACACACCAGGGGTGGGTTTTGGTTTCTCCCGTTGCCGGTTCGCTCAGGGACACGCTGCACGGGCGCTTTGTGCATACACACATGCGCAGTACTTTAAAAAAAACTTCTGCGCTTGTGCAGGAGCAGAAAACAAGATGGTGCCGCCTATGGCGCTGCTGAGAGAACTGTCTTGGGGGCGTGGCAGGCCTGGGTCGCTGCCGGTTCCAGCGACTCAGGCCGCCAAGGGAGGGACTTCAACTTGGATCTCGCCATTCTTGGTCCAGCACTGTCACCAATACACCATGATGGGTCTTTAAGCTTTTGGACCACAGGGAATCACATTCACAGGAATCACAATCACAGGAAATCACAAGTGCAGAGAAGAGCAACAAAGATGATTAAGGGGCTGGAGGCTTAAACATATGAAGATGGTTGTGGGAATTGGGTTTCTCTAGTCTAGTGAAAAGAAGGAGTAGGGGAGACATGATAGCAGCGTTCCAATATTTCTGGGGGAACTTCTACAAAGATGAGGGGGTGAAACTGTTTTCCATAGCACCAGAAACAATGGGTGGAAACTAACCAAGGAGAGAAGCAACCTAGAACCAAGGAGAAATTTTCTAGTGGTGAAAGCAATCAACCAATGGAAAACGGCTTGCCTTCAAAAGTTGTGGGTGCTCCATCACTGGAGGCTTTCAAAAAGAGATTGGACAACCAATTGTCTGAAATGGTATAGGGCAGTGGTGGCGAACCTTTTTCGGTTCGCGTGCCAAAAAGGGGGGGCGCGCTTGCGCGCGCTCGCATGCCCACACCCATTCCCCCTCACGTATGCGCACAACACCCCCCCCATGCTGCCCCCTGCGCATGCGCACACCCCACCCCCACCCCCGCGCAAAGGCTTACCGGAGCCTGGGACCACGAAACCGGCAAACCGGAAGTGCGAAAAAACGCACTTCCGGTTTGCCGGTATGCTGTTTTTTGCACTCCGGAGGGTTCAGGGAAGCTCCCTGAAGCTCCGGAATGCAAAAAACTACAAAACAGACAAACCAGAAGTGCGGAAAAGTGCACTTCCGGTTTGTCCGTTTTGTAGTTTTTTGCATTCCGGAGCTTCAGGGAGCTTCCCTGAACCCTCTGGAGTGCAAAAAACAGCACACCGGCAAACCGGAAGTGCGTTTTTTCACACTTCCGGTTTGCCGGTGGGAACCCTCGCGTGCCGGCTTCTATGGCTCCGCGTGCCACCTCTGGCACACGTGCCATAGGTTTGCCACCACGGGTATAGGGCCTCCTGCTCGAGATCTGAGATCCCCTCCAGCTTTATTATTCTGTGTGCTATGTCCTAATCATGGTCTCATGAGCTGGAATTTCAAGAAATTTCCATATCCTATTATAATCCCATATCCCTCCTAATCCCAGTGCAAAATGTCTTTACCAGAAATGATGCACTCTGGTGGGCAGACATCTGGAGATGGAGAAGGCACAGGAAAGTGGCTGTTGTGTCTGCTCTGGAAAGAAAAAAGGAAAAATGCAGGAGGAGAAAATTAATCAGGAGAGAAATAAAGGAGTGTGAAAAACAAAGACGAATAAAGAGCTTTCCTTTGGAAGTCCCAAAGGTGCTTTTTCAAGAGGCAACTGGACTTTCTTGGTTTTTATTTTATTTTATTTTATTTTATTTTATTTTATTTTATTTTATTTTATTTTATTTTATTTTATTTTATATTTTATTTTATTATTTTATTTATTTTATTTTATTTTATTTTATTTTATTTTATTTTATTTTATTTTATTTTATTTTATTTTATTTTATTATTTTATTTTATTTTATTTTATTTTATTATTTTATTTTATTTTATTTTTTTATTTTATTTTATTTTATTTATTTATTATTTTATTTATTATTTTATTTTATTATATTATATTTTATATTTTATTTTATTATTATTTATTTATTTTATTTTATTTTATTTTATTTTATTTTATTTTATTATTTTATTTTATTATATTTTATTTTATTTTATTTTATTTATTTTATTTTATTTTATTTTATTTATTATTTTATTTATTATTTTATTTATTTTTTTATTTTATTTATTTTATTTATTTTATTTATTTTATTTTTTTATTTTATTTATTATTTTATTTAATTTATTATTTTATTTATTTTATTTATTTTATTTATTTTATTTTATTATTTTATTTTATTTTATTTTATTTATTTTATTTTTAGTTTCTTACTTTTCAGGTTTGTAGACTCGCAAGGGAAATTCAAAATGGCTGCCCCCTTAGAGTTGCCTCAAAAACAAAGAGCAGTGATTGAATTCCTTGTTTGCTGAGGGGGAAACCCCTGTGAACATTCACAGACGATTACAAAATGTGTTTGAAGACAATACTTTAGATTTCGGCCCCATGAAAGAGGGTTTGAGAGGCAAACATTATTCCAGTGACGAGGAAGTGAAAACTGCAGTGAAGAAGTGGCTCAAAGAACAGTCAACAGAATTTTACGAGACAGGGATAAATGCTCTCATTTGAAGGTGGAACATTGCTATTGAGAGAAACGGTGACTATGTTGAGAAGTAGGGATGTGATCCACAGAGGACCAGCTTCATTTTGATGTATGCTACATGTTCCTCTGTTGGTAATTATACCTGTCCTAAAGAAAATGGCATTACGTTTTGACTCACCCTCGTAATTGGTAACTGGTCATTTGCATTCTTCTTGCTAAAAGGACACAGGCAGAAAACCTCACACTCCTTCACACTGATGGTGTTTCGCAGTTGGGTAATGAAATGTCTGCAAACCAAGAACTAAGCTCTGAGAGCATCAAGGACTCAGCAAATAGTAATCTGGTCCAAACCTACTCAAACTTTCTGAAGTCATCCAAGATCAGCTAGATTCTGCAAGGCAGCTTGGTATCCCACAAGATGCAGCGGAGAAGTGTAACCTGGTGTAACTTTTTCCGAGGCGTCCTGAGGTTAGATTTGGATTAAGGTTAGTCGTGCTGAGAAATTCTTCACCTCTTACCTCTGTCTCCTGGCGTGCTTGGCTTTGCAACGCTGCAGTCTGTTAATCTGCTCTGAAGACGTTTTAAAACTGTTATTATTATCCTGTGTGTAATCCTGTTCATACCTTTTCTGCCTTGCTCTGGAATTAGACGGGTTCAAAGGCTGGGTAGGAACGCATTGATGAAATAAATCGATGTGTTTCCCCTTGCAGAACCTCACACACACACAACATCCCACAAGGAAAGACTATGATTAAGAATCTAGTGGTCTGTGGGGTGATCTGCCGTTTTCATAGTAGTATCCTGGTTCCAAAACTCCCACAAGAAAATAGTCAATCAAGGATGCTGGCAGAGCATAAAGTAAGCCTATTACAACAGTTATGTAACTGTAATAGATCAAATGTGTTTACAAACACGCACAAAAAGAGGGAGTAGATTGACACATCTCTGAGTTCCATAACTCTTCTTCCCGGACTCCCTGTCAGGTCCGCCATCTTCGGCTTGGTGCCTCGCTGGTGTCCTGCCATCAAAGGACTAGGGGAGAGGGATGGGGGGGGGGGACGAATGGGCAATAAACTTGTATGCAGCTTGTGTGGGAATTTGGAAGAGGGGAATAACAGCTGAAGAAAAGCAGATCAACGTGGGACCAGTTTGTGCCCAGGCATCTTCAAGGCCATTTTCCCTGAGGGTGGAAAGTTACCAGCCAAATACCTCAGAGTTCCCAAAAAATCTCAGTAACATCCCATTGGCTGGCTTTGGACTGGTCATGGGGGGCGGGGACAGGAATGAATGAAGGAAATAGTTTTGCATTGAGGTGCGGGGAATTCAGATTCCACCTGATTTTACTTCAACCAGCATCTCTTAGTAAACGTACCTTTCACTTCAACCAAATGGAGTCGAGGGTTTTCCTTCCCTGAGGGATCAGATTGGGGCAGGTCTGACACTCCCTATTGCAGAGTTTCTCAACCATGGCAACTTTAAGATGGGTGGACTTCAATTCCCAGTTCAGCAATGATGTCATGGAGCCGGTTCTGTCGGTGTCTCCATGGGCACTGCCATATTGGATTTTGCTTCTGCGCATGCACAGAAGCTATTTTTTATTGCTGCAAGCGCACACGCATGGCGCAACCCTGAGCAAACCAGCAGCAAAAGGATCCAGAACCCACCCCTGGAGTGTTTAACTAAAGTCAACTTGTAGCAGGCATCTCAGAAGAACGTTTGCTTTCCACCATTGGGGAGGTAGGAGAGAGAGAGGGGGGAGGGAGGGAGGGTGGGTGGGAGGAGAGAGAGAGGGAGAGGGAGAGGGAGAGGGAGAGGGAGAGGGAGAGGGAGAGGGAGAGAGAGGTCAAGCTCATCCAAAGAAGTTCAGGAGCACCGTTTTGGCAGGGAGAAGATGGCCAACTTTGAGAGTGAAGAACTTCAGTGGATGAATGAAAATCAGGGGTGGAATTTATCAGGAGTGGAACTCTTACCTCTGGGGATCTCACGTGGACCTTCCACCTCCCGGGAGGAGCCATGCTGTTATCTCCCAGTCTTGTGGACATTGAGTGAGCACCGTTATTTGCACAATGTCCTGGATGAAGTTGTCCCCTTCCTGGAATGAAGGCCACTTCTGTATTTCCTTCATGCCTTGAAAAAGAAAAAAAAGAGCAACTTGCTTATAAGAAGATCAGCGAGATGGGGATGCTTGAAAGAAGAAGGCAGTTAATAAACACAAAAGTACAGGTAGTCCTTCACTTACAACCAGAACGTACTGTTCTGACCCAGCTCCCCAAACATGACAACCCCTCTGAAATGAACTCAAAGATTCCTTTATTAGGAGCGCCAGCAGCCCTGGCAAAATGTTTCTCTTTCACCGCAGGCTCACAAGTCTGTCCGGGAGGGAGATGAATAGTTGTCTGCCACATCTATTCATTTCTGCCCCCTGCCTTTTATCCCCAGAGCTAGGGTGGGGCTTCCCTAGCAGCGGTGGCTCTTCCGTCCCGAGGTTTGGCCCATAGATTTCTACTGCTCTCCTCTCCTCTGCCGTCTGTGCATCCGTGTATCAGGCACTGGACCCAGCTGTTCCTCCTCTTCCTCGTCAGCCACCTCCAGACCTGGGGGCTGTTGGCTCTCCATAATGAGGGCTGACGGATGGGCCAGGCTCCGCCTCTGTCTATCTCTGCCAGCTCCATTCCCTCTTCCCCCTCGGAGCTCTCAGGTTGCCTTGATGCTGACCCTGACTCCCACGCCTCCTCCTCATCTGATTCAGCTGCTGGAGAGGCCAGCGGCCGACAGACCACAACATGTACATTGATAAAGTTTCCATCTGTCAATTACAAATGGCCACACTGTTTGTGTCCGTGCATATATTATGCCGATACATTATGACCTCCTAGATTCTTGGGAAGACTTCAAGGCATATGAAGGCCAACACCAGATAAAGAACTGGCAGCTGTGATTTGCTTTGGACAGTGAGATAAGCAGCATATAAATTGAAAAAAAAAGTTTTTTTAATTCATGTGTATATAATAATAGAAGTAATAATTTATTAAATGAATAGGCGACCTGACTTTAGCTGAATTTTGTATACCATTTCTGGACAGAAAGCTAATAAGGTGTGTTAGGCATGACTCGTGACTGCATGACATTTACATGCGTTGTGAAACCACATCATGGAATCAGGAAGAGTTTCAGCCCTGTGCCTCATAGCACATTGTGGTTAATGTTTTGGTCAGGAAATATGAATAAAGATGATACCATCAACTCTTCAAGATAAGCTAAGTCAACCTTGCAGGAATTCCAAGAATGCTACTTTATTGTTCTGGATGCAGTGATAGGATCTTGAAATCCGTCCAAGTTTCTCCCTGCCCCGTTTTATACCAAACCAAATCAAGGTAGGCTTATTTTGCGTTTCCTTCTCCTGGTTCCTCCTATCTCCTACCTCTGTATAAATCTCTGTGTAATCTCTGTCTAAACTACACCCAAGTGCCTTGTTCATGGCTTGCTCACTCTTTTTCCCAGATCAGCTCTAAATATTTCAGATGTTGTGTTCAAAGCCTATAGACAGCCATTTTGGTATAGTGATTAAGGCTGTTTCTACCAGGCTAGAAACTGGGAGACTGTGAGTTCTAGTCCTGCCTTGGGCATGAAAGCCAACTGGCAGACTTTAGACCAATCACCAGGAGACTGTGAGTTCTAGTCCTGCCTTAGCCATGAAAGCCAGCTGGGACCAATCACCAGGAGACTGTGAGTTCTAGTCCTGCCTTGGGCATAAAAGCCAACTGGCAGACTTTAGACCAATCACCAGGAGACTGTGAGTTCTAGTCCTGCCTTGGGCATGAAAGCCAGCTGGGACCAATCACCAGGAGACTGTGAGTTCTAGTCCTGCCTTGGGCATGAAAGCCAGCTGGGACCAATCACCAGGAGACTGTGAGTTCTAGTCCTGCCTTGGGCATGAAAGCCAGCTGGGAGACTTTAGACCAATCACCAGGGGTCTGTGAGTTCTAGTCCTGCCTTGGGCATGAAAGCCATCTGGAAGACTTTAGACCAGAGGTGGGTTTCAGCAGGTTCCGACCAGTTCTGGAGAACCGGTAGCGGAAATCTTGAGTAGTTCGGAGAACCGGTAAATGCCACCTCTGACTGGCCCCGCCCCCATCTATTCTCTGCCTCCCGAGTCCCAGCTGATTGGGAGGAAATGGGGATTTTGCAGTATCCTTCCCCTGTCATGCCCACCAAGCCACACCCACCAAGCCAAGCCACGCCCACCAAGCCACGCCCACAGAACCGGTAGTAGAAAAAATTGAATCCCACCACTGCTTTAGACCAATCACCTGGAAACTGTGAGCTCTAGTCCCGCCTTGAGCATGAAAGCCAGCTGAGTAATTTTGGGCCAGTCCCGTTCTCTCAGCCCAACCCATGTTACAGGGTTGTTGTGGGGAACATAGGAGGAGGAAGGGTGTGTTGGAAATGTTCACCACCTTGAGTTATTTGTAAAAATAATAAAAGTGGGATAGGAATAAATAAATACACTCCAAAGCAACACTTTACCTGAACAAATTCTTTGCAACTATCCTTTTAGCCTCCTCGTGTGTAGCACCCACCAACGAGTCTTTATTGATAGCAATTAGTTGGTCTCCGACTTGCAGGCACCCATCCTAAAGAATGTAGAGAGACCAATAACAGTGGGAAAATCAAGCTTTCTGGGCGAGGAAAGATAAGAGCAGTCTTGTTTCTTCAATTTTCCTTTCTTACAAAGCTCTTTATTCCAAACAGAACACATCGAAGGAAAATCTCTGGCTCTGTTCAAGATAGCAATAGGACTTCTTAGACTTATATACCGCTTCACAGTGCGTTTACAGCCCTCTCTAAGCGGTTTACAGAGTCAGCCTCTTGCTCCCAACAATTTGGGTCCCCATTTTACCCACCTCGGACGGATGGAAGGCTGAGTCAACTTTGAGCCTGGTGAGATTTGAACTGCCAAATTGGAGGCAGCCGGCAGTCAATAGCAATAGCACTTAGACTTATATACCACTTCACAGTGCTTTACAGCCCTCTCTAAGCGGTTTACAGAGTCAACCTCTTGCCCCCAACAATCCTTATTTCACCGACCTCGGACGGATGGAAGGCTGAGTCAACCTTGAGCCGGTGAGACTCGAAGTGCTGGCAGCTGGCAGTCAGCAGAAGTAGCCTGCAGTACTGCATTCTAACCACTGCGCCACCCCGGCTAAAATAACAACATATATCACTGAAATCCTTCAAGTATTGGTCATACCTTATTGCAGTCTACTTCCTGTTGAACATCATGGACGTAAACCATTGGTCCATCTGATCGGTTGGTTCCTCCACTAATGGTTAACCCCAAGTCAGAAAACTTTCTTATGGAGATACTTTGGATCCCAGATCCAATGGAACAGCTATAAATAAATAAGGTGTTAGAGGAAGTTAGCAAAACACTCTAAAAAGAAACTAAATACATTGATTCCTGTTCAAAGGACACATCTTGGAAAGTGTACCCCCATGTGCAGGTAGTCCTTGACTTACAACCATTCGCTTAGTGACCGTTTGAAGTTACAACGGCACCGTAAAAAGTGACTCATGGCCATTTTTCACACTTACAACCATTGTCACATGATTAAATCCATCACTTTACCTTCTCCATGGTCCCAGAATCAAAATTCAGATGCTTGGCAACTGGCTCATATCTTTTTCTTTTTTTGGTAAAGTTTATTTTTTCATTATACACATATAAAAACATTCTTTTTCCATCAGCAGTGTGTCATCTGGCTATACACCTTTTTCTTATACCTTTTTACAATTTTCTCTCGTTACATTCCCATTTATTCTTTTTTCAATATATTACACATTTTATCTTGATATATTACTCATTTGCTTTCTTCAGTTCCACACTCCTTTCTTTTTTTCTATCCACTTATAAAACATCTTCCAAACCGCATAATATTCTATCTGTTCTTTATCTCTAATTGCTAATGTTAGTCTATTCATTTCTGCACAATCTAATATTTTCCTTATCACGTTTTCTTCTTCGGGTAACTTTCCATTTTTTCCAATGCTGAGCATATACAATTCTAGCTGCAGTTAACACATGTATCATCAAATGCCTATCCGCTTTTCTATAATTTTCTGGCAATATTCCTAACAAAAATATCTCTGGTTTCAATTCAATACATTGCTGCGTCATCTCTTCTAACCACGCCTTGATTTTAATCCAATATATTTTAGTTTGTGCACAAGTCCACCACATATGATAGTATGATCCTGGTAGTTGGTGGCAACTCAACAACCACTGTCAGGGTTCCAAGTAATATCGTATTTTTCGGAGTATAAGACGCACCGGAGTATAAGACGCACCTAGATTTTAGAGGAGGAAAACAAGGAAAAAAGTATTCTGAACCAAATGGTGTAGTAATATATTATTTAATAAAATACCAGTATAGCAGAATACGTTTTACAACCATGTACACTTTTTACAACCATGTACACTTTTTACAAACTTCAAACTTGACAGCTTTAAGACTAGTGGACTTCAACTCCCAGAATTCCTCCTCCAGTCATGCAGGAGCTGAGATAGCGCAGTGGTTAAAAGCAGCATTGCGACCTTCAGCTGATTGCTAGTTCAGCAGTTCAGCTGTTCAAATCTCACTAGGCTCAAGGTTGACTCAGCCTTCCATCCTTCCAAGGTGGGTAAAATGAGGACCCAGATTGTTGGGGGCAATATGCTGAACTCTGTAAACCACTTAGAGAGTGCTGTAAAGCACTATGAAGCGGTATATAAGTAAAGTGCTATTGCTATTGCTATAGATGGGGTAATTAGAAGGCAAAAACGCCCCTGTTTTTGCGAAAAACAGCCCGTTTTTGGCTGGTTTTTTTTGCAAAAACGGGGCATGCAGAGGGTTTGGGAAGCCTGCAGAGCACTCCAAGGGGGTGGGGGAAAGCAAAAACGCCCCTGTTTTTGCAAAAAACAGCCTGTTTTTCACAAAAATGGGATGCAGGGGCGGGGCTTCGGGAGGCCAAAAATGGCTGTATTTGGTGTATAAGATGCACCAACATTTCCACCCTCTTTTGGGGGGCAAAAAGGTGTGTCTTTGTCACGATGTTAATAATTGCCAGTTGTGCATCTCTACTGTTTTCTAAGGTTTATTTCTAATCAAGCAGACATGTGATATGTTTTACTACGCATGCGTGCATTCCAGGAGTTTTGTCTACTCCCACTTCCCTTCTTCTTCGATGCCTGCCAGAAGGCACACGTGAATCCATTAGCTGAGAAGATGTAGCTTATTAAGGGTTTATTTTTGTTACTTTTGTACTGAAATAAATATTTTGTTAATTAGATTTGAATCTCGGTTTTATTTTCTAAGTACGAATGACTTAAAGGAAGCAAGATCCTAAAATCGCTTCTGGTAGGAAAATTCCTACCTGACAGTCTTATACTCCGAAAAATACGGCAATTTCATAGCAAACAAAACTCACACTTGCCACGCTGGAGTTCAAAATGGCTTTTGCCAGGTCAGCTTCAGAGTTGGCAACCACATTACTAACTTCTAGAACTGCTGCAATTTGCTTCACAACTGTGGCAAGAAAGGTCATAAAAATGGGGCAAAACTCACTTAACAACTGTCTCGCTTAGCGGCAGAAATTTTGGACTCAATTGTGGTTGTAAAATGAGGACTACTTGTACAGAAAAATGACCTTCCACCGTTCAGGGTATAATAAATATAGAAGATCAGAAGGACCAGCTTAAGAAGATCCATGAACTGTTGATGCATTTCCCAGCAATCCAGTACATACTGTGAGATTGAGGGGTGGGTTTGTCCTGGATTTCCAAACAGCATCCCATGGGAATGGGTTGGGCTCAGCAACAGAGGGCTCTGGGAACAAGACGAGGACCCAGATGAGGTGCTTCCCAAGGACCTGCCTGAAGAACAGAATCAAGGACAGCACTGTAAGACGGATTAAGCATTTGGACAGCGAGTGGAACTGAATCAAGGCAGCAAGTCAACCCAGAGTTCATCTAGTGGGTTTTCCATCTCTCTCTCAGATCCTTAGTTGTGGCCTGGGTCTTCGTGCCAAGAACCCATACAGCTGTGCACAGCTGCCCTGTGAAATAAGCACTGTGACCCCAGAGAAGTTCTCCTGCATCCGAGGGTCCATGGGCACCAGACGTTGGCATGGCTGTCTCATCTGTCTGGAACCCACACTGCATATCGGACATAAATACATTAGAAAGTGTCCAGAGATACTTTACAAGAAGAGTCCTCCACTCCTCTGCTCGCAACAGAATACCTTACGCAACCAGACTTGAAATCCTGGGCTTAGAAAGCTTAGAACTATGTCACCTTCGGCACGACCTAAGCATAGCTCATAAAATTATCTGCTACAACGTCCTTCCTGTCAACGACTACTTCAGCTTCAACCACAACAATACACGAGCACACAACAGATACAAACTCAAAGTGAACGGCTCCAAACTTGACTGTAGAAAATTTGACTTTAGCAACAGAGTGGTTAATGCCTGGAACTCACTACCTGACTCTGTGGTTTCGTCACCAAACCGCCAAAACTTTACCCTTAGACTGTCCACTGTTGACCTCACCCGATTCCTAAGAGGTCAGTAAGGGGCGTGCATAAGTGCACCAGCATGCCTACCGTCCCTGTCCTAATGTTCCCTTTTATTAGTACCCATCTTATGTATATAAACAATGTTATATCAATGTATATCACCAATAAGTAGTTGACAAATAAATAAATAAAAATAAATAAATGGCTTCGCTTATTATCCTAGCTGTAGGGTTCATGTGGTTATTTTGCCTGGATGATGATAGCCTTTATTAGCATCTAGATCAGGGGTGTCAAACTCAAGGCCCCTGGGCTGGATTGGGCCCATGGGGTGCTTACATCTGGCCTGCAGGGCCACCCTAGAAACAGGGAAGGACCAGCCTGCGGTGCCTCTGCCAGCAAAAATGGAGCTCGTGAGGGTCATACGCGGCCCTCCCGAGCTCCGTTTTCACTGGCAGAGGGTTGCAGGAAGCCATCACAGCCAGAAACGGAGCTCGGGAGCCCATTTTCACTGGCAGAGCGCTCGGGCCACCATAGATGCCCCCAACACGAGTGACATCGAACTGGCCACACCTACCTCAGCCATGCCCCCTCCCAGCCCGTCGAGGTCAAACACAACCCAGATATGGCCCTCAATGAAATCTAGTTTGAATTGACGCCCCTGATCTAGATCTACAACTCTAACTTTTTAAACTTGAAACTCATCTCCAAAAAAGAATATGAAGATTGGAATCACTCCAGTTCCTTGATGGTTTTCCCAAAATATTTTAATGGGTTTTATTTTTCAAATGTTCAATATTTTTTAAATGTTCAATATTCAGTTAATGAAAGCAACCCCCCCTCAAAAAAAACTCCACCACGATCCAATTTTCTAGATGCACCTCATGAAAAATTGAGGTAATTGTGGAGGTTTTGGTCATACAGAAGCACACAGAAGACCAGATGTAAAGCCTTAAACTCACAACACATGAATACACTCAACCTATAGTTTCAAGTGGAAAACTGTAAGCATCCTAGTCCAGAGTTCCCCAACATTTCCAGCTTTGTGGATGGGGGGGGGGAGGGAGAGAAAGGGATGGTTCGTGCAAGCAGCCCACAAATGTGTATGTGCATGCAGCCGAAAGGTTGGGGGATCCCTGTCCTAAAAGGTAAAGGTAAAAGTTCCCCTCGCACATGTGTGCTAGTCGTTCCCGACTCTAGAGGGCAGTGCTCATCTCCGTTTCAAAGCCGAAGAGCCAGCGCTGTCCGAAGACGTCTCCGTGGTCACCTGACCGGCATCACTAAAGGCCAAAGGCGCACGGAACACTGTTACCTTCCCACTAAGGTGGTCCCTATTTTTGTACTTGCATTTTTTACCTGCTTTCGAACTGCTAGGTTGGCAGAAGCTGGGAGAAGTAACGGGAGCTCACTCCGTTATGCAGCGCTAGGGATTTGAACCACCGAACTGCCAACCTTTCGATCGACAAGCTCAGCGTCTTAGCCACTAAGCCACCGCGTCCCATACCCCCCTTGTCCTAGACCTAGACAAAGCTAAATCAAAAAAATGCTAGGAAATTCCTGGAAATTTGATATTCAGACAAATCAGCCATCAATAGAGATAATCCACATTTAGACACCATTCAAAGGAGACGGTAAAAAAGAAGGAAACAAGACAGTAAAAAGAAAGAAGGAAACAAAAAGGCCAGAAGACATCCTCTTTAGCAGTCAACATTGAGAGAAGCAGGGATTAACACTAGACAAACAAGCAGAAAACAATACCCTAGTCAAGGAGAGAGAAAGAGAGAAAACCACACCCCACCAAAGAGAAAACCACACCCCACCAATACTAGCAGGGCAAGTTATTCTATATAAACATAGAGCAAACTCCACATTCACTATCACTGATAATGTTACCTAGGTAAGTAAAGAAATGCAAGCCAACATCCAAGCTCAGAGAGCACAAAGGACCACACAGTTCAACTCTACAAATATTCTCTTCTATTGGCACTTGTACGTACAGTAAACAGAGAACAAACCCCACTTCCTTCTAGCATTGATGATGTTACCTAGTTGGGTAATGAAATGTCTGCAAGCCAAGAAGCAAGCTCAGAGAGCACCAGGGAGTCCATAATAATAGAATTGTGCAGGTTTGATTGTGCTGCATCTCCTCCACCTTCTTATACTCCAGTGAATTAGGGAGTTATGTACCTGAGCCACTTCTGAACGTTATCTTGTTGTTCTGGACCAGGGGTCCTCAAACTTTTTAAACAGGGGGCCAAACTTTTTAAACAGGGGGCCAAACTTTTTAAACAGGGGGCCAAACTTTTTAAACAGGGGGCCCCCTGACTGGCTGGGTGGGTGTGGCTAGGTGGTCGTGTGACTGGGTGGGCGTGGCCAACTTAGCAGTATATTAAACAATACACACAAATTAAACTTTAATTTATTATGCTCCTGGGGGTGGAAAGCAGGTTAGTGAAGGGATGTGGCTACCTTGGGGTGTGTGCGAGGGACTTCTGTTTGTGTGTGTGTGTGTGTGTGTGTGTGTGTGTGTGTGTGTGTGTGTGTGTGTGTGTGTGTCCCTCCCTCCCTCCCTCCCTCTCTCTCTGGAAGCTGGCGAGCTCCTGGCCTCCAGAACCACTCTGCTGCCCAAAAACGGGCTCGTTTTTGGCCTCCTCGGCCTCCAGAAGGCGGGTGGGGGCTGGTGGGTAATTGGGGCGATGTGGACGGGGCAGCCTCATGGTCCTGCACGGGCCGGATTAATGGCTTTGGCGGGCCATATGCGGCCCGCGGGCCGTAGTTTGAGGACCCCTGTTCTGGACTTTAAAAAATGTTTCAGCCCCTCTTGCTTAGACCACAGCAGTGGTGGGTTCCTACCGGTGCGGTCCACTCTATAGCACCGGTAGCGGCCCACTGGTGATGTCACAGTACCGGTGCGGTCGGTTGTCAGTGCCTGGGCACCACCATTTTTAAAAACATTTTTTTTAATTTTTTTAAAAAAATTCTTCTGCGCATGCCCAGAAACCTGTGCTATTGCTATTGCTATTTTCCTTCGCTTTTGCCTAAAGCTTCCCAAAGTGGGCCTTTTCCGAAAGCTTAACCTTTTATACTGTTAATTTTATACAGTTTTATACTGTTATTCTTTGGACGAAAACATTGAGGACTGTTAAAAGATACTGTTCTTTTAACAGTCCTCAATATTTTCGTCTAAGGAATCCATGACTGAAACCAAAAATGCTGTATGAGACTTGCTTGTCTTTTAACTATAGCGTTTTCTGCATATAAAGGTTGCTGTGTTGCCATGGTGTAACACACACTTTGTATGCAAAGCTTTTCATGTAAGGTATAAAATAGCAAAAATAGTAGTAACATCTCTCTGAAATAACTAATATATGACCGGCAAGCCATGCCCACCCGGTCACATGGCTGGCAAGCCACACCCACAAAACAAGCCATGCCCACAGAGTGGTAGTAAAAAAATTAGAAACCCGCCCCTGGACCACAGGTCTTGCATACATCTATCAAAGCCATTTTCCTTACTCTACACACCGATGACTCTTTAAGGCTCAGACATGATTTAAAAACCTAAATCCTCTCAGAATCAGAATCACAAGTGTGTGATTCTGCACACTTCCCCTTTGCCCAGGTGAACTTCTCGAGACGTTTCTTCATTTTTTTTTTCAGTGACTTCCTTCTATTCCATTGACAAGTTTCGTATCATCCATACTTACTTCCAGTATGAGAAGTAGGTGAACTCTGCGTAGAACAGGTGCTGCTATGAGATCCAAATTTTTCCAGTAGTTCAGAGAATTCCTTGCTGAACAAGAAACAGAATATGATTTTAAGACACCTACATCGGCCTTCATTTTTTAAAAAAATCAGTCGCATCCGTCTGGATGTGGGTTTTTTAAAAAATTATTATTCTATCATTAGGTTTTCTCAGGAATTCACATTTGCCAGCACATTTCAAAGGCAGCAATATTAATGTAACTAAATAGGTAGTTTGCATTCGGAGCGCTTCCGTTAGCAAACCTGAGATATGCTACTGATGAATATGCTTTAGAAAATAATTAAGAGGATGTAAAACATAGCCTGTATCTTTTCTTTTATGTACACTGAGACCATATGCACCAAAGACAAATTCCTTGTGTGTCCAATCACACTTGGCCAATAAAGAATTCTATTCTATTCTATTCTATTCTATTCTATTCTATTCTATTCTATTCTATTCTATTCTATTCTATTCTATTCCATTCCATTCCATTCCATTCCATTCCATTCTTCATTCCAATATTCTATTCTTCATTTCAATATTCTATTCTATTCTATTCTATTCTATTCTATTCTATTCTATTCTATTCTATTCTATTCTATTCTATTCTATTCTATTCTATTCTATTCTATTCTATTCTAATGAAAGCAAATCCGGTTCCTTGAAATAATGGGGGTGTCTTTCTCACGTCATGTCACTTGAACACCATGTGACCTTATACCAGCGGTGAAATCTACTTACCTTCCCCACTGTCATGCATGATTTTTCACCCTCTGCGCATGTGCAGAGGCTTTGTGCATGCGGAGAGGGTTAAAAAAAAGAAAATGGCGGTGTCTGGGCAGGTGAGCAGAGCCTCGTGCTGCCGCCACTACCGGTTCTCCGAACCACCGGCGGCCGCCCCTACTGGTACCCCCGAATCGGGCCGAACCGGTAGCATTTCACCCCTGCCTTATACAGAATAAGCCTGATAGAGAATTGCTTCCAAAAAGGTCCATTGTCCATTCTAAATAAAAAACCCAAAGACCTACCGAGCATTGTCATCTCTGCTGACAAGAAGGCGCATATAACTGGTGCCAGAGGCTGTCCTTAGGATGTCCACAGCTCTGTGGGAAGTTAAGGAGCAGGAAATGCATTAGGATCTGCAGTTGATGCTTTTCAAAAAAAAATAGTAATCAGCTTCTACCCAAAACATCATCAATCATCATTTTTACACACTCTGCTGGATAGTCTGACTGGGTTTGGTCCTGTTGACTATCTGAACTTTCCCAAGGCGATCCAACCGGTCAGTCCTAGAGGAGATCAACCCTGACTGCTCTTTAGAAGGCCAGATCCTGAAGATGAAACTCAAATGCTTTGGCCACCTAATGAGAAGGAAGGACTCACTGGAGAAGAGCCTAATGCTGGGAACGATTGAGGGCAAAAGAAGAAGGGGACGACAGAGAATGAGGTGGCTGGATGGAGTCACTGAAGCAGTCGGCGTGAGCTTAAATGGACTCCGGGGGATGGTGGAGGACAGGAAGGCCTGGAGGAACATTGTCCATGGGCTTGCGATGGGTCAGACATGATTTCGCAACTAACAACAACAAACAACAAATCTATCTATCTATCTATCTATCTATCTATCTATCTATCTATCTATCTATCTATCTATCTATCTATCTATCTATCTATCTATCTATCTATCTATCCATCCATCCATCCATCCATCCATCCATCCATCCATCCATCCATCCATCCATCCATCCATCTATCTATCTATCTATCTATCTATCTATCTATCTATTCGAGAAGTTTGATTTTAAAAGAAAACGTCTCGCGAGTTCAATCAAACTTCTCGAATTCGCGAGAAGTTTTCTTTTACAATGGGCTTCCCTGGACACAACATCGAGGAACGCGATGGAGCTACAAGTGTCAGGTAGGACGTGTGTCTCGCAGCCCAACACGTCCCACCTGCCAGAAATGAGTCTCTGTGAGACTCGTCACGCCACTGCCGCTGCCTCGTGGAGCAGGACTCTGCAAGGCTTGTTGTGCCGTTGCATGTACGAACGGCAGTACTACCACGAGGTTCGACATACCAGCACAGTCATGAGCGGCAGGATGCCAGCTGTGCCGGTATGATGAAGCTTGCGGCAGTCCTGCAGTTTGTGCATGCAACGGCACAACAAGCCTTGCAGAGTCCTGCTCCACGAGGCAGTGGCGGCGGGCCAGCTGCTTGGCCGGCGCCAAGAACAGGGAGGGGAGGCGCCGTTGATGGGACATACAGTCCCATGCTCACCGCCTACTGCACCCCAAAAATAATACCCCCCCAACAATAAGGCCAAGGGCATATATCGGGGGTCAAAAGAAAATAAGATACTGTCTTATTTTCGGGGAAACATGGTATCAATAAATAAAGTCAGGTCATGTTAATTTGTGGATGGGTTAGCCTGAATTCTGGAAGCAGATTGAATTGTTGACATGATTTTTCCTAGCATTGCTAACCGTCATCTGCAAGCATTAAACCTGAGCTCTAAAATACATTCAGACGTTTTGATCAGATGTTGTACCTCTCGTTAGTAACACCAATCAGGCTGTCCCCGTTCACTTCTAAGATCTGATCTCCTGGTTGTAGACGACCTGGAGAGAAGGAGGAAGGAGAAGAGAAAAGGAAACTGTCACGTAGAAGTAATGATATTATGTAAACGTTTCATGCCCAAGGATTGGTTGTGAATATTTTGGACCTACACAACTACTCTGTTGACAATGAAGGTGATGGAACAATTATCATTGATTTTAGTGGTGCACAATCTGGGATCCCTGAAGGCCTTAAGTGTGAGCTACTCAAAGTTTTCTGAAGATCATCACTAAGTTTTAAAATAGCCAAAGATGAAAAGAATACAAAACATGGTAAAAAGGTAAAGGTTCCCCTTGCACATATGTGCTAGTCATTCCCGACTCTAGGGGGTGGTGCTCATCTCCATTTCAAATATGAAGAGCCAGGGCTGTCCGAAGACGTCTCCATGGTCATGTGGCCAGCATTGTTGTGGCTTGCCCGTGTCCAGCGCAGCTGGTAGCGGATCTGGAGTTTCCAGAGCTGGCGTGGCACTATCATCCCGTTTACCTGGCACCTGAGTCTGAGAGCGAGGAGGACTCAGTGCCAGAGGAGGAAGACCAGCCAGGGCCTTCTGCACCTTCTCAGCTGGTGCAGAGTGGGTCATCAGAAGAGGAGGAGCCTCTGCTGGATGCCAGGGCACAGAGAGCAGCTAGCAGACAGGAATGGCTTTACAGACGGAGGTCTCCTCGCATGTAAAGCTGAGGGCTAATTGGCCATGCCCTCAGGCTATTTAAGTCCTGGAGCACGCCTGAGTTGTTGCTGGAAGCAACAACTGTGTTCTGTTAGCATTCAATACTTCTTTGTTCCCGCTCTGAGTTCTGTATTTAGAAATATCATCTCCTTTGCTTTGGATTCCGGGATTCCTGCCAACTCCAGTGAGTAAAGAGATAAGCACGAAGTAATAGCCAGCTTTGTTTTGGACATTTGAACTCTGGCTAAAAAGCTCACGAAGATAATATTCACCAAGACTTTCGTTCCATTTGTTTCTGGACTTTAAAAAACCCTGATTTTTTACTAAGAATATTTATTAGTAAAACTCCTTGATTTCTTTTGCAAATGGTTGTGTGCGTGTCCTTTCTGGGGGTTCCTGTGCTGGGACACAACAGGCATGACTAAACTCCAAAGGTGCACCGAACATTGTTAACTTCCCACCAAAGGTGGTTCCTATTTTTCTACTTGCATTTTTACATGCTTTCGAACTGCTAGGTTGGCAGAAGCTGGGACAAGTAACGGGGCTCACTCCATTACACGGTGCTAGGGATTCGAACCTCTGAACTGCCGACCTTTCAGGGTCATTTTGGGATGCTGCAGACAGAAGCAGAAAGGAAGGTAGAAATTCATCTTCACAAAGATCTCCTTTTTGCTCAACAGTTACAAAATAGAATCTTTGATTTCCAGATCTTCCTTTCACTAACAGCTTTTCTATCATTTTCTATTTTAATTTTAACTAAACCCATTTTACCCTTTCTTTAGATCAGGATGTGAAACTAGAGTTATTTCAAGACACAAGTTTGGGAAGGGAGAAAAATGTCCAATGATGAGAAATCCAAATTTATTCTGCTATAACATTTTGGGCAAATAATTCTGGTTCATTTTTCAAAGAAGGCATATGCTCAAAAGGTGTATCAGAAGAACCAACTCTGATCAATTTCGGAGCACTTTTACACAAGGCTATATCAGAAGCAATAATTTTAGACCCTCTTCTTCAACTTTCTTCCAATAAACACTATGAGGAGCTGTCCTTGGTGCTGACAATATACTACAGTAGAGTAGAGTAGAGTAGAGTAGAATAGAATAGAATAGAATAGAATAGAATAGAATAGAATAGAATAGAATAGAATAGAATAGAATAGAATAGAATAGAATAGAATAGAATAGAACAGAACAGAACAGAACAGAACAGAATAGAATAGAATAGAATAGAATAGAACTCCCTGCTTAGGCAGGAAATCCTACACCAGACAAATGGTTATCCAACATCTTCTTAAAAACCTCCAGTGATGGAGCACCCACAACTTCTGGAGGCAAGTTGTTCCACTGATTAATTGTTCTCACTGTCAGGAAATTTCTCCTTAGTTCTAAGTTGCTTCTCTCCTTGATTAGTTTCCACCCATTGCTTCTTGTTCTACCCTCAGGTGCTTTGGAGAATAGCTTGATCCTCTCTTCTTTGTGATGATATGTCACTGACACACAATACGACCCTTGACCAGGGACCCAAAATGCATTTTTTTAGACATGCCACAATGTATTGGGTTAATTTTTACCGCACCTTTTGCAGACAAAAAGGTTGCTCTAGGAAATTTCCCTGTTTCCAGTTCCCTCTAATCCATTTTACAATTGTTTTAATTGACGGAGATCTGAAGATTTTTCAAGCACTCAACCCAACCTAATATCTCTAACTGGGAGATTTGAAGCCACAGATGTAAATGATAAAACTTACCATCAATGTAAGCCACTCCTCCAGGTAGTATTCTCTTGACATAAACTCCGTATTCCTCACCCATGAATTCTTTAACGCCACCAATCACTTTGATACCTATCCATAAAAAAAAATACACTGCGGTCACAAGCGGCAACTCCCTGCTTCACAAAGCAAGTGTACATACTGGTCTAAAACATTATAATTTCTAAAATGACTAAGGAGCTATAGGATAAAGAAGATTCTGAATGTTATGTCACATGGAACAGACTGTACGAATGGTTAAAGAACAAGGAGAAGAATGTATAAGAGGTGTAAATATTAATACATCAACTAGGAGCAGAAAGTAAATGTGTATATGTTGAAGAGTAGAGAATATAAATATTTATATGTATTAGATGGATACATAAATAGTATACATATTAACTTTGATTAACCGATCTTCAATTGTAATAATAATGATTGTAGTGTATGTTTGTATGTTTGTATGTTATGTATGTTTTAAAACATTAAAAAAAATAAAAAAAAATAAAAAAACATTATAATTTCTCGCTCACTGAATCAGGGAAGCTTTAAGTTAATGGGGACACCAGAGTGGGTGAAAATACTTTCAAATAAATATGCATTTTTTCCATTGAGAATTAGCTAACCACAGCAGAATGCATTCAGGGTATCTCTGTTTAGATCAAAAATAGAACCACCAGCTCCATGTTTGTTGATGTAGCTTCTTTCATATGAGTTGGTTATGTTCCTTTGGGGATCCTTTTTGGTTTCCCATCATAACAGAATAACAGAGTTGGAAGAGACCTCGGAGGTCTTGTAGTCCAACCCCCTGCTCAAGCAGGAGAGCCTCTATCATTTCAGACAAATGGTTATCCAATCTTACATAGAGTGCATTCAGAAAGTATTCAGACCTCTTTCACTTTTGTCAATTTTGTTATGTTGCAGCCTGGTTCTACGGCTGTTGAAATTCATTTCCCCTCCTCATGAATCTACATTTGGTACCCCACAACGACAAAGTGAAAACAGAATTTTAGAAATGTCTGTAAATCTATTAAATTTAAATTTAAATTTTTAAATTTAAATAATAATAATAATAATAATAATAATAATAATAATAATAATAATAATAATAATAATAATAATAATAATAATAATAATAATAATAATTTATTAATTTATTAATTTATTATTATTATTATTATTATTATTATTATTATTATTATTATTATTATTATTATTATTATTATTATTATTATTATTATTATTATTATTATTATTAAAATTTAAAAATTTAAATTTATTATTATTATTATTATTATTATTATTATTATTTTATTTTATTTTATTTGTCAAACATGTACATGGTAACAGGTATAGTATAAACATAAATATGAACATAGTAAATGGGTACGAAAAAATGGAGACAGTAGGATAGGGACGGTAGGCACGCTGGTGTGCTTATGCACCCCCCTTGCAGACCTCTTAGGAATGGGGTGAGGTCAAGAGTAGACAGTCTAAGGTTAAAGTTGTGGGGGGTTTGGGGAAGAGACCACAGAGTCAGGTAGTGCATTCCAGGCATTGACCGCTCTGTTGCTGAAGTTGTATTTTCTGCAATCGAGTCTGGAGCGGTTTACCTTGAGTTTGTATCTACTGTGTGCTCATATATTATTGCAGTCGAAGCTGAAGTAGTCATTAACAGGTAGTACGTTGTAGTGGATAATTTTGTGTGCTATGTTGATAATTTTGTGTGCTACGTTATTAAATTAAATTTATTATAGGGGACGGAGCGTAGATTCATGAGGAAAAAATTGAACTTCAACAACCGTAGAATCAGGCTGCAGCACAAGAAAACTGACAAAAGTGAAGGAGGTCTGAATACTTTATGAATGTATTTGTATTTGTATTTGTTTATTTGTCAAGCATATATGATTATAAGCAAAGTATAAACAGTAAAACATGATTGAATATATATGTAAGAGTACAAGCATGAAAAAAGAGTAAAAGAGGTATGAATATATGGATACATTAGGACAGGAATGGTAGGCACGATTGTGCGCTTATGCACGCCCCTTACCGACCTCTTAGGAATGGGGTGAGGTCGATGGTAGATAATCTGAGGTTGAAGTTTTTGGGGTTTGGGGAAGAAACTACTGAGTCAGGTAAAGTGTTCCAGGCTTTACCTGACTCAAAGTTGAGTTTGTAAACAACAAACTCAAAGCCCCTTTGAGTTTGTTGTTTACGAACTTGTAGAATGCTCAGTTGGAATTTGTGCGCAGGAGGTTTTCCTCTTGATTGATATGATAATTTGTGCATTCTGTGCTGTATGTTGTATGTAATACAACATTGGGAGGGAAACACAATCGTTAACAGTGTCTATGTGATGTCAAGCAATAATTGGTCTCTTTTATATGCATTCTTAACCCAGAGGCTCTTAGCGGTCAAAGTCAACTAAAAGTTTGAAATGAGTTCACCCAAAAGCTATCACCTCTGGTTCACCCCGTAATCCCAAAAGGGAAATCTATTTTTATGTGCAGCTTTAGTGAGAAAATAGAAAAAGCTTATAGGATTCTGAAAAGTGAGAGAAATCTCTCATACTCTTACCCTTTTGTTTACATAATCCTATCAGAAGGCGCGGCAGGAGGCCACCTCTTATCGATAAACACACATCCTCCTCACGCAAATAAACACAAGAGGTGAGAAGGTGACTGTTTGGCTTATACAGGTAGACTTACGACCACAACAGAGACCAAAATTTCTGTGGCTAAACGAGTCAGCCATTCAGTGAGTCTTGCCCTCCATTTTACAACTTTTCTTGCCAGAGTTGTTGAGCGAATTGCTGCGCTTGTTGAGACAGTAATGCGGTTGTTAAGGGAATCTGGCTTCCCCAGGGACTTTGCTTATCAGCAGGTTGCAAAAGGGGATTTTGACATGACCCTGGGACACTGCAACCGTCGTAAATAGGAACCGGTTGCCAATGTCTGAATTTTGATCACGTGACCATGGGGGATGCTGCAACGATCATACGTGAGAAAAATGATCATAAGTCACTTCTGTCAGCGCTGTTGCAATTTTGAATGGTCACTAAAAACTGTTGTAAATTGAAGATTACACACACACACACACATACACACACACACACACAAACACACACGGCAAAAAGGAAGCAGTATGCTCCCTCCCATATTTTGGTATACCAGGGTGATTCGACAGAAAAAACATATATAACCCTTCCCTGGTACAAGCTGATATAGGAGGAGAGCCTGTGGCTTAGAGGTTAAAGCTATTGCCTTATAGGCAGGATGCCCAGGTTCAAATCCCAGTAAGGGTATGGCTAGCTGATGAGAGCTAAATAGCTTGAAATAGATCTATACGTGTCTTTTCATTATCAGCAAAAAATGTTTATATATATATATATATATATATATATATATATATATATATATATATATATATATGTATGTATGTATGTATGTATGTATGTATGTATGTATGTATGTATGTATATATATATATATGTATGTATATATATATATAAACATGTGTGTGTGTGTGTGTGTGTGTATATGTATATGTATATGTATATGTGTGTGTATATATATATATATATATATATATATATATATATATATATATATATATATATATATATATATATATATATATATATATATATATATATATATATATATATATATATATATATATATATATATATATATATATATATAGCGACAATTCTCCTTATAAAGAATTCGTCAAGTTTCTCTGGGGGTTGATATGGAAAACTGATGACTCATTTTCAGGAGGAAATGAGAGTGGTGATAGTGACTTCTCCTTCCGCTGCTGAATTTTAATTTCAACATCTATTCTATTTCATTTGGATTTCTCTTACATTAAATGTTCTTCAAAAGTATCAGCAGTACTCTGGGAGACAGCAAAAAAAAAAAGCAATAGCAGTCCCAAATTCCAGATTTTGATAGCCAAATCTTCCCTTTTCCATTACAAATCCAGAACAAATCAAAAGTTTATATTTTATCAATCCTTTAGCATTTAAGGTACCATCAAGCACCTGGTTGCTGTTGTTTATCTTGATAGCCCCCTTTTAAACATACCAGCTTTTAAATGTTTCACATCTATATTTCTATTTTATTCCATTTACACACAATTCACTTCAGAGTCTTTTGAATAGCTGCATGCAGAAATTAATAAATGAAAGCTTTCCCATATTTTAGGGCTTCCACCTGGGTTCCATTTTGTTGTCTGAACCCTGAAAGGTGAGTTTAAGAAGGAATTCTTCTCTTGAGATTGTAGAGTGTAGAGAAGAGCACAACAAAGATGATAAAGGGGTTAAATTGTATGATGAACGACTGAGGGAACCAGGAATGTCAAGTCTAACAAAGAGAAAGTCTAGGGCTGACATGATAGCAATCTTCCAGTATTCGAGGGGCTGTCACAGAGAAGGCCTATACTCCAAAGCACCTGAGCGCAAGACAAGAAGCATCGGATGGAAACCTATCAAGGAGAGATTCCACTTAAAACTAAGGAGAAATTTCCTGATAGTGAGAACAATGAAGCAGTGGAACGATTTACCTCAAGACGTTGTGGGTGCTCCATCACTGGAAGCTTTCAGAACGAGACTGGACAGCTATTTGTCCAGAATGCTATAGGGTCTGAAATGGCTGAAATGGCAAAACTGACCACTTTGATTAAAGAAAAGAACATAACGTATTTTTCGGAGTATAAGACGCACCCTTTTGCCCCCCAAAAGAGGGTGGAAATGTTGGTGTGTCTTATACACCGAATACAGCCATTTTTGGTCTCCCAAAGACCTGCCCCTGCATCCAATCTTTGCGAAAAATGGGCCGTTTTTTTTGCAAAAACAGGGGCATTTTTGCCTTCCTCCACCCCCTAGGAGTACTCTGCAGGCTTCCCAAACCCTCTGCATGCCCCGTTTTTGCAAAAAAAAATGGCCAAAAAACGGTGCCGTTTTTTGCAAATATTGGGGTGTTTTTGCCTTCTAATTACCCCTTCTAGCATGACTGGAGGAGGAATTCTGGGAGTTGAAGTCCACAAGTCTTAAAGCTGTCAAGTTTGAAGTTTGTAAAAAGTGTACATGGTTGTAAAAAGTGTACATGGTTGTAAAAAGTATTCTGCTATACTGGTATTTTATTAAATAATATATTACTACACCATTTGGTTCAGAATACTTTTTTCCTTGTTTTCCTCCTCTAAAATCTAGGTGCGTCTTATATTCTGAAAAATATGGTAAGTGCTTTTGTTTCCAGGTGGAGATGGCTTCTGAACTTCTTGCTTGATGTGGAGAAGAATGAAACTCTGCCTTTGGGTTTTACCAATCAGACTGATAGATCTTTATAGATCTTCATACGATTATGAAAAAGCAAAAAGTTGTGACTTGATGTTAATGCCTTATTTTGCTGCAACAGAGAAAGTCGGAAGTCAGTGCTTCTCTTTCTTTTTCTTTTTTTCCTTATCTTTCATTACTTCTCCTTTCCCCTTCCCCTCCCCATTTCCTATTTACTTTGTTTTTTTGTTTTTTTATTTATTTATTTGTCAAAACATGTACAGGTATTGGTATAAACATAAACAAAAGCAAGGTAGGTACAGGTAAATTTGGACAATAGGACAGTAAGACAGGGACGGTAGGCATAATGGTGCGCGCAGCCTTACAGACCTCTTAGGAATGGGGTGAGGTCGACTGTATACAGTCTAAGGTTAAAGTTTTGGGGGTTTGGGGAAGAAACCACAGAGTCAAGTAGTGCATTCCAGGGATTGATCACTCTGTTGCTGAAGTCGCATTTTCTGCAGTCGAGTTTCGAGCGGTTTACATTGAGTTTGAATCTATTGTGTGCTCGTGTGTTGTTGCAGTTGAAGCTGAAGTATTCATTGACAGGAAGGACATTGTGGCAGATGATTTTATGAACTACATTTAGATCAGATCGAAGGCGACATAGCTCTAAGCTATCTAAGCCCAAAATTTCAACTCTGGTGGAATAAGGTATTCTGTTGTGAGCGGAGGAGTGAAGGACTCTTCTTGTGAAATATTTCTGGACTCTCTCAATTGTATTAATGTCCGATATGCAGTGCGGGTTCCAGACAGGTGAGCTGTATTTGAGAATTGGTCTTTGTATTTTACAATACTTTATAACTCAATAAAAATGTTAATGGATGGAATGCTATAGGGCAGGGGTGTCAAAACCAAGGCCCGAGGGCCGGATCGGGCCTGCAGGGTACTTAGATCTGGCCTGCGGGGCCGCCCTGGAAACAGCGAAGGACTGGCCTGTGGTGCCTCTGCCAGCGAAAACGGGCTCCCGAGCTCAGTTTTCGGCTGCCATGGTCTCCTGCAACCCTCTGCCAGTGAAAATTTTCACTGGCAGACGGTTGCAGGAGGCCATGGCAGCCGAAAACAGAGCTCAGGAGCCCGTTTTTGCTGGCAGAGCGCTCGGGCCACCACAGTCGCCCCTGACAGGAGTGACATTGAGCTGGCCACACCCACCCTGGCCCCACGAGGTCAAACCCAACCCTGATGGGACCCTCAATGAAATCGAGTTTGACATCCCTGCTATCGCGTCTCCTTCTTGAGTAGGGGGTTGGACTAGAAGACCTCCAAGGTCCCTTCCAACCCTATTATTCTATGTTTTATTTTTATGTGGGGAATGTGAGGGGGCGGGACGTATGTTGGAAAAAAAACCGGAATGATTGAATACCTGTCTGGCACCCTAGACCAGGGGTAGGCAAAGTTGGCTCTTCTATGACTCGTGGATTTCAACCTCCAAAATTCCTGAGCCAATCATGCTAGCTTAGGAATTCTGGGAGTTGAAGTCCATGAGTCATAGAAGAGCCAACTTTGCCTACCCCTGCCCTAGACCTATTCATTTTTGCTTTCCTAAATGCGTTACATTTAAAGGGAAGGGAATATTGGATCCTACATCGGTTCTGCTTTATTGGAAGGTGTGAAAGAAATCTTTTCTCATGTCTGGAGCCTTGATTTGTAAGGGGGAAGATTCGAATTGCAGAGCCTGGCTGCTGGAATGCAGAGGAACAGAATAATCCATGACCCATTTCTGCATTCACTGTAACTCATTCATATCTGCTTAATATCACTTGCTCAGGGCTGACCTCTTATTAGAGAAAGCTCTGGGAAAACAGCCCACAGATTAACAAGCAATGAAGAAAACATGAGTTGATGAGTTATTCTATGGGACTAAAAGCAGGAGGACAGAATTAGATGCTACTATTGGGGCTATTAATGGCTACGTCAAGCCCTTCCCAGCCTCGGCATGGCTAAAATTAGGTTCAAGTCTCCTTTTTCTGATCTTTAGCCATTGTGATGGGAGGGAGTAGGGTTTGCAGAGTGGGGGAGAAACAGAATGGGAGGAGGAGGAGGAGGGGGAGGAGGAGGAGGAGGAGGAGGAGGAGGAGGAGGAGGAGGAGGAGAAAGATAACGACAGTGGAGTTTTTGGTGTTCTCTGAGCTTGGTTCCTTTGTTGCAAACATTTCATTACCAAACTAAGAAACATCCTTAGTGCTAGAAGGGAGTGGGGTTTGCAGGGAGGAGGAGGAGGAGGAGGAGGAGGAGGAGGAGGAGGAGGAGGAGGAGGAGGAGGAGGAGGAGGAGGAGGAGGAGGAGGAGGAGGAGGAGGAGAAAGATGACGACAGTGGAGTTTTTGGTGTTCTCTGAGCTTGGTTCCTTTGTTGCAAACATTTCATTACCAAACTAAGAAACATCCTTAGTGCTAGAAGGGAGTGGGGTTTGCAGGGAGGAGGAGGAGGAGGAGGAGGAGGAGGAGGAGGAGGAGGAGGAGGAGGAGGAGGAGGAGGAGGAGGAGGAGGAGGAGGAGGACTGTTGGGTCCTTGGTGCTCTCTGAGCTTCGTGGTTTTCTTGCAGACATTTCATTACCCAACTAGGTAACACTATCAGTGCTAGAACAGAGTGTGGTTTGCCTTGAAGTGGGACTTATTTTCACATTTCCCTGGGAGTTGGGCGGCATATAAATTATTATTATTGGTATTGCAACAGACATTTTAAAAAAAGATGTGGGGCTTTAGTGAAATGATCTTGGCCACCGTCTTGGAATTTTTGAAACCCTCCTTGTGGGGCATCAGAAAACTCGCCATCGCCTGACAGAAGTATGACAAACAAAATGAGAGAAAGAGGGAAAGGGGAAGAGGGAAAGTCAAAAGGACCTAACTGTGGATCTGAAGAATGATGAACAAAAAGAAATGGATTGAAATTCTCTGGCTCTGTTTTCAAATCCTGCGCACTCACCCAAGCCATTGGCACAGTCGTAGAAATCAAAGCAATGCATGTGACGATCCATCCCGTGTGGTCCCATTAATGTCCTGAAAGAGCAGAGCAAAAGGGAGGATGAGCTGGAATACTGAGCTTCAGAAGAACGCACATAAACACGGAGCTTATTTATTTCTTAAACATATTTATAAAGCCACCCAACTCACACATAGGTGACTCCAGGCAGCTCATGACATTTAAAGAATCCACCATACATTAAAAACCCATGGGAGTGGAATAGAATAGAATAGAATAGAATAGAATAGAATAGAATAGAATAGAATAGAATAGAATAGAATAGAATAGAATAGAATAGAATAGAATAGAATAGAATAGAATAGAAAATAGAATAGAAAATAGAATAGAATATTGGAATGAAGAATAGCATATTGGAAGGAAGAATGGAATGGAATGGAATGGAATGGAATGGAATGGAATAGAATAGAATAGAATAGAATAGAATAGAATAGAATAGAATAGAATAGAATAGAATAGAATAGAATAGAATAGAATAGAATATTGGAATGAAGAATAGCATATTGGAAGGAAGAATGGAATGGAATGGAATGGAATGGAATGGAATGGAATGGAATGGAATGGAATAGAATAGAATAGAATAGAATAGAATAGAATATTGGAATGAAGAATAGCATATTGGAAGGAAGAATGGAATGGAATGGAAAAATAGAATAGAATAGAATAGAATAGAATAGAATGGAATGGAATGGAATGGAATGGAATGGAATGGAATGGAATAGAATGGAATAGAATAGAAAGAATAGAATAGAATAGAATATTGGAATGAAGAATGGAATGTTGGAATGAAGAATGGAATGGAATGGAATGGAATGGAATAGAATGGAATGGAATGGAATGGAATGGAATGGAATGGAATAGAATGGAATGGAATGGAATGGAATGGAATGGAATGGAATAGAATAGAATAGAATAGAATAGAATAGAATAGAATAGAATAGAATAGAATAGAATAGAATAGAATAGAATAGAATAGAATAGAATATTGGAATGAAGAATAGCATATTGGAAGGAAGAATGGAATGGAATGGAAAAATAGAATAGAATAGAATAGAATAGAATAGAATAGAATAGAATAGAATGGAATGGAATGGAATGGAATGGAATGGAATAGAATGGAATAGAATAGAAAGAATAGAATAGAATAGAATATTGGAATGAAGAATGGAATGTTGGAATGAAGAATGGAATGGAATGGAATGGAATGGAATAGAATGGAATGGAATGGAATGGAATGGAATGGAATAGAATAGAATAGAATAGAATAGAATAGAATAGAATAGAATAGAATAGAATAGAATAGAATAGAATAGAATAGAATATTGGAATGAAGAATAGCATATTGGAAGGAAGAATGGAATGGAATGGAAAAATAGAATAGAATAGAATAGAATAGAATAGAATAGAATGGAATGGAATGGAATGGAATAGAATAGAAAGAATAGAATAGAATAGAATATTGGAATGAAGAATGGAATGTTGGAATGAAGAATGGAATGGAATGGAATGGAATGGAATAGAATGGAATGGAATGGAATGGAATGGAATGGAATGGAATAGAATAGAATAGAATAGAATAGAATAGAATAGAATAGAATAGAATAGAATAGAATAGAATAGAATATTGGAATGAAGAATAGCATATTGGAAGGAAGAATGGAATGGAATGGAAAAAATAGAATAGAATAGAATAGAATGGAATGGAATGGAATGGAATGGAATGGAATAGAATAGAATAGAATAGAATATTGGAATGAAGAATGGAATATTGGAATGAAGAATGGAATGGAATGGAATGGAATGGAATGGAATGGAATGGAATAGAATGGAATAGAATAGAAAGAATAGAATAGAATATTGGAATGAAGAATGGAATATTGGAATGAAGAATGGAATGGAATGGAATGGAATAGAATAGAATAGAATAGAATAGAATAGAATAGAATAGAATAGAATAGAATAGAATAGAATAGAATAGAATAGAATAGAACATTGGAATGAAGAATGGAATATTGGAATGAAGAATGGAATGAAGAATAGAATAGAATAGAATAGAATAGAATAGAATAGAATAGAATAGAATAGAATAGAATAGAATAGAATAGAATAGAATAACTTTACTTGGCCAAATAGGATTAGACACACAAGGAATTTGTCTCCGGTGCAGAAGCTCTCCGTGTGCATATAAATATTGAAGTCTCCCACTTAAATACTATTTCTGTGCAATATTGCTTAGCATTTCAAGGCCAGCCAATATATCAGCCAGGTGCTACCACCTGTCTTGGTAGGAAGAGTCCTAAAAAGCTGTCACTGAGAAATGAGGGACTGGTGTTCCTTCACGTAGTAGGCATGGATCTTTGCAAGAGGTCCACGCAAGATATGAGAATGAAGTCCATGAAAGGTGCTCCATATTCACTTCCTCCGCTTTGTTTGTTGGCATCCCACCTGTATTATTTTCACAAATAACTCGAGATGGTGAACATATCCAACATACCTTCCTCCTCCTCCTATTTCCCCCACAACAACAACAACCCTGGGAGGTGAGTTGGGCTGAGAGAGAGGGACTGGTGGCCCAAGGTCACCCAGCTTGGCTTGCATGGTTAAGGCAGGACTAGAACTCACCATCTCCTAGTGATTGGCCCAAAATCACCCAACCGGTCTTCATTTATTTATTTAATAGATTTGTATGCCGCCCAACTCCCAAAGGGACTCTGGGTGGCTCACAGCATATTAAATACAAAATCTAGAAAACAGTTAAAAGATTTAAGAGCAAGATTAAAATAATGTGAACAATTAAAACATTTAAAAGCATTTAAAAAAACACCACAATTTAAAAACCCAATAATGCACTCATGGGGCCAAGAATAATCGGTGTTATATTAGAATCATTGGCCCCAGGCCTGTCGACAAAGCCATGTTTTTAATGCTTTTCTGAAGGCTGCCAGGGTGGGAATAATGCGGATCTCGGGGGGGGGGGGATAGTGTATTCCAGAGAGCTGGTGCCACCACAGAGAAGGCCCTCATTCGTGGGCCCACCAGCTGACATTGTTTAGCTGACGGGACCACCAGCAGACCAACTCTGTGGGCTCTAATCGGTCTTAGGGAGGTATGTTGGAGAAGGCGGTCTCGGAGGTAAACTGGTCCTAAGCCATGTAGGGCTTTAAAGGTAATCACCAACACCTTGAATTGTGCCCGGAGCCCTATGGACAGCCAATGCAGTTCGCGAAGGATGGGTGTCACATGGGTGTATCTAGGGACACCCATCACCACACGCGCTGCCGCATTCTGCACTAGCTGCAGTCTCCGAACGTTCTTCAAGGGTAGCCCCATGTAGAGTGCGTTGCAATAGTCGAGGCGTGAGGTAACAAGGGCGTGAGTGACTGTCAATAGTGCCTCCCGATCCAAGAAAGGACGCAACTGGTGCACAAGACAGACTTGTGCAAAGGTCTGGGACCTTTGGCTAAGGTGGCACCAGAACTCATCGTTTCTTGGGGATTGCGCCAAAGTCACACAGTCAGCTTTCATGATGGGGCGAGAACTCACTTTCTGGCCTGATGCTTTAACCACTAGATCACACCGTTTCTCTCTCACGTGGCACTCCTCCTCGTCCACTTTCCCTCAGGCAGTTAAATTTCCAGCTGCCAGACAGCAGTATCATCTCATCCGGTTTCTCTCTTTGGCAAGTCTACCACTTAATCTGATTAACAGCCCGGAAGATGCTGGAATACGATGATTAGAGAGCTGGATGATGCAAAACAGCGGTAGCCATAGCAACGGAGAGAAAGGGCATAGCTAAAAAGGTGGGCCTGGCCCAACAAGACACCAAGCAACCATTACACAGAGGAGGGGGATGTTTTGTGGACAATGTGAGGAAGAGTTTGCAAGGGGAAACTCGACCATTCTCAAAAGTTCAGTGAAGGAGACTTTACATTCCGAATAGCTTTTATTTATTTATTATTAGAGTTGGAAGGGACCTTGCAGGTCATCTAGTCCAACCCCCTGCTCAAGCAGGAGCTCCTACACCATTTGAGACAGATGGCAGTCCAGTCTCCCCTTGAAGGTCGCAAGTGTTGGGGCTCTCACAACCTCCGCTGGCAAGCTGTTCCACTGGTTGATCGCTCTCACCATCAGAAAGTTTCTCCTCACTTCCAGGTTGAATCTCTCCTTGGTCAGCTTCCATCCATTATTCCTTGTTTGGCTTTCTGGTGCCATAGAGAACAGCCTGACCCCCTCCTCTCTGTGGCATCCCCTCAAGTATTGGAACACTGCTATCATGTCACCCCTGGTCCTTCTCTTCGCCAGACTGGCCAAGCTCAGTTCCTGCAACCGCTCTTCGTATGTTTTATTTTCCAGACCCTTTATCATCCTGGTTGCTCTCTTCTGCACTTTCTCTAGGGTTTCAATGTCTTTTTTGTAGTGTGGTGACCAAAACTGGATGCAGTACATCCATTATACATGCATTAATACATGCATTAATAGAATAAGAATTAATAGAAGAAGAATTAATAGAAGAAGAATTAATAGAAGAAGAGTTGGAAGGGACCTTGGAGGTCTTCTAGTCGAATTCCCTACTCAAGCAGGAGTTCCTACACCATTTGAGACAGATGGCAGTCCAGTCTCCCCTTGAAGGTCGCAAGTGTTGGGGCTCTCACAACCTCCGCTGGCAAGCTGTTCCACTGGTTGATCGCTCTCACCGTCAGAAAGTTTCTCCTCACTTCCAGGTTGAATCTCTCCTTGGTCAGCTTTGAAAGTTAGTATCCTATAATTTGAATGATTACTACCCTTTGTTATGAGATTTGTTTTATATAAGATTTGTATAACTTCCAAACTTGATTTAATATTGACAGGATTCAGATGATTATTGATATTGTTGGAATGATATAAGAATTAATACTTTTAAAGGTCTTTATATAAGATTATATAATCTATAAATTGGATTTTTTTATTATGGGGAACTTAGAATGTTATTAACCAATGGATGGAATGGTAATGACACAGATTGTATTTGTTTAAATATAGAGAATGAGTTAAAAACAACAACATTGAGTAAGAAAGTTGGAAGGGAGATATGAAAGGGGAAAAGAAATTAGAAATCTAGGGCATTTAGAAATGATAGAACTAAAATAAAAAAAAGATGAGTAAATATATCAATTGAGGAGAGGGAGGAATAAGGCCTAAAATCAAGAGGTATAAGAGATAATGAATATTCTTGGATGTTAAGCTATAGCGATTAATTTGGAAGAGAGTTGAAAATTAGAGATGGTAGACCTAGGCGACAAAAATAGGAGAAGGAGGCAGCATTAGAAGAATAGTAGATATACCTGGAAGAACATATTAAATATATAAATATAGATAAAGGGAAAGATATAAGTTTAAGAAATAGCGCCGATGTTGGAATGAAGTTAGGGTTTCTGAATTGCTAGTCTGCTAACCATAAAATGGATTATGATTAGATGTACTCAGGGAAGGATAAGAGGGAGGAAGAGGAAGTAGAAAGGAAGGGGGGAGAGAGAGGAGGGAAGTAGGAAAGAGGTAGAGAGGGAGGAAGAAGGGAGAGGGGAGAGAGGGAGATAGAGGGAGGGGAGTAGTATGAAATATAGAAGGAAAGCAGACTGGAGATAAAAGTATAAAAGGAGCAAATTAAGGATATATGTTTATGATATTTTGGATAGACGTATATAATTATGGTTGTTTTGATAATATGGTATATGTATGGATGTTTGTGTAAGTTTGCTGAAAAAAAAGTATCCAAGCATTAACAGATTGACAGATTAACAGAGTTGGAAGGGACCTTGTAGGTCATCTAGTCCAACCCTGTATATATATATATATGGAAATTATCTTCTACAATACATTGGCAAGAGAGGGGAAATGATTTGGGCCCTATAGCAGTAAAAAAAAAACTTTCATCTGTGGGTGGGAAAGCGATATTCCTGTAAAGAAGTGCCATTAAATTGACTTTCTAGAGGTACCGTATTAAATTTGGAAGAGAAATCTCTCCTTTGGGCTGAGGAAAAACCATCTTAAAGGAAAAGCCCTCCAGGAATTTTTTTGTGAGCAAGTTAGGGTTTGAGCCCAGGCCTCTTTTTGTGGAAAAATTGTGAAACAGGGGTGTGCAACCGCGAAACTTCAATACCAGTGGACTTCAAGCCCCAGAATTTCCCAGTCTGGTTGGAGAATTCTGGGTGTTGAAGCCCACAAGTCTTAAAGTTGCCAAGGTTGGATACCCCTAATCCAAAAGATATGGGGTTGCCACAAAGAAAAGGGATTCAAGCTATTCTCCAAAGCACCTGGAGGCAGGACAAGAAGCAATGGGTGGACACTAATCCAGGAGAGAAGCAACCTAGAACTAAGGAGAAACTTCCTGACAGTTAGAACAATTAATCCGTGGAAGAGCTTGCCTCCAGAAGTTGTGAATGCTCCAACACTGGAAGTTTTTAAGAAGATGTTGGATAACCATTTGTCTGAAGTGATGTAGGGTTTTCTGCCTAAGCAGGGGGTTGGACTAGAAGACCTCCAAGATCCATTCTTTTCTATTCTTTTCCCCAAAACATCTCGAGGAATGTGGTTCCCCGCACCCTGAAGGCCAAGGAAGGAATACGGGTAGTCCTCGACTTACACCACTTCGCTCTGTGACCATTCAAAGTTAGAACGGCACTGAGGAAAGGGACTTATGACTGAATATATTCTGAATATTCTATTCTATTCTATTCTATTCTATTCTATTCTATTCTATTCTAATTTTCATTCCATTATTCTATTCTATTCCATTTTCATTCCATTATTCTATTCTATTCTATTCTATTCTATTCTATTCTATTCTATTCTATTCTATTCTATTCTATTCTATTCTATTCTAATTTTCATTCCATTATTCTATTCTATTCCATTTTCATTCCATTATTCTATTCTATTCTATTCTATTCTATTCTATTCTATTCTATTCTATTCTATTCTATTCTATTCTATTCTAATTTTCATTCCATTATTCTATTCTATTCTATTCTATTCTATTCTATTCTATTCTATTCTATTCTATTCTATTCTATTCTATTCTATTCTATTCTAATTTTCATTCCATTATTCTATTCTATTCCATTTTCATTCCATTATTCTATTCTATTCTATTCTATTCTATTCTATTCTATTCTATTCTATTCTATTCTATTCTATTCTATTCTATTCTATTCTAATTTTCATTCCATTATTCTATTCTATTCTATTCTATTCTATTCTATTCTATTCTATTCTATTCTATTCTATTCCATTTTCATTCCATTATTCTATTCTATTCTATTCTATTCTATTCTATTCTATTCTATTCTATTCTATTCTATTCTATTCTATTCCATTCCATTCCATTCCATTCCATTCCATTTTCATTCCATTATTCTATTCTATTCTATTTTCATTCCATTATTCTATTCTATTCTATTCTATTCTATTCTATTCTATTCTATTCTATTCTATTCTATTCTATTCTATTCTATTCTATTCTAATTTTCATTCCATTATTCTATTCTATTCTATTCTATTCTATTCTATTCTTTTCTATTCTATTCTATTCTATTCTATTCTATTCTATTCCATTTTCATTCCATTATTCTATTCTATTCTATTCTATTCTATTCTATTCTATTCTATTCTATTCTATTCTATTCTATTCTGATTTTCATTCCATTATTCTATTCTATTCTATTCTATTCTATTCTATTCTATTCTATTCTATTCCATTTTCATTCCATTATTCTATTCTATTCTATTCTATTCTATTCTATTCTATTCTATTCTATTCTATTCTATTCTATTCCATTCCATTTTCATTCCATTATTCTATTCTATTCTATTTTCATTCCATTATTCTATTCTATTCTATTCTATTCTATTCTATTCTATTCTATTCTATTCTATTCTATTCTATTCTATTCCATTTTCATTCCATTATTCTATTCTATTCTATTCTATTCTATTCTATTCTATTCTATTCTATTCTATTCTATTCTATTCTATTCTATTCTATTCTATTCTATTTTCATTCCATTATTCTATTCTATTCTATTCTATTCTATTCTATTCTATTCTATTCTATTCTATTCTATTCTACTCTACTCTACTCTACTCTACTCTACTCCATGCTTTGCAGTTTCATGTCTGAATGGACTTTGTCAAACCTCAATGTGCTAAAATCTTGGGAAGATTAAGAAGGCTTTAGATCTACAGTGATCCTCTTAAGTGAGGTGAACAAGTAGCCGCTGCAGAAACTCAGGCTGAAGCCAAAGGCTGCAAAGTAAATTAATTTAAGCTGCAATAGCTGTGAAACTCAAAAAGGCCTTCCAATGCCTGTTTTCTTCCCGTGGGAAAAAAGGACTTCTTTTTGTAGCTTTCTCAGGGGGCTTGAAAATGTCGTTCCACTCTCTGGCGGTGTCCACAGAACTGTGGTTAAAAGAATCAAGAAGGTGGGCAGATTAATGCCATTGGTGCTCTGCCTGATTTTTATCTGCTTGGTGACACATTATGCTTTCCAGGAATGTCCACTCACATAGAAGATAACTTCTAAACTTTAGCAATTTTAAGGCGGGTAGACTTCTAGCACTGCTGGCTTGGGAATTCTGGGAGTTGGAGTTCACCCACCTGCCCATCTTTCTCCTTCTATCCTGGCCACTTTTTACGGAGGCAGAATTGAGAGCGTTTTTAACAAACTGCATCCCTGTTTGGTTTGGTGGCAGCAGCGTATCAGATAGAAAGTCCCTACAGAGCGTGGTGACTCTCTCTCCCCCCCTTCTGTTTCTCTCTCTCTCTCTCCACTATTTCTCTCTCTCTCTCTCTCTCTCTCTCTCTCTCTCTCTCTCTTTCTTTCTCTCTCTCTCCTCTGTTTCTCTCTGTGTGTGTGTTTCTCTCTTTCTTTCACTCTTTCTCTCTCTCTCTTTCTCTCTCTCTCCTCTGTTTCTCTCTCTGTGTGTGTTTCTCTCTCTGTGTTTCTCTCTCTCTCTCTCTCTCTCTTTCTCTCTCTGTGTGTGTGTGTTTCTATCTATCTATCATCATAATCTCTATCTATCTATCTATCTATCTATCTATCTATCTATCTATCTATCTATCTATCTATCTATCATCTATCTATCTATCTATCATCTATCTATCTATCTATCTATCTATCTATCTATCTATCTATCTATCTATCTATCTATCTATCTATCTCTGTGTTTCATTCTCTTTGTTTCTTTCTCTATATATAGATATGTGTGTGTGTGTTTCTACCTACCTACCTACCTGTTTCATTCTCTCTCCCTCTCTCCCTCCCTCCGCGGATTCCTTTTCACACACCCTCCCCACAGCTTTTCCCGCTAACGTCCCCAAAGTGACTAATAAATTAATCTTTAAATCAATTACTCTGTTAGATCATATTTGTCAAAGTGATGGGGAGATATTATCTGCTATGCCATCTGCTTGCTGATCTCTCAAGCTGGCTTGCTGGACAAAATCCTAATCAAAAGTGTAAAGATCATGAACTTTCGACTATCCAACTGTTCCTTTTCAACTGCAGGGCACCTTGGATTAATCACCAGAACCAATTGACTTGCAAGATTGGAGGCTAAAACATACGATGAATGGTTGCAGGAACTGGGCATGGCTAGTCTCGTGAAGAGAAGGACCAGGGGAGACACGATGGCAGTCTTCCAATATTTGAGTGGCTGCCACAGAGAGGAGGGGGTCAAGCTATTCTCCAAAGCACCCGAAGACCAGACAAGGAATAATGGATGGAAGGTGATCAAGGAGAGATTCAACCTGGAAATAAGGAGGAACTTTCCAACAGTGAGATCAACCAACCAATGGAACAGAAGTTGCCTTCAGAATTTGTTGGAGCTTCATCACTGGAGGCTTTCAAGAAGAGACTGGACTGCCATCTGTCAGAAATGGTGTAGGATCTCCTGCTTGGGTGGGTGGGGGGTTTGGACTAGATGACCTACAAGGTCCCTTCCAACTCTGTTATTCTGTATTTCTGTAAGATTGATGCCAGCCTTGCAAGGTAGACTAGACAAGAAGCACAACTGGGAGGAACGGCTCTATTTTTATTGTAACATTACATTAAAAGAATCTCACAAATCTGAAAGCCTTCTCCCCGTCCCTCACGTTTGCTCCCTGGAGAACTAGGGAGGGTCACTTCTGGGATCCTTTCAACCCCCTGTGGCTCCTTCACACTCAAATTTCATTTATTAAACCATTGTCTAGGCTTTGGACCTTCTGTCTCCCAAGGCTATTCACACATTCCATTACAGATAGTCCTCGACTTAAAATAGTGACCGTTCAAAGTTACAACGGCACTGAAAAAAGTGACTTATGACTATTTTTCACAGTTACAGCCTTTGTCGCATCCCCATGATCGCGTGATCGAAGTTCATACCCTTGGCAACTGACTCATATTTATGACTGTTTCAGTGTGCTGAGGTCATGCAATCCCCTTTTGCGACCGTCTCACAATCGAAGTCAATGGGGAAGCCAGATTCACTTAACAACCATGTTACTAACCTATCAACTGCAGTGATTCACTTAATCACCGTGGCAAGAAAAGTCGTGAAACGGGGCAAAACACACTTAACAAATATCTCACTTAACAACAGAAATTTTGGGCTCAGCTGTGGTTGTAACTCGAGGACTACCTGTACTGTATCTTCACAGTTCTTTCTCTAAAAGCTGTTTCTTCTCCACTCCAGGTGCCACTGATAAAACATTGTCACCTTCCATGTCTCTGGCAAGGCACCTTCTCCGTTATGGCATCTATTGCACCTTATTTAGCAATAGCAATAGCACTTATAACTTATATACCACTTCACTAAGCAGTTTACAGAGTCAGCATATTGCCCCCAACAATCCGGGTCCTCATTTTACCGACCTCGGAAGGATGGAAGGCTGAGTCAACCTTGAGCCTGGTGAGATTCAAACTGCTAAATTGCTGGCAGCCGGCAGTCAACAGAAGTAGCCTGCAGTACTGCATTCTAACCACTGCACCACTGCGGCTCTTTAACATTACTAAAAAAATTTTTTTTAAAAAAATTAAAAATAGGAAAAAAATGGAAAGCACAGAAAAAATAGAAAGAAAAAGAGAAAAAAACTAAGAATATTGTAAAGAAAAATGAAGAAATATATAAAGAAGTGACTTCTACCTTCATCACAAGTGTAAATAATTTTAGTGACTTATCATCTTCTCTTAAAATATAACACATGATTTTTTTCTTCCTTCCTTATCTATAAACAAATTGTCAGCCTTAGTAGGTAGACCAGACAGCAAACAGAACCAGATCAACTAATGATATTTTATTGTAAAGCTATATTAACAAAATCTTGCAAATCTTCTTCTTCCTAGCATATTCCCTTCAGGTGCAGGGTCCGCTTTTTGGATCATTGAACGCCACTTTGCACTGAATGTCACTTTGCATTAACAAAATCTTGCAAATCTGGGTGTAAAATTCTCCTGCTGTCACCTTTACAGCCAAAACACTTAGGAAGGATCCCTTTTTCCTCCACCCACTATACAGTTGTAGGCTCTGCAGCCTCTTATCTTACTGTTCCCTTGGCAGCATCTCTTTGCCTGCCATTCTCTCCCAAGGCCTTTCCCATACATATATAAATCCATAAAACTTTATCATTTCAGTGCTGATGTGAGCAAAAGTCCATTAATAACAATGTATCTATTTTAATCTTGATCACATAATCCCACTTTATATTCCTTCCTTTTATTTTTGACAATATTGATCTTTAGGTTCCTTCAAAAAATCTTTGGGAACTTGACTTCTTTTCATGTTTTCATTGCTCCTTCTCACAACTTCAAAGCTTTAATAATCCAATATAGGAAGATTAACCCGGTCACTCTCTTGGTTTGTTATTTACATATCCCTTTTAATTATCAAGGCATCGGCTGATTTCTTTCGTATGTCCAGTGTAACTTCTTTTTTCCATGTCCTTTTTGTGGCCTGAAATTTTTAAACCCATTTCAAATCAATCTCAATCATGTCAGGTAATATTTGTTTCTCTTCCATAGCATATTTTAAACATAATCTATAGGGGCAGCACTCTTAAAATTAATTTCGGTCTCCTTTGTTCAAAAATATCCTTCAATACATCCATTATTAAAATATTTTGCTTCACTCTGTATTTATGTCAAGTGTGTGTTCTTCTCCATTAGCTGCAATTTTTAGTTCCATCTAGTTCTCTGTAGTGCCCAATTTTAAAGTATTTTCTTATTTTTTTTTAAAGAATTCAAAACCAAAGCATTTTTCCACAGGAAGGATTCTTTATAATGAAATCCAAAATTTTATTTTAAATTTATCTGGAGCCTTAGTGAATTTATAATTTTCTAAAATCAAAGTTTTAACCATTGTTAGTGTACATTCCGACCAAAATATTTGTTTGCTTGTTTACTTGTTTTATTAGATTTGTTTTCTGCCAATCTTGCTTCAAGGAGATTCTGGAAAATTCTGAAGTTCTTAAAAATCTGCTTTTAAAACTTCCAAGGAAATTCACCCAATGCGGTAAAACTTGTTGATCTAAAGGTTCCTAATAGCTAAAAAGCAAAGGTGCTTTTTCAGGAGGCAACTGGACTTTCTTGTTTTTTCTTTTGAAGACGTTTTGCTTCTCATCCAAGAAGCTTCTTCAGCTCTGACGGGATGGTGGGGAATGGAAGGATTTATACTCCTTGCAGACAGCTGGTCATTTGCATCCTTTTAGAGGGTCCTTGAAGCACTTGGAGGTTTATCTGTGTCCTCAGGGTCACCTTAGTACAGTGGTGGGTTGCTCCCGGTTCGGCCCGGTTCAGCGAACCGGTAGCGGCGATGGCGGGAGGCTCCGCCCACTCACCGGGACCCTTTTGTGCATGTGCAGAAGCAGCGCGCATGTGCAGAAGCAGCATGCATGCGCACAAGTGCACGTGCACGAGCAAACCAGTAGCGACGGGATTTAGAACCCACTACTGCCTTAGTAGGCTGCTGGTTCCTGTAGTCTGAAATTTTTCCTCTGGAAATCCATTCCTACTCCCACACCATTCAAAGGGTGTTCATCCCAAATTGTATAGTTAAAAGCCTGTAGAGATTCTCAGTCATCCAGGTTGTGGTTGTCCCAAAGGTGCTTTTTCAGGAGGCAACTGGACTTTCTGATTTTTTCTTTTGAAGACGTTTCTCTTCTTATCCAAGAAGCATCTTCACCTCAGACAGGATAGTGGGGAAGGGAAGGATTTATATTCCTTTGAGACAGCTGGTCATTTGCATCCTTTTAGAGGGTCCTTGAAGCACTTGGAGGTTTATCTGTGTCCTCAGGGTCACCTGAGTAGTGCTGCTGGTTCCTGCAGTCTGCAATTTTTGTCTGGAAATCCATTCCTCCTCCCACACCATTCAAAGAGTGTTCATCCCAAATTGTACAGCTAAAAGTCTGTAGAGATTCTCAGTCATCCGGGTCATGGTTGTCCCAAAGGTGCTTTTTCAGGAGGCAACTGGACTGTCTTGTTTTCTTTTGAAACATCTTCAAAAGAAAAAAAAACAGAAAGTCCAGTTGCCTCCTGAAAAAGCACCTTGGGGACAACCATGACCCGGATGACTGAGAATCTCTACAGACTTTTAGCTGAAAAGCAATTAACAAACAATTTCTGAAGTGATTAGAAAAGGAGTTATGAAATCCCTGTGTCTTTTTGAAGATACTAACAGTTTCAGAAAAAAAAAGAGGTTTTCCCTCACCTCCCAGAACCCTATTTTGTCTTGAGGTCTCCTCATGAAGAGCAACTGTACAGAACACTTGTGGGCAATCTCAAGTTCTTTTCTCCTCCAGAGCGGAATTATGAAGAACTGATCTACTTGCCTGCTCATTCTGTCATGGTCATTGGTTCCATTTTTCATGGAGCTGTTTCCAGTTCAGCCAGGGTGTGTGAATCTAGTGCTTTGAGGTTTCCTTGAGCTCTTATGCAGTTTTAGTTGGGGTTTTTTTTGTCTTAACTACTTTTTAATCTGCTTTTCTTTGTTTGCTTTGACTTTGTTTGCTTTGAAAGTGACTTTCCTTTGAGATGATTTTTCAGACCACGAAGTGTGGTTAGTAAAGGAGGCCATAGCAGTGGTGGGTTCCTACCAGTGCGGTCCACTCTATAGCACCGGTAGCGGCCCGCTGGTGACGTCACAGTACCGGTGCGGTCGGTTGCCGGTGCCTGGGCGACGCCATTTTTTTAAAAAAAAATTTAATTTTTTAAAAAAGTTTCTTCTGCGCATGCCCAGAAGCCGAATTTCTGGCACTGCTCATGCGCTGCCTTCCTACCCCACAGTGAGTCCAAGCAGGGGAGGATGGTTGAGGGAGCCCGTGAGATGCTGAAAGAACGGGCGGCAGGAGCTATCTCCATTCCCCTCTCTTCAGCAGTCCGAGAAGCCACGAACGCACGGTGATGATCCTAGGCATTTTCACATGTTCGAGGCTTCTCGAGCTGCTGAGGGGAGGGGGAATGGGCGGCAGGACCTATCTCAGTTCCCCTCCCTTCAGCAGTTTGAGAAGCCACGCCCACCCGGTCACATGGCTGGCAAGCCACACCCACAAAATAAGCCACGCCCACAGAGTAGCAGTAAAAAAATTAGGAACCCGTCCCTGGGCCATAGATCAATATTTCTCAACCTTGGCAACTTTAAGAGGTATGGACTTCAACTCCCAGAATTCCCCAGTCAGCCAGTGCTATGAACAGATAGAACTCCTACCAACTCACAACCTCATGAAATACCACCTAAATAATTTTGAAAGTCATTTTGTATACATTGGTTAGATCAAAAGTCAGGGTCATCCAGATGTTACTTAGAGAACCAGCAACTGGATGTGAAATCTTTAATCACAGGCAAGGCAACCAGTTGTTCACATATACATTGGCCACCTCCATCCAATAACTTGTTTCTCTTCAAATGAAAGACAAACAGTTATAAATATTAAACAGACATGTCCATACAAACAGGCATGTACTAGTCCACACACATATACTACCGTAATAATTCCTGGCCTTTGAAAAGAGGCACAAGAAAATATAATTTACAATATAAAGAGATCAATTTCAATATCTATCTGACCTTTATGGAAAAGGATCTTACAATATATTCTGTCTGGAAACAGACATGTAAGTACCTGCCCTAAAATCCAAAAATCAATTATCTTCCTCAAGAAACAGGAATAGAGTAGAATAGAATAGAAATAAGAGTAGAGTAGAGTAGAGTAGAGTAGAGTAGAGTAGAGTAGAGTAGAGTAGAGTAGAGTAGAGTAGAGTAGAGTAGGAATAGGAATAGGAATAGGAATAGGAATAGGAATAGGAATAGGAATAGGAATAGGAATAGAATAGAATAGAATAGAATAGAATAGAATAGAATAGAATAGAATAGAATAGAATTCTTTATTGGTCAAGAGTTTGGACACACAGAATTTGTCGCTGGTGCATAAGCTTTCAGTATACAAACAACAAATATAATAATAAGAGACGGTAGTAGAAAAGATAAGAAAGATAATAGTAATACAGCCATAATACATGGATAAATATCCTTAGACATAAGATAGTTCTGTGGTAATTAGATGTTCAACATTCTCTACAGTATTCCCTACACGTTTCTTCCTTCTTTAACAGAATTGTCCCTCTAAACATAACCAACTTTCCACACCCAAGCTAATACAGTAGTAGACGTTAGCTAATAGAAATGAGCAGAACATTTTGTATACAACCAGAACCTGAGGATTTGGTCAGTAAGTATGAATTGAAGAACTAAAGCAATGTTGGCATTGAATTCACAGGTCTCCTCTTAAGCCTCTTCGGGAACCTTAAAAAGGGGAGACATTGACATGCTCAGAAACTCCGCTGTTCTTGTAATTTTCCACATCAGCAGGTTCATTTTAATGAGGGCGACACTCATTTCTACTTTATAATAGATTCTTCTTGCTTTCTGTCACTTTGCTACCTGTTTACAACACTCTTAAACTCCTCCCTGAGGATCTACCCATTTTATCTTTGGGGAAAGTCCATCTTTGAAGCCCCTCAAAGCTTTCCAATTGTAATCTCCAAACTCGATTGCAAAAAATTCGACTTCAACAACAGAGTGGTAAATGCCTGGAACACTTTACCTGACTCAGTCGTTTCTTCCCCTAACCCCAAAAACTTCAACCTCATATTATCTACCATCGACCTCACCCCATTCCTAAGAGGTCGGTAAGGGGTGTGCATAAGCGCACAATCGTGCCTACATTTCCTGTCCTAATGTACCCATATATTCATACCTCTTTTACTCTTATTCATGCTTGTACTATTACATATATATTCAATCATGTTTACTGTTTATACTTTGCTTATAATCATATATGCTTGACAAATAAACAAATACAAATATAAATCCTGCCCTCCCACCTCAAATCCAGTAAGTCGATCACAACACCTTGAAAGAGTATAGGCACTTTGTAAAAGCTACTGCAAATTATAATTTAGTCCTCCTGCCAAACAGTTTTGGGCATACCGTTTTGTGAAGGGGTTATATTTACAAAGAACGTCACTTTGCAAAATGCAGCCCCATTATTCCCTCTTTCTTTTAGGAAATTTTATTGCGATTATCTTGATATAGAATGCAAATGAAAATAAATATAGTAGGGAGATCGGGAAGCAGGGGAGAAAGAAAAGAGAGGCGTGGGATAAAGAGAAAGAGGGAGCAAAAAAGCATTGGCTTCCAACTTTTTTCAGTGCAGTAAAATAGAATTACAGCCTCAACTTTTACATATTCAGTAAATACCGTATTTTTCGGAGTATAAGACGCACCGGAGTATAAGACGCACCTTAGTTTTTGGGGAGGAAAATAGGGGAAAACAATCTGCCTACCAGGTATTATCTGGCTAGCGTCCTTAGTCTGGTCAGTTTCAGCACATTATTTTATCCCCTGGTTAGGACTTAAAAAAACCTTCTTCTGAGAGAGTAACAATGAAAGAGCCTACAAGCCAGTAAGAGCTGGAAGATCGTTAGCACCTGGTTAGGACTAGAAAAACACTTATTCGGAGCAGCTTCAGCACATTATTTTATCCCCTGGTTAGGACTTAAAAAAACCTTCTTCTGAGAGAATAACAATGAAAGAGCCTGCAAGGTAAGAGCTGGGAAGATCTGTTAGCACCTAGTTAGGGCTGGAAAAAAAGCTACATTCGAAGTATAAGACGCACCCAAATTTTCAGCCACTTTTAGGGAGGAAAAAGGTGCGTCTTATACTCCAAAAAATACGGTACTTGCCATTTCTTTTTTTTTAATTTTTTTTATTATTTTTCAACTTCAAACATCATAATATCATAACACAGATCTACACCTATTCACATCTATTATTTTTGCTTATACAAAACATATACACTGTTTCCACATATTTACAGTCTTACATCTTACATGCAACCTTATTTCCTAATCCTTTATCTTTCCTGACCCGTTCGTACCATTTTGACCATACTTTATAGTAGTCCGAATTATTTTGATTTTTGAGTTCAATAGTCAATCTGTCCATTTCTGCACATTTGTAAATTTTGTCCAATAATATATTCTCCGGAGGTATTTGGCTGTTTTTCCAATATTTGCTATTTCTATAACAACAACAACAACAACAACAACAACAACAGCAGCAGCAGCAACAACAAAACTAATCTAACCAGCCAAAGCCAAAGTCAGCATCAAAGACCACAAAGTCTAGAAGCCGTTTACAAGTAGAAACAAAACAAGACATATTCTTTCCTCTGATTAAAACAGTTCATTTTGCCATCTCTGCTCGCTCCATCGCTTTTTTCCATCCAACCTCATTATTTTCCAGCATGTACAGTAGTGTTTAAAAAAAAAAAGAACTTTAATCCTTACTGATTAATGTTGCAAAGATAAAAGCTAAAGGAAAAAAACCCCCAATAAAATGAAAGAAGTCATTTCTGAACAAAGACCTCCACACCCATCATCCCCAGACCCACGGCTTCCCATCTCACCAATAAATGAGGGAAAGTCCATCAAAACGTTCTAGATCGCTTCCCCCTGGCTTCAGATAGGACATTCTGCCCTACTCTGGAAATCTTGGATTCTTCTTTATTTTTCCCAGCGACGGTTTGAGAGGGAACAGCCGATCCAATCTCTCAGCCGCAACGCCATCTGTAACCCCAAAAAAACACGGCTTGGAAAGACAGTGGGTGGCCTTCTCCCAGGGGATCCAAACCATCTACATGGGATCCAGCGGTCTTTTCTGGATTTTTGCTGACTGTTTTCAGCCCTGCCTTTTGACCGCTTCTCTCCCCAGGACCTTTGCTGCTAACGAAAGTGGATTGTGATGGTTTTGCTCCGGCAGCCTTTGGTATGCCGTGTCCTCTGAACAGATGCTGTGACTCTTTAGTTAATCCCAAAGATTTGTTCCCTTGAGGGCAGCGTCATCTGAAGGGCTTCCAAGGTTTTAGTGCTGGGTCCAGATAGAACGACGGAAGGATGGACGTCGAAGGGATGGAGACAGCAACGATGCCCAGGGACCCCCCCACACCTCCGTCTTCTCTTGGTTCAGGCAAAGAATCTTTCTCCAGAGCTTTGAAAAACAGAGATGGCCACAGGGAGCGGTGCATAAATGCAGCTGGGTTTTTGGGAAATGCAGAGAAACGCACCAACCCTTGGAAGAAGGCCTTGCGAAGCAAGCAGGACAGGCAATGGGTGGTGGACTGGGGTTGGGGGTTTTTTTCTGGCTCCCTGGCTTTTAGAAACGCTATTAGGGAAGTTGTTTTTCTTCCTCCACACAATTGAAGAAAATCTCCTTTCCTCTGGAGCAGAGCAAGCAAATAAGAGTTTTAGAATTTCCCCAAGTGTGGAAACAAGATGAAGACCCTGTGGTAAGAGAAGGAGAAGGAGAAGAGAGCTTTATGAAATTTATTCCACGAGGAGAACCACTTTGGAAAATGGCCAAATGGCTTCAAAGTCTTCCCTCCCCTTCTTTCTCCTTCCCTCCCTCCCTCCCTCCCTCATTCCTCCCTCCCACCCTTTTCCTTCCTTCCTTCCTTCCTTCCTTCCTTCCTCCCTCCCTTCCTGTCCTTTTCTTCCTTCTTTCCTTTCCTTTCCTCTCCCTCCCTCCCTCATTCCTCCCTCCCTTCCCCTTCCTTCCTCCCTCCCTCCTCTATCCTACTTTCTTCTCTCTATCCTTCCTTCCTTCCTTCCTTCCTTCCTTCCTTCCTTCCTTCCTTCCTTCCTTCTTTCCTTCCTTCCTTCCATAGGAAGTTAGCACCCACCCCCTCCTAGAAAAATGAAATATCCTAGGAAACATTGGAAAAGGAAAGAATATGTTTCCCTGAATGAGGAAATGAGAAACATGTTTTAAATACAAAGCAGCTCCCTGCAGCTCCCTGCCCCCCTCCTTCAGTTCCAGGGTGATGGGATTAAGACCTTTACCCTTAGGACATCAGAGGATTAGCCCTCTACCACTTGGAAAATTACCAGCACTCAAACAAACTTGGGAGGCAGCCTAAAAGGCTAGCTAAGACCCCCGCCCCTAGGGGGGGGTCTGACCACCAATTGGAGTGCATTACATACACAGGAACAGGAAACTAAGAGATGGGGGCCAACAGAGGTCATAAAACCAAGGGACTCAGCATCTTCCCCTTCCTTTTCTCTTCACCTACATCTAGAAACATGTGATCCACCTTTTCTGTTCAGGGGCTCATGCCATTTGCTCCTGTCCACCATTAAACCTTCTTTCCAAGCAACTTCCATGAATCCAGTGTCTTTTTCCCCACTTGGAACTGAACCCAGAAGGATATTCTTTCCTTCCTTCCTTCCTTCCTTCCTTCCTTCCTTCCTTCCTTTCTTCCTTCCTTCCTTCCTTCCTTCCTTCCTTCCTTCCTTCCTTCCTTCCTTCCCTTCCTTTTCTCTCCCTCCCTCCCTTCCTTCTCTTCCTTCTTCCATTACCAGCAACCCAGCTCAGCAAAGCTAGTCTAAATCTGGCCTCCCAATTATCAATTTAAAATCAACTTTAACAAAGCAGTGTAATTCAGCCCCAAATAGTTGGAGACATCCTGAGCACCTAAATTCATCCAAATTAAGTCAACCATTTAGCTTGAGAGAAAGAATTTTGCGCAATCTGGAAAGCGACAGGTTTTTGTTTTCCTCCAGAGCCATTCATATCTCATCCTGCCTTCCCACTCCCGTTGCATATTCCACCTAAAGCAAGCAAGGAAGTAAGTTACCCAAACATTTCCCAAACAACCATTTTTTTCCAGATCAGCTCCCGGTGCATTCCCAAGGAACTGTGAGCCTGGGGCGCCCCCTAGTGGAGGAATCAAATCTCCAGCCTTGACAGCCCCTCTGTTCCAATGAATCTATCATCTTACTTTCTCCTTCCCAGGGGTGGGCTGCTGGGGGTTCGCAGGGGTTCAGGGGAACCTCTAGCTAAGATTCTGTGCAGTTTGGAGAACCCCCAAATCCCACTCCTAGCTGGCCCCACCCACCCCACGCCAACCCTCCCAGGAGTCCCCATGCAGCCCGTTTTGGATGCAGGTAAGTGCAGGGCGCGCGCAGAGGTTCGGTGAGGGCGAAAAACGGGCCTACTGGAAGTTCGGGAAGGTCTCCGGAGCAGGGAGGCCATTTTTGGCCTCCTGGAGGCTCAAAGAAAGCCTCCGGAGCCCGGGGAGGGCAAACCTCCTCCCCCCGCCATGGTGCAGGAGGCCGATTAGGTCACGCCCACCATGGCCACGCCCACCCAGCAACCAGGCAGAGAATCCCTTGCTAAAATTTTTGAAGCCCACCCCTGCTCCTTCCCCTATTTCTATTTTCTCTGACGGTTTGTTTGTTTGTTTGTTTGTTTGTTTGTTTAGTATATCTATATAGCTGCCTATCTTCCAATCCTTTTAATTCCCTTCCCCTTTCATTTCTTTTTAACCCTTTCTAATCTTTTCCAAAGCCATAAATCACTACTTCTGACTTTCCTTCTTTTGCCAAAAGTCCAGGTAGGGTTTCCAGTCTTTTTTTAAAAAATATTTATCATTTTTTTCATGATCACTTTGGTCAGCTTCACCCTTTCCGCAAGATCTGTCAATTTTACAATCTAATCTTCCAGTGTGGATGTTTTATTATTCATCTATCCGTGTACATGCAGTGATCTTGCCACTGTATCATTTATAATATTAATTTTCTATCTTTTGTTGGAAGAAATGTCCATCTGGATTCAGTTCCAAGTGGGGAGAAAGACACTGGAAACATGGTGGCTGATAGGAAAGGACAGGACCACATGTTTTGAGGTTCTGGGCAAAAAAGCACATGGGAGAGAGAGAGAGAGAGAGAGAGAGAGAGAGAGAGAGAGAGAGAGAGAGAGAGAGAGAGAGAGAGAGAGAGAGAGAGAGAGAGAGAGAGAGAGAGAGAGAGAGATATTTATACCCTCTGTTGGGCTTTGAATTTGAGCTTGTATTTTGATTGGTTGTCAGACTCCCATGGGGCCATGCAGGGGTAACTTTGTAGGTTGTCTTTTGAGTCCCAGGCTTGGTTGACTCTTGCTGGGTGATGATGCAATGAAAGGGCTTTGGGCAATTCCTACTATGGCTCTGCCTGAAGGAGGCAGATCTTTGTTATGTAGAATAGACTGGCCCAGGCCTTAATGGCCCATTGAGAAAGTTGTGGGGGTGGGGCTGAGTTTCTGCCTCCCTTTTAGGGGAAATATGGTGGTCATAAAGTGAACACGGTTGTCATAAAGTGAACATGGTTGTTAAATGAACCAATGGTTTGCTATAGGTGCGGAAGTGCCGGTCTTCTGCACAACTGCCATAAAATCCAGTCATAAACTGCAGGATACTACCCTGTTTCCCCCAAAATAAGACATCCCCTGATAATAAGCCCAATTGGGCTTTTGAGTGCATGGCAATAAGGCCAAACGCTTATTTCAGGGTTCAGAAAAATATAAGACAGGGTCTTATTTTGGGGGAAACACGGTACAAATGGCCTTAAATGCAGCTGTGTTTCTGAACCGTCGTTAGATGACAGGTCATAAGTTGAGGACAATTCACAAGCCATTTTCTCTTGGTTCAAGAAAATAGTTCAATGCAGGGAAATTTCTTTCATGCCGGTGGGTGATAGAGTGATGGAGAGGAAGCCACTGCTTTTTTTGGCAGAGAACAAATACAAACGTTTTGTTGATGTTAGAATTTATGTTCATATACAGCAGTGCTCCCCAACCGGTGTGCCGTGGCACACTGGTGTGCCGTGAGGCCATGCCAAGTGTGCCGCGGCAAAAGCTCGCGTCATTCAGGGTTGGCCAAACCGTGGCGCATGCGCCAAATGTGGCGCATTGGATGATTGCAAGTGGTGCATTGCAATCATCCAATGGCTGACGCCTCTCCCGCCCGCGTGACTTGCTGTCTTTTAAAACTCAAGCCACCTCGGCTTGAGTTTTAAAAGACAGCAAGACGCGGGTGGGAGAGGCAGGTCTGGTCATTAAGCCTGCTGGCCACTGCAGTGAGGCTTAATGAGCAGACCTGCTGCCCTGGACACAACAGTGAGGAACGTGAGGAGGAGGTACCGGGGCATGTCCCAGGTAGGACACGCGTCTCGTGTTGGGGGTTGGCAGGACGGGTGGGGCAGGACTGGCGGGCGGGACGGGGCACGCGTCCTACCTGGGACTTTTCCCGGTAGCTCCAGTCGCGGGCTGGCTTGATTTGAGGCTTGGCAGGGGGGCGGGGCGGGGCGGGCGCGAGTCCTCCTCCCTGCCGCTTCTGTTTGTGAAAGCCGAAGAGCCTTACCAGTAGTTTGGGAGAAAGAAAGAAAGTTTTTTGCTGCTTTCCTTCAGTGCACTCAAAAGCAGAAGAAGCAAAAAACTTTCTTTCTCCCAAACTACCGGTAAGGCTCTTCAGCTTCCACATACAGCCTGGAAAGCAGTCTCACGCGTCTCGCGCTAGGGCTGGCTTGATTTGGGGCTTGGCAGGGCGCGAGTGAGGAAGGCGTTGGCAAGAGGCGGAGCCGAAAGGGAGGGCGACAGGGATGTCTGCTTCTTAAGCCAGCAAACTTCCTTGTCACCAAGCTCCGCCTCTTGCCAACGCCTCCTCACTTGCTGGATTGACTCGCCTGCTCTGGGCTGCCTTGGGTGGCTTGAGTTATAAAAGACAGCAAAATGCGGGCGGGAGAGGCAGGTCTTGCTCATTAAGCCTCGCTGGCCGCTGCAGTGAGGCTTAATGAGCAAGACCTGCCTCTCCCGCCCACGTTTTGCTTTCTTTTAAAACTCAAGCCGAAGAAGCAGGTGGGGGAAGCGGCCCCCGGCCGCTTCCCCCACCCACCTGGACGCCGCCATTTGCGTCTTTTGCCCTCTGCGCATGCGCACAGCGTTCTGCGCATGCGCAGAGGGCAAAACTCAAATGGTGGCATCCAGGCGGGCCCACCCACCTGGGACGCCTGGGCCAATTGGCGCATGGTATCATTAAGGTTGGCCACCACTGACCTACCTAATTATCAAATAAAATAATAAATCAAGTAATTCTGTTATGCCCAGTTTGACATTCCTATACTATTATACTCTTCAAAACGATATTTTGAAGATTATATTTGTTTTTTATCCAATTTTTGTATGTGGTGTGCCGTGGAATTTTGGGAGAGGCTATGGTGTGCCGAGGGTGACAAAAGGTTGGGGAGCACTGATATACAGCACCACAAACAAAGAGTACAGTCACCATGTGCTTTACTGCTTAACTATTTAACTGTAACAGGAGACAGGAAACTCTACTTAGAACAAAAGAGCATAAGAGTATATATATATACCATAGATCCAAACTTGTAAACACTGCCATCTACTGGCTGAATACTACTGTAGTTGCTGCCTTTCAACAATGAATTCCAATAGTTGAAAATGCCCAACTGGCCCTGGGTTCAAGGCATTTGGTCTATTCTTCCTTTATTACGATGGCTCCTGGTGTGGTTGCAGAGCTGGTTGTAACAGAAACAACAAATTCTTCTCCTTGGTTTCCAGCAGTTATCTTTTCTCTGCCAAGTATGTTGCTTAAGAAACCAGCGTAAGCCAGTAAATCTACCACTAAGATAGGGAATCAGTCAAACAGGTATTTTTATCCTTAACAAAAAACCAAACAAACCAGGAGGGTGAAAGTTACAAATGGAGTGGCTTCTTTTTGTGCTAACAGACAGGAGTGCTTTAATAAATATTATAACTGTCTGCTAAGTAGCTTCTTGGAGCATTGGGATAGTTTTTAAAAGTGGTAGAAGGAACCACATGAGATTTGACATTTACAAGTGCTGAAACAGGTTTTCCCAACTTTAACAATTTTAGGACCCACGGACTTCAACTCCCAGAATTCCTATGTTGGCTGGGGAATTCTGGGAGTTGATGTCCACGTGTCCTAAAGGCGCCAAGGCTGCGAAACCCTCTGCTAGAAGATTAAACAGACTTGAGATTGGACAAGAGTGAAATGAAGCTGGATTGACAAGCGAGTACCCTTAATGACCTCCCAGAATCCTTGCCCGTTGCTAAGCAGGCCACAGGTGGAATCCAATATACCTGAAGGGAATCTGGTTTACTTGATGGCCACCTTACCAGGTAGACCAGAGAGGAAGCACATCAGATGAGCTAACTCTACTTTATTGTAAAGCTATATTAACAGAACGTTGGAAGTCTGAAAGTACAATTCTCCCGCATCGCCTATTGTACAAGAAACTAGAGAGTGTCTCTTGTCCCTCCTCACTGTCCATCTCTGGGCTATGCTGTCTCTTATCTAACTGTTCTCTTAGCTCAGTCTTCCAAGGCTGTTTCCCATGTACCATTACACTTAACAAAAGCATGCACATGGCACTAAGTATGCACCCCGCTTCTGTTGCACTGGGCTTAGTCTAACCACCATCGTGGTTTAAAAACTGTGGTTTACAGTTTGCATATTGCATATTGCAAGCAGCCAACCAGTCGCCAGTGAACTATTCCACAAACCCACGATTTAGAAAGCATCAATCAGTAGGATGTGTGAATCGGTTGGGACTCATTTTCAGGCCTTGCTCTTGCAAACCTCCAGGAACATCCAAAAGCAATACAGCCTAGTCCTCGACTTACGACCACAATTGGGTTCCCCAAAATTTCTGTTGCTAAGCAAGAAGGTTGTTAAGGCAGTTTTGCCCCGTTATGCAACCTTTCTTACCACCATTGTTAAGTGAATCACTTGAGTGAAATTAGTAACACAGTCTTTACATGAATCTGGCTTCTCCATTGGCTTTACTTGTCAATAGAATAGAATAGAATAGAATAGAATAGAATAGAATAGAATAGAATAGAATAGAATAGAATAGAATATTGGAATGAAGAATAGAATAGAATAGAATAGAATAGAATAGAATAGAATAGAATAGAATAGAATAGAATAGAACAGAACAGAACAGAACAGAACAGAACAGAACAGAAAATAGAATAGAATAGAATAGAATAGAATAGAATAGAATAGAATAGAATAGAATAGAATAGAATAGAATTCTTTATTGTGATTGGACACACAAGGAATTTGTCTTCGGTGCATAAGCTCTCACTGTACATAAAATGAGAAGTCGCAAAAGGTGATCACATGACCCCCGGACTCTGCAACCGTCATAAATACGAGTCAAGTATATTGCCAAGCGTCTGAATTTTGATGGCGTGACCACGGGGATGTTGCAACGGTCGTTAAGTGTGAAAAACGGTCATGTCCCTTTCCTCAGTGCCGTTCTAACTTTGAATGGTCACGTGACGTGGTGTAGGTCGAAGACTACCCGTATTCCTTCCTTGGCCTTCAGGGTGCGGGGACCCACATTCCTCGAGATGTTTTGGGGCTGAGCCTCTCTCCCACCCAGCCACTCAAGGGCTGCGCATTCCAATTCCCTGACTTGACAAGAGAGAAAAGAGAGAGGCAGAGCCGAGGGCGTAACCCTTGACTTTCTTTGAAGAGGGAACGGAGGAGGGTGGGACAGCCCAGCAGGGCAGGCCTAACCTGTTCCTGAAACCCACGAACAGGTTTGGCAAGGGAGAGCATCTGCCAAGCTTGCATTGTCAGGTGGATGGCAGTTTCAGGTGTGTGAGCTTTGAAGGCAGGTATTCCCCGTCTTGCCTTTTCAGCAGAGTTCCACCTGCGAGGTCGATGCCAGCTATCCAGGGGTGAAATTCAAATTTTCCCCCTACTGGTTCTGTGGGCGTGGCTTGGTGGGCGTGACAGGGGAAGGATACTGCAAAATCCCTACTCCTGGGGGAAGGATACTGCAAAATCCCCATTCCCTCCCCAGGAGTGGGGGAAGGATACTGCAAAATCCCCACTCTTGGGGGAAGGATACTGCAAAATCCCCACTCCTGGGGGAAGGATATTGCAAAATCCCCATTCCCACCCCACGCTGGGGCCAGCCGGAGGTGGTATTTGCTGGTTCTCCGAACTATTCAAAATTTCCACTACCAGTTCTCCAGAACCTGACAGAACCTGCTGGGTTTCACCCCTGTAACTAATCCCAAAGCGAGTAGAATTTGAGATTCTTTTCAGGTTTAGGCCCACTTTGCTCGTCCAGATAGTCCTCAACTTGTAACAGTTTCATTGAGTGATTGTTCAAAGTTACGATGGCCCTGGAAAAAAAAGTGACTTACGACCGTTTGCCATACTTATGACTCCCCATGGTCATATAATCTAAAATTGGAACGCTTGGCAACTGATTCATATTTATGAAGGTTGTGATATTCCCGGGGGTCTTATGACCTCTGACTTCTGAGTCACTTTGATCTGGATAGAATTAAATAATAAAATAATCTCTTGTTTTGGATTAAAAGCAGATACAAAGCGAAAAGATACAAGATATATTTACCTAACCATCAAATAACTACACCAACATAAAATATCCTAATTTCTTATTGTAAATAAAACAAATACTGTATTTTTCGGAGTATAAGATGCACCAGAGTATAAGACGCACCTTAGTTTTTGGGGAGGAAAATAGGGGAAAAAATCTGCCTACCAGGTATACATCTGGCTAGCGTCCTTAGTCTGGTCAGCTTCAGCACATTATTTTATCCCCTGGTTAGGACTTAAAAAAACCTTCTTCTGAGAGAATAACAATGAAAGAACCTGCAAGCCAGTAAGAGCTGGGAAGATAGTTAGCACCTGGTTAGGGCTAGAAAAAAACTTACTCGGAGCAAGTAGAGCAATGAAAAAAAAATTCTGCAAAGACTTAGGGCTGGAAAAACATTCTTTGGAGAGAGTAACAATGAAAAAACCTGCAAGGTAAGAGCTGGGAAGATCTGTTAGCACCTAGTTAGGGCTGGAAAAAAAAGCTACATTCGAAGTATAAGACGCACCCAAATTTTCAGCCACTTTTAGGGAGGAAAAAGGTGCATCTTATACTCCGAAAAATACGGTATTTATTTATTTATTTATTTTCCTTTACTAAACTGGTATGCTTCACCAATTTCTTCCATTGTGGCTATTTACTTACAGTAGCTCATTTAGTGACTGTTCAAAGATACAATAGCACTGAAAAAAAGTGACTTATGACCATTTTTCACACTTACGGCCATTCCTGCATCCCTGTGGTCACATGATCAAAATTCAGACACGTGGCACCTGACTCATGTTTATGACGGTTGCAGTGTCCCGGGATCATCTGATTCGCTTTTGTGACCTTCTAACAAGCAAAGTCAATGGGAAAGCCAGATTCACAGAACAACCCGGTTACCAACTTAAGAACTGCAATGATTCACTTAACAACTGTGGCCAGAAAGGTCGTAAAATGGGTCAAAGTTCACGTAACAAGGGTCTCGCTGAGGTTCATGTTAAAACAAAGTCTTTTTATTCTTTTGTATATTTTTTATTCCTAGCCTCATTTTAATGTTGCGTGCTTTTATTTGTACTGAAAAGTTATAAAAATTGCGTTGATGGGGTGATGGGGAGAGTTTTGCCCAGTCCAAATAACAGTGATGATGGAGGGTGTGTTTTAGTTTTTTTTTAGGGTTGCAAACCCCCAAAACTTTACCCTTAGACTGTCCACTGTTGACCTCTACCCGATTCCTAAGAGGTCAGTAAGGGGCGTGTCACCATGTGAATATTGCCAGTTGAGCACCTCTGCAATATTTCTAGGTTTATTGTATTTTCTAATCAAGCAGACATGTCATATGTTCTACTACACATGTGTGCATTCCAGGAGTCTCCTCCTTCCTTCTTCTCCTGTGAGCCTCGCCCGAGGCAGACGTGAATTCTTAGCTGAGACAATGTAGCTCAATAACGTTTATATTCTTTTGTTACTTTTGTACTAAAATAAATATTTTGTTAATTAGAATTGAATCTTGGTTTTATTTTCTAAGTAAGAATGACTTCAAGAAAGCAAGATCCTATATCACCTCTTTGATAGGAATAATTTCCTATCCGTCAGGGCGTGCATAAGCCCACCAGCATGCCTACCGTCCCTGTCCTATTGTTCCCTCTTATCAGTACCCATCTTATGTATATAAACAATGTTATATCTATGTATATTACCAACACGTACTTGACAAAAATAAATAACTAAAAATAAAAATGTGGAAAAACTTGATGCGGTTGCAAAAATTGATTTCTTCCCTTTTGCTTTTGCAAAAGTTGTAAGCCAAAAAGCATCTTTTCTGCTCCAATTGCACGCACAAACACCCACACCCCATAAACACACCCCATCTATATATACACGCAGGCCATCCCCTTCTTTCTTATTCACTCGGGGTGTGTCTGCCTCACACGACACAAGTATGTACAGCATTCTTGTCTCACCCGTTCCTCAAAGCAGCATGAATCACCTCCCGGGCACCTGCGTTATGTGAACAATCCGGAACAAAAAAAGCTTAAACATCTATTAATGCCAGAATCTGATTTGAAAGGGTGGCAGGAACTGGGTTGATTTTTTCCCCCAGCCACTTGCCTTTTAAAATGCCAGAGAGGTGGGGGAGGAAGGCGAGAGGCACTGAATTGAATTTGGATTTTTTTTTAAAAAAAAAGATTGTGGTTGGTGTTTCTTTGAAGGTAAGATTCAAATGGAAAATGCAATGCTGAGCAGAGGATATTTAACTCTCTCCTCTCATTTAGAATAAGAGGGTTGGAAAGGACGTTGGAGGTCTTCTAATCCAACTCCCTGCTCTAACAGGAGACCCTATACCAGAGGTCGGCAACCTTAAACACTCAAAGAGCCACAAAGGTCTAACCGGAAGCCCCCCGTTCAATTCTGGAACTAACCGGAAGCCCAGTTCCCCCACCATAGAGTCTCCTCCTAGTGCAGCATCCTTTTTCCTCTGCCGACCGGAAGTCTGGTTCCTCCACCATAGAGTCTCCTCCTAGCGCGGCGTCCTTTTTCCTCTACCTGTCCTAACCGAAAGCTCTTATCAATTGTGGAGCCGACCAGCGACAGGGAGCCGCAGCAGAGGGATGAAAGAGCCACATAGCAATAGCACTTAGACTTCTATACCGTTTCATAGTGCTTTACAGCCCTCTCTAAGCGGTTTACAGAGTTCAGCATATTGCCCCCAACAATCCGGGTCCTCATTTTACCGACCTCGGAAGGATGGAAGGCTCAGTCAACCTTGAGCCGGTGAGATTTGAACTGCTGAACTGCTGAACTGCAGTGCTGCACTTTAACCACTGCACCACCTCGGCTCCTACTGCACCACATGCGGCTCCAGAGCCGCGGGTTGCTGATCCCTGCCCTATACCAATGTTAGCGAATCTTTTCGGCACAGAGTGCCATAATGAGAGTGCACGTTCGGGAAGATGATCTTCTGGTTTCTGGAACACGCATGCACACACGTGTGAAGACCAGCTGGCCTGCACGCCAGAACCTAGAAGAGCAACAGGCGATGGCTCGTGTGCCCAGAGAGATGGCTCTGCGTGCCACTTTTGGCATGCGTGCCATAGGTTCGCCATCATGGCCCTATACCATTATAGACAAATGGTTGTCCAATCTCTTCTTTAAAACCTCCAGTGTTGGAGCACCCACAACTTCTGGAGGCAAGCAGTTCCACTGGTTAATTGTCCTCACTGTCAGGAAATTTCTCCTTAGTTCTAGGTTGCTTCTCTCCTTGGTTAGTTTCCATCCGTTGCTTCTCGTCTTGCCTCCTGGTACTTTGGAAAATAGTTTGACTGCTCGCATCTTCGTAGGAGCTTCTCAGATATTGGAACACTGCTATCCTATCTCCCCTAATCCTTCTTTTCATTAAACTAAATATACCCACATTCCTGTAAAATGTTCTTCCCGTGTTTCATATTTAGTTCCTCTAGTTAAAGTTCCACACCTGGAAAGGCTGAATTTGACCCCAAAGTGTACCAAGTCTTGCATTTTGTTTCCAAAGTTAACTGGCCAAATGAAAGGAGACTAAATGGGGAGTTACACACTGGAAGTGGCTGCTGAACTGATAGCAATAGCAATAGCACTTAGATTCACATACCGCTTCACAGTGCTTTACAGCCCTCTCTAAGCGGTTTACAGAGTTCAGCATATTGCCCCCAACAATCTGGGTCCTCATTTTACCGACCTCGGAAGGATGGAAGGCTGAGTCAACCTGGAGCCTGGTGAGATTCGAACTGCCAAATTGCAGGCAGCCTGCAGTACTGCACTCTAACCACTGAGCCACCACGGCTCAGACTCCATCTCCTCCCCGCCCCGCCACCCCACCCCTTGCTCTCTGTTCTCTACCCATCCATCTTTTTGGTTACCACGTTAATGGATTCTTGTTGTTTTCTTTTTTGTTGTTTACTTTACTCTTTTATTCTTTGACTTCTGTTTTGTTTATATGCTTTTCATTCCTTTTAGGGATTTTTTTTAATTGTTGTAAGCTGCCAAGAGAAGCCCCATGATGAGTTAGGCGGCAAATAAATTTAACGAGAATGAATATAAGTAATAAAGAAGACAGAAGCAGGAGATCCAAAACAGTCAAGTGAATGTTGTCGGTTCATGGAACTGAATTTGAGTGACGAAGCCAGATAAAATGAGAAACCAAGAAGCATTCGTCTGGTTCCATGTACAGAAACAAGAAATGGAGAAAGGATAAGAAGGAGGAAGATTTGATTTGATTTGATTTGATTTGATTTGATTTGATTTGATTTGATTTGATTTGATGGGATGGGATGGGATGGGATGGGATGGGATGGGATGGGATTTGATTTGACTACACTTGACTACACTAGACTAGACTAGACTAGACTTGTCTAGACTAGACTAGACTAGACTAGACTAGACTAGACTAGACTAGACTAGACTAGACTAGACTAGACTAGACTAGACTAGACTAGACTTGACTTGACTTGACTTGACTTGACTTGATCTACCCTCTGAAGAACTTCTGCATGGACATATTAGGTGCTCTGTCAATATAGGATAAATTCACCCCTGTATAAGGAATGGGGAATCCTCTTTCTGGCATTTAGAATTACAGGTAGTCCTCGACTTACAACCATAATTGAGCCCTGAATTTCTGTTACTGAGACATTTATTAAGTGAATTTTGCCCCATTTTACGACCTTTCTTGCCCCGGTTGATAAGAGAATCACTGCAATTATTAAGTTAGTAACACAGTTGTTAAGTGAATCTGGTTTCTCCATTGGCTTTGCTTGTCAGAATTTCACAAAAGGCAGTCACATGACCCCGGGACTCTGCAACTGTCATAAATAGGAGTCAGTTGCCAAGAGTATGAATGTTGATCATATGACCACGAGTTTGCTGCAACGGTCGTAAGTGTGAAAAATGGCCATAAGTCACTTCTTTCAGTGCCATTGTAACTTCGAACGGTCACTAAAGGGACTGTTGTAAATCTGTGCTGGAAGTTGGTGGTGTGAACAAGCAAGCAAGCAAGCAAACAAACATGACTCTTGTTCTGAAACAAGATGGAGAAAAATGAGGCAGACTTGACTTGACTTGACTTGACTTGACTTGACTTGACTTGACTTGACTTGACTTGATTTACCATCAGGAGATCTTCTGCGTGGACATATTACGTGTTGAGCCAATACAGGACAAATTCACCCTTGAGAATTTGGGGAATTTGGAGAATGGGGAATCCTCTCTCCCCGACATCCATAATTACTGGATGTTGGTGATGTAAACAAACACAGAAAGAAAGAAAGGTGATTTGGAACAAGACAGGCTGGGTGCTTTTGAAATGACTTCATCTTCTTCACTGCCCTCCTGCTTGACCGATAATCAAGGTGTAACCTTAATCAAGGTGTAACCTGTAATCTCAGGATGCAGCCAGCCTCAGGCAGGCCTTCTGGATAAGGTTGGGAAGATGCAAGACAAAAAACTTCCCGCTTGTCACCTGCGATTTGACAGCGCTTTGGGCTTGATGGACCAAATTATCCACGAATGACCCATCACTTATTTATTGCTTCCTTTCACACCTCCAGGGAGCTTGGCTCCATCAGCTCCTGCGTGCATCTGCTCCTGAAATGCAGAGAGATTCTGGAATGTGCTTCCCAGGTTCTTCCTTCTGATGTAGTGCAGGCTTTTAGCCAAGAGGATGAGTAGGTAAGTCAACCGATAGCCAGGTTTGTAAACAGGGGTTACTTGGACTACAGCAAAACACCAACAAAACAAAGATAGGCACCACTTTCAAACCCTCCCCTTCCACAGCTTTTCTCTGCACTCTTTCTAGAGCAGTGAGTCTCAACCTGTGGGTCGCAACCAATGGTCCCTCTAACGTTAGAAAACGGCGCGCGGCAATTGGAAACTGCTGCGCGCCATTCTCTAGTCATGTGTGGGGGCGTGCAGTCGCGCAGCCTCTGATTTTAGAAAATAGCGTGCGGCAGTTGGAAACTGCCACGCGCCATTCTCTCGTTACATACGCAGCTGCGTGGCCGCGCAGCTTAGAGGGAACATTGGTCGCAACCCCTTTGGGGGTCGAACGACCCTTTCACAGGGGTCGCCTAAGACCATCGGAAAACACATATTTCCGATCGGAATGGGACTGTTCTCCTCCTCCGCTCGGCCGCGCCTTTTTTGTCCCCAGCCTTCCGCCCCCAAACAATCCATAGCTGCCTTTTCTCCTTGTCCCCTTCGCCAAACGGGCCAAAAAGCCAGTTCACCCCGGGCTTTGGGGCGCCCATTTCCGATGGTCTTAGGAACTGAGACACCGCTCCTCTATCCGTCTCCAGGCGGGTCCACCCACATGCAAATAGACTACTGCAAAAAACATCTTACCATGGGAACTTCTGAGCATGCGCAGAAGCTGAATTTCCGGCACTGCGCATGCGTCGCCATCTTGTTTTCGGCTTTTTTTTGCAATTTTTTTTAAAAAATTCTGCACTGTGCATGCATGCGTTTACAAAGGGCACGTGTGGCCACGCAGCGCAGGAGGAAGCGAACCGGCAGCGAGGTAAGTTAGAACCCACACCCGAGTTTCCTAATAATTTTATTATTTTATGGTTGGGGGTCACCACAACATGAGGAACTGTATTAAAGGGTCGCGGCATTAGGGAGGTTGAGAACCACTGTTCTAGATCTAGAGTCTCAACCAGAGGTGGTATTCAACCGGTTCGGACAGGTTCACCCGAACCGGTAGTGGAAATTGCGGGTGCCCCCCCTGCCCCGCCCCCCCAGCTCTATGCTAGCCTATTTGTGCATGTTTTAGAGCAGAGGTGGGTTCCTCCCGGTTCAGTCCGGTTCTAAAGAACTGGTAGTAACTTGGCGGCCTGGGTCACTAGAACCGAGAGCAACCCAGGCCTACCACAACCCCGAGCTGGTTCTCCTGGCGGTACCATAGGTGCCGCCATCTTGTTTTTAGTACTTTTTAAAAGTACTGCACAACGCACGTGCACCCATGTGGCACGCCCCTGAGTGAACTGGCAGCTGGAGAAACCAGAACCCACCCCTGTTTTTGAGGCCGGGCGCATGCGCAGGAGGCTCGCACACAAGTAAAGCACATGTGCAGGAGGCTGTGCGCATGTGCGGAGGTGCGCACGCTCACATTTGTGAACCGATAGGGAAGGGAAGGGAATCCCTGATCTCAACATACCCCCATGTGTTCAAAAGTCTCCAGATTCACATCGCTGCCTTCCAATTTTAAAGCCAGGGGTGTCTCAAAACTTTGACAGCCACAAATTATCTGGCCAGACAAAGAGAGAAAGAGGCTGGGTGATATGAAAAAAAGATATTGAAAGAAGCATGAGAAAAAATAAATAGCTCAAAAGAACCCTGCCTTCATTTTCCAGATTCTTGGCTTTCAAGATTTTGTTATTATATCCTACAGCAGTGTTTCTCAGCCTTGGCCATTTTAAGGGGTGTAGACTTCAAGTCCTAGAATTCCTAGCCAGAAATCCTTCAAACAAGCCATCTTCTAATTGGGGGGGGGGCAGGGGTGTCCACAGAGGGTGCTCCAAAAAGTCAAAATGTAGCCTCACACTGTTGTAGCCATCAGAATGATGCCCAGCAAAGAGCTGGTGTGTGTATCTGTGTTTGTGTCTATGTTTCTGTGTCATCCTCTCCTTAAAGCTGTTGTGGAATCTGTATCAAAGAAAACACACTTGCCTCATTCCAATTATTGATCAATTCTGACCATTTTCACTGTTTCAACTTTGACCAGTGTGCTTCATCAAACATAGGACTTGATTTTCCTAAGTCTCCACAAAAACATGTATGTCCTTTGGCACATGTTTCTCCAAATATTCTCTATTCTTGTTTGCAAACCTGGATGGGTTTTTTTTTTCAGACTGTTTATCATACTTTTTTACATTTTCCAAATGATTTTCAGAAAAGCCTACATGATATGTGTGTGTGTGTGTGAGTGAGAGAGAGAGAGAGAGAGAGAGAGGTAGATAGATGATAGGTAGATAGATAGATAAATTTGTTGTTGTTGTTAGTTGCGAAATCATGTCTGACCCATCGCAACCCCATGGACAACGTTCCTCCAGGCCTTCCTGTCCTCCACCATCCCCCGGAGTCCATTTAAGCTCACGCCGACTGCTTCAGTGACTCCATCCAGCCACCTCATTCTCTGTCGTCCCCTTCTTCTTTTGCCCTCAATCGTTCCCAGCATTAGGCTCTTCTCCAGTGAGTCCTTCCTTCTCATTTGGTGGCCAAAGCATTTGAGTTTCATCTTCAGGATCTGGCCTTCTAAAGAGCAGTCAGGGTTGATCTCCTCTAGGACTGACCGGTTGGATCACCTTGCAGTCCAAGGGACTCGCAGGAGTCTTCTCCAGCACCAGAGTTCAAAGGCCTCAATTCTTTGGCGCTCAGCCTTCCTTATGGTCCAATTTTCACAGCCATACATTGCAACTGGGGAAACCGATATAGATAGATAGATAGATAGATAGATAGATAGATAGATAGATAGATAGATAGATAGATAGATAGATAGATAGATAGATAGAGATAGATAGATAGATAGATAGATAGATAGATAGATAGATAGATAGATAGATAGATAGATAGATAGACAGACAGACAAACAGACAGAGATAGCTGATAGAGATAGATAGATAGATAGATAGATAGATAGATAGATAGATAGATAGATAGATAGATAGATATGATAGATAGATGATAGATAGATGATAGATAGATAGATAGATAGACAGACAGACAGACAGACAGACAGACAGACAGAGATAGCTGATAGAGATAGATAGATAGATAGATAGATAGATAGATAGATAGATAGATAGATAGATAGACAGACAGACAGACAGACAGACAGAGATAGCTGATAGAGATAGATAGATAGATAGATAGATAGATAGATAGATAGATAGATATGATAGATAGATGATAGATAGATGATAGATAGATAGAAAGACAGACAGACAGACAGACAGAGATAGATAGATAGATAGATAGATAGATAGATATGATAGATAGATGATAGATAGATAGATAGATAGATAGATAGATAGATAGATAGATAGATAGATAGATAGATAGATAGATAGACAGATAGACAGAGACAGACAGACAGAGATAGCTGATAGAGATAGATAGATAGATAGATAGATAGATAGATAGATAGATAGATAGATAGATAGATAGATAGATAGATAGATAGATAGATAGATAGATAGATAGACAGACAGACAGACAGAGATAGCTGATAGAGATAGATAGATAGATAGATAGATAGATAGATAGATAGATAGATAGATAGATAGATAGATAGATAGATAGATATGATAGATAGATGATAGATATGATAGATAGATAGATATGATAGATTAGATAGATAGATAGATAGATGATAGATAGATAGATAGATAGATAGATAGACAGACAGACAGACACAGAGATAGCTGATAGAGATAGATAGATAGATAGATGATAGATAGATAGATAGACAGACAGACAGACACAGAGATAGCTGATAGAGATAGATAGATAGATAGATAGATAGATAGATAGATAGATAGATAGATAGATAGATAGATAGATAGATAGATAGATAGATAGATAGATAGATAGATAGATAGATGATAGATAGATAGATAGATAGATAGATAGATAGATAGATAGATAGATAGATAGATAGATAGATAGATAATGAGAGAGAGAATATTCAAAAAAAATCAATGAACAGGTTTTAAAAAGTTGACAATTTGAGGATGCTTTTGAAAATGTGAAACGAAACCAGTTTGCATGCGGATGTGAACAAAATGAAATTTTTTAACCATTCCTACACCCTGAGATGACGCCTCCCTTTCATTGAAACACCAATGAAACCCATGCACCAAAGGAAGCATGAATGAAGCTACATTCTGGGGTGTGTCACTGTTAAGCAACATCACTAGATTCAGTAATGCAGCAGAAGAGAGCACTTAGGGCAGGGCAGGGCAGGGTGTGCGATGCCTTTCAAAAGAATGGAAGACTGCCAAAGAAAACCCAGTCTGTAAGATGCTCGCTCCGGTTCTTCCTTTCCTCTCCCACAGGGCCACTAGAAAAACATGTGCACAGCTTGCCAGCCAGTCATTCTCAAAGAATTTGCACAGAAAACTGTCCATCAAGTAGCCAGCAATTGTACAAACTCAATTTGGAACACGTTTTCTGCACTGAGATCTAGAAAGTCTTTGAATTTCTTAAAGATAATTTTTTTTTAGAAATGCAAATAATAAGAATTCTGACAAATGTTCTTCAGGTATTTTTTGTCTTGAATGTCATTTGGGGTTCGGAAGCTTGCTGGGTCAATGGTGGTACCCTGTCCAAAAGCTACATTCCCTGCGGAGGTCTCTTCGTTGGAGGCCATGTAGTAGCAGTTTAAGATCTGTTTATTTTTCCAGACATTTGGAAGAAAACATGTTTTTATGAATGTTGCTTCCCCCCCCCAACTTTACCATTAAGCCCTTCTGTATCATTTGATTGATTGATTGATGTTCGTCCATCGTATTCAAAGTGGACCTTGACATCTATCAATTGGGGGATGTCAAGACTCGCGTGTGAATTGGATTAAAGTGAGGGAGAGGTGCGCATAGTCAGCCTCACTCTCTCTTCCCAGATTCCATCTTGCTCCAAATAGCAGGACAAGAGTTGAGACAGTTGGAGATGGGCTGGGCGCAGTGGTTGACCAGGGCATCTTTCGTGTCTTGCCGTGCTCTTAGCGTACCACATCGCTTGCAGAGACCGCCTTCATGACCATTGTCCTATTCTAGTAGATTTCATCCACTCAGTCCGCCGGAATCTGTCTTCACATGCTCGGGATAGACAAGTCCCTATCTCACTGAAGGTCGATAACCCAACGGCTACTCTCAACCTGGTTTGGCCAGCCTGTCGAAGCTGTTGCCCGGGGTGTGGCCGCTGCGCATGCTACAGCTGCTAGGAGCCACAGGTGAGAGCTGAGTGACAGGTGAGGACCAAAGGTGAACGAGCTGCCCTAACAGCTGCCCTAAAATGAGCTGCCGTAAAAGGGCATGACATGCCCCTACACCAGAGGTGCTACCCCTCCCTGAGCACCCCATACACCCCATACACCAGATTACTGTTGCTCCTGATTTTTTTTTATCCTTATTACTCTATGTTTTAAAATATTTGCATGCCTGCGTACACGTGTACAATTACACAGGCAATATTTGAATCCATTTTATACTTCACAGATCTAATATCCAATTCTGGATATCAGATGAACTAGAAGTGCAATTAATGCATAAATTTGTCTGTTGGCCTCTAGTCCTCTGATACACCCTCTAATCCAGCGTTTCTCAACCTTGCCAACTTTAAGATGTCTGAACTACAATTCCTAGATTTCCCCAGCCAGCATTGCAGAGGTGGGTTCCTACCGGTTCGGACCGGTTCTATAGAACCGGTAGTAACTTGGCAGCCTGGGTCGCTAGAACTGGCAGCAACCCAGCCCCGCCACGCCCCCGAGCCGGTTCTCTCAGTGGTGCCATAGGGGCTGCCATCTTGTTTTTTGCTTATGTGCATGCGCAGAAGCTTTGCTTTAGTACTGCGCATGCGCGGGGGGCGCGCAACATGTGCGCATCCACGCAGCGTGTCCCTGAGCGAACTGGGAGCAAAGAAATCTGGAACCCACCCCTGCAGCATTGGATGACTGGAGAATTCTGGAAATTGAAGTGGACACATCTTAAAGTTGCCAAGGTCAAGAAGTAGTGGTCTAAACTCCTACAGACTCACCGCAATTTAAATTTCCATTCCAGGCATTTTAAAACTCTTTCCCACACAAGTTGTGGAAATTTGAAACCGATTCTCTCTTAAGTGCTCCATATACTACATACACAGCCTTCAGAGAGAGAGAGAGATCATTGCAAAACTCCTACTTACCTTACCAGAAATTACTAACCGAGCCTGTTTTCCGTTATAGAGAGAGCAAAGTTTGCAGAGTAGGTTCACCCTCCTTGAGAAAGAACTGTAGGTCAGGAGGACAGCAGAAGGATCACAATTTCAATGACTGGATTCTCAAGAAGAATGATGTGGCTGAAAAGAAAAGGAGAGGGGAGGGGGGATGAGTGGAGGGAGGGAGGGAGGGGACGAGGGAGGAGAGGAAAGGAAAGGAAAGGAAAAGGAAAGGAAAGGAAAGGAAGGGAAGGGAAGGAAAAGGAAAGGAAAGAAAAAGGAAAAGGAAAGGAAGGAAAGGAAAGGAAGGGAAGGGAAGGAAAAGGAAAGGAAAGGAAAGGAAGGGAAGGGAAGGGAAGGGAAGGGAAGGAAAGGAAAGGAAAGGAAAAGGAAAGGAAAGGAAGGGAAGGGAAGGGAAGGAAGGGAAGGAAGGGAAGGGAAGGGAAAGGAAGGGAAGGGAAGGGAAGGAAAGGAAAGGAAGGGAAGGGAAGGGAAGGGAAGGGAAGGGAAGGGAAGGAAAAGAAGGGAAGGAAAGGGAAGGGAAGGGAAGGGAAGGGAAGGGAAGGAAAGGAAAGGAAAGGAAAGGAAAGGAAAGGAAGGGAAGGGAAGGAAAAGGAAAGAAAGGGAAGGGAAGGAAAAGGAAGGGAAGGAAAGGAAAGGAAAGGAAAAGGAAAGGAAAGGAAGGGAAGGGAAGGAAGGGAAGGGAAAGGAAGGGAAGGAAAGAAAAGGAAAGGAAGGGATGGGAAGGGAAGGAAAAGGAAAGGAAAGGAAAGGAACGGAAAGGAAAGGAAAGGAAGGGAAGGAAAAGGAAAGGAAGGGAAGGGAAGGGAAGGGAAGGAAAAGGAAAGGAAAGGAAAGGAAGGGAAGGGAAGGGAAGGAAAAGGAAAGGAAGGGAAGGGAAGGAAGGGAAGGGAAGGAGAGGAAAGGAAAGGAAAGGAAAGGAAGGGAAGGGAAGGAAAAGGAAAGAAAGGAAAGGATAGGAAGGACTGGAAAAGGAAAGAAAGGGAAGGGAAGGGAAGGGAAGGAAAGGAAAGGGTAAAGGGGGGGTGGAACCCTCCATATGAAAACTGGGAAGTCACTGCTAGAATAAAAGTGCAGAGTGATGGTATCTAGTATGAACCAGAAAAGGTACCACATTGTTTCTGATCTGTACATTGTTCAGAGTTGCACCTGATCAGTTGCTGACTCAGCTCAATACAAACAGCCGGTTTAGGTCTTCTCTGCAGCTAACAGAAATGGCAAAATTGACCGCTCCAGTTAGAGAAAAGAACATATCCAGCTTTGTTTCTACTTGAAAATTCCTTCTGGACCTTGTGCTCGAGACTAGGGAGGAAAATTTTATTTATTTATTTATTTATTTTATTTGTCAACAAGTGCAAGGAAACAGGACACATGGAAAAATGGCACAAATAAATGGATATAAAGAAGCGAAACATAGCCATAAGCACATAAAATGAGTACATACAAATGGGTACAGTAGGACAGGGACAGTAGGCACGCTGGTGCGCTTATGCACGCCCCCTTAGGGACCTCTTAAGAAACGTGTAAGGTCCACGTGTAAGGTAAAAGGAATGGGGGTTAGAGAAACTAACAACAGGATCAGATAAAGTGTTCCAGACATTTACTACTCTATTGCAGAAGTCGTATTTTCTGCAAACAAGATTAGAGCGGATTACATTTAGTAAACACACACACACACACACATACATATATACATATATATATGCTTCAGCAGAGGGTTGGATTAGAAGACCTCCAAGGTCCCTTCCAGCTCTGTTATTCTATGACTTCTAAGCATGCTGGAGAAATCAGCACAGTGCAGCTGAAGTGTGAAAGCCAACAAGTCTCAACAATTCAGCCTTAGAACTGGAAGCTCCAGAAAAATCTCAGCTCTGTTACTTTATCTTGCATTTTTCTTTATTCTGTTCCACTTTAGGCTTGCCCTGTCTTGTTCCACTCCTCCTCCTACTTCTCCTCCAGTGTTCAATCTGAAGCCAACTTTGTTTTTCTTTGCAAATGATGCAACTCATTGATTTCCAACCCGCCTCTTTAAAAACTGCTGAGAACAACATTAGGAAATGTTTAAATTAAGCCCAGTTGATGCAGCAGGGTTAAGGACTCAGAATTTCTCTGCTAAGCTTCCGTCTTTGGTTCGTGTTGGCCTGTGGCTACTACTCCATTGAAACTGGGGGTGGTGTTTGGGTGGGAACGGATGGGAGTTATTGATTTTGGAGGGAATAGATCACATTTATCTGTCTCCTCTTGAAAGAAAAGTTGATTCTTGAGAAATGAATTAAAATGTCTAAAGCAATGTTTCTCAACCTTGGCAACAGAGATGGTATTCTGGCGGTTCCGACCGGTTCAAGCGAACCGGTAGTAGTAGCAACCTGCCACCCGCCCCAGCTTTATGCCATCCTATTTAGGAACATTTTGAAGCCGTGCGCATGCGTACAATCCCCGTGCGCAAGCAAAGCACATACGTGGAAGGTCGTGCGCATGCGTGGACGGAGCATATGCGAGCGAAGCGTGTGCGCACGCTCACATTTGCGAACCAGTAGGAAAGGTAAGTGAATACCCACCTCTGCTTGGCAGCTTTAAGATGTGTGGACTTCAACTCCCAGAATTCCCCAGCCAGCTTGTACCTGAGAGTTGGCTGGGATATTCTGGGAGTTGAAGTCCACACATCTTAAAGTTGCCACGATTGAAAAAACACTGGTATAATGGCATAACAGATGAAAACTTGGGCGGAACTTCAAGATTGTGTTAGTACATCCTAAAAGCAATAAAGTATCATCCCATAATTTCTAGAGTGCCTATTTTATGACTTGATCCGTTTCAAATGGAGCTTGCAAGGGAACAGGGATGTCCATACTGTAGGAAGTTAGCACCCATCCCCTCCTAGAAAAAATGCAATATCCTAGGAAATATTGAAAAAAGGAAAGAATATGTTTCCCTGAATGAGGAAAAAAGAAACATGTTTAAATACAAAGCAGCTTCCTGCAGCTCCCTGCCCCCACCCTTTGCCAATGGGCCATTAAGGACTGGGCCCAGCTCACACATTCCTCCCACCTAGCCTGGAGTCTTCTACATAACAAAGAACCATAATAGGAATCCCAAAGCCTTTTCATTACACCACATGGGACCTGGGAAGATTACATCAGTCAAGCCTAGGACTTGGGACAGCCCACAAGAGTTGCCCCAGCATGCCGCTGGGGGTCTGACAGCCAATGAAATACATTTCTATATAGGAACAGGAAACAGTTAGGGAGGGGCCCAAGAGAGAGTATAAAGCAAGGAACTCAGCATCTCTTCTCCCCTTTTCTCTTCACCCACACCTGGAAGCATGTAATCTACCTTTTCTGTACAGGGGCTTATGCCATGTGCTCCTGTCCACCATATTAAACCTTCTTTCCAAGCAACTTCCATGAATCCAGTGTCTTTTTCCCCACTTGGAACTGAACCCAGAAGGATATTCCTTACAACAATACTATAGCCAGCAAAGGAAGTCAACTGACATAACTTGATTCTCAGAATTTTACTTTTAATCCAAGCAAAGGGCAACAAAAATAAATGTGAATATTATTCTTTAATGCTGACTGGGGAACTCTGGGATTTGAAGCCCATATCTCTTAAAGCTGCCAAGGTTGACAAACACTGCTCTGGAGTTCCTAATTTTAGTGACCCTTTTAACCACAAAATGCTGGGACTGTGTACCTGGCTTTTTGTTTTTTGCTTTTTTTTGCCTCACTCTTGATTGACTTGTTCAAAGGGAGATGCCAAATGACATCAAAGCTTGGGAGAAGGAGGAGTCTACAAGGAGGAGACAAATGCATTTCTCATTTTCTGTAGATATATTGCCTCCTGCTTGCTTTTTTCTTGCTTTCGCGCTCTGCCCACCAGCTGCAAAACTTCACCAATTCAACTTCGTGTAGTGTACTGCAACTGCATTCTATCCAATTATAGAATCAGGGCTCCTCTAAGAGGCCAGCAGAACATTTAACTAATTAATTCTGAAGTCCATGGCAGCAGATTTTACCCGCACCTCATGCCCAGAATGATTTGTGGCTTACGAAGAGCCCATAACTGTAACATTGTTAGTTCTCCAGCTTTGCAAAATTGCGGTGAACTCTGATAAAAGCCATAAGTAATATAAGACAAACCATTCACTCACTCACTCAATCTTATTTGGTCATAAACTAGCAGATAAAACCATTCACTCACCTACGTGTCAGGCTGTTTTCCAGATTGTAGTTGTCTTTAAAGAAACAACATCCCTAGGTTTACTACGTAGGGTTTGACCCACTTGTAAATATACCCCTTTTGGAGTGAGACAATACAATCAGCCTGCAATCATGGTTAAAAAGTAGTATTTACTCTAATCTAATTAATAATAATATAATATAATAATATAATATAATATAATATAATATAATATAATATGATATGATATGATATGATATGATATGATATGATATGATATGATATGATATGATATGATATTATAATAATATAATATAATATAATATAATATAATATAATATAATATAATATAATATAATATAATATAATATAATATAATATAATATAATATAATATAATATAATATAATATAATATAATATAATATAATATAATATAATATAATATAATATTATATTATATTATATTATATTATATTATATTATATTATATTATATTATATTATATTATATTATATTATATTATATTATATTATATTATATTATATTATATTATATTA
>JALIGW010000018.1:6765776-6788276 GCA_023053685.1 Diadophis punctatus similis
GGTCATATATTAGTTCAGAGAGATGTTACTACTATTTTTGCTATTTTATACCTTACATGAAAAGCTTTGCATACAAAGTGTGTGTTACACCATGGCAACACAGCAACCTTTATATGCAGAAAATGCTATAGTTAAAAGACAAGCAAGTCTCATACAGCATTTTTGGTTTCAGTCATGGATTCCTTAGACGAAAATATTGAGGACTGTTAAAAGAACAGTATCTTTTAACAGTCCTCAATGTTTTGGTCTAAAGAATAACAGTATAAAACTGTATAAAATTAACAGTATAAAAGGTTAAGCTTTTGGAAAATGGCGGCACCCAGGCACTGGCAACCGACCGCACCAGTACTGTGACGTCACCAGCGGGCCGCTACCGGTGCTATAGAGTGTACCACACCGGTAGGAACCCACCACTGGTGGTATGCAAATAATGTATATGAATTGTTACAAAGCAGAAGATGTGTTTTTTTATTTAGAAAATTTATATTGCTGCCTACTTGCACAAGGTGACTCAAGGCGGCTTACAAGGACATAAAAAAACAATATTTAAAAAATTAAATTAATCTAAAAGAAAAATAGTAAAATAATAACCCTCCACCCCGGCAACAACACCCATTCACACCAGCCATTAATGGGCTCCACCCCGCTCTGGGTTCCCCAGGTCCGCTGGCAGAACCATGACTTCAGGGCCTTCCGAAAGAGTGTCAGAGTGAGGGCCAAATCTCCAGAGGGATGATGTTCCAGAGAGAGGGAGCCACCACAGAGAAGGCCCTTCTTCTGGGTCCTGCCAGATGTATCTCCCTAGGGGACGGGGTGTCAAGGTGATAATTTAAGACCAGCTGAAGCAATGATGCAAATGAGTCAGCAGGATCTTTGGCTGTTATCCCTTTAAGAGCCTGTGTAATAAGAGGAGGCCCTGCTAGAGTTTGTGCAGTTCGCCGAGTTTCTTCCCTGCTGTAACTGCTGTTTGTTTAGTTCAGGGGTCGGCAACCTTAAAAACTCAAAGAGCCATTTGGACCCATTTCCCAGAGAAAACAAAACATCCAGAGCCACAAAACCTGGGTGGGTGTGGCCAACTTGATGTCATTCCCACCGAGTCACATGACACCCCCCCAGCTACACCTACCCAGGTTTTGTGGCTCTATGTTTTCTTTTCTATGAGAAAAAGGTATCTCTCTCTCTTTTCCCTCTCTCTCTCTCAATCTCTCTTTCTCCCTCTCCTATCTCCCTCCCTCCCTCTCATCTTTCTTTCTCTCTTTCCCTCTCCCCATCTCTCTCCCTTCCTCCCCACCCATCTTTCTCTCCCTCCCTCATCTCTCTCTTTCTCCCATCTCTCTTTCTCCCATCTCTCCCTTTCTCCCTCTCTCTCCCCTTCTCTCTGTGTGTGCTGAGGAACGATCGCCACCCCCAGTGGAGGCTTCTCTTCGGGCGACCCTCCTCCCCCTCTCGCGACTCCCTGGCAGGCTGTGGCGCATGCAGGGAGACCCTCAAGGGAGTGCCAAAGCGCAGCACACACGGAGAGCGGGCGGCTGCTCGCTTAAGGAGGGTCTTTGGATGCAGCTTCTCTCCTGCCCTAAGGATCTGGCCATTGCCTTGCCATGTCCTGTCCCATCTTCCCTCCCTGCAGCTCTTCGGCCAAGCGGGGAGGGTGTGAGCTCCAGCCCAAAGTGGCAGGAAATGAAGGCTGCCTTACACACAAATGTGGCATGAAAGCAGTACAGGGCTGCTTCTCTCCTGTCCTAAGAATCCAGCCATCACCTTGCCGTGCCCCCTCCCACCCCGCATGAGAGGAGAAGGAGGGGGAGGAGGGTCACCGGAGCGAAGGCAGCCTTCACTTCCTGCCACTTTGGGCTGGAGTTTATGCCCATCCCGCTTGGCTGAAGAGCTGCGGGGGACGGGACGGGACAGGATATGGCAAGGCAATGGCCAGATCCTTAGGGCAGGAGAGAAGCCGCGTCCAAAGACCCTCCTTAAGCGAGCAGCCACCCGCCCTCCACGCTTGCCTTTGCTGCACTTTGGCGCTCATTTGAGGCTCTCCCCACGTATGCGCACCCTCCTGGCCCCGCCACAGCCAGCCAGGGAATTGTGAGAGGGGGAGGAGGGTCGCCCGAAGGAAAGCCTCCACCGGGGGTGGCTATGTTCCTCAACCAGCGCCGGAGAATCAGTACCGGCCACTTCTCCATTCCCGCTGTCGCCCTTACCTTCTTAGGCCAAGTGAAGGAGGGGATGGCGAGGCCAGCTAGTGATGGGACAGGGAGCCACAGCAGGGGGCCAAAGAGCCCCATGCGGCTCCGGAGCTGCAGGTTGCCAACCCCTGATTTAGATACTGCTTGTAGCACGTGTATGTATAGTATTCCTATATTCCTATTGTAGATAAAAACCACTATTTGATACAAACCATTGTTGGCTGTACTTGCTCCTGGGTTGATACACAAGATAGACCTGTGCAAATTCTGACATGGGACCTGCAACGTTCTTTGCCTCTCTGCTCTAGTGTGTCAGGTAGATGTGACCGGCAAGAGATGGTCCCTCAGATAACCTGGTCTCAAGCCATGAAGGGCTTTAAAGGTGACAACCAGCACCTTGAATTGCACCCAGAAGCAAATTGGCAACCAATGCAGTTCCCACAGGAGAGGTGATATATGTGCACACCGGGGTCTGCACAAAACCATGTGGGCCGCTCCATTTTGCACTAACTGGAGCTTCCGGATGCTTATATATAGCTTCTGTCTACAGGTAATCCTCAACTTATAATCATTTGATTAGCAACCGTTCAAAGTTAGCATGCCACTGAACAAAGTGGCTTACGATCGGTCCTCACACTTATGGCCATTGTAGCATCCCCAGAGTCATGGGATCAAAATGGTTGCGGAGTCCCAGGGCCACATGAGGGCCATTTGTGCCCTTCCTAACAAGCAGTCAAGGGGGGGGGGAGCTAGCTTCACTTAACAACTGTGTGATTCACTTAACGGACATAGCAAAATAGGCCATAAAATAGGACATCACTCACTTAATTGACTGCCTTGTTTAGCAATGGAAGTTCCGGTCTCAATTGCGGACCTAAAGTCAAAGACTACCTGGGTCAACCAGAAGCATCTTTCTTGGAAGAGTAAAGTCGTTTCAAAAACAGAAGTAGGGTTTTACCAGGAAATGAATCAGAACCAGAATTAGGAATTATTATTATAGAGTTATTGAGGAGTTATGTGACATTTCAATGCTGATATATATATAATGAAAACAGGGATAGAGTGTTTAATACAAATATCTATTCAGCTATGAAAACTGACTCAGGATAATCGTGGCCCAATGTTAGGCGCAAACAACCAGATGTATAGGTGAAGCGTTCAATTAGCTATTTTATTGCTTGTGCCTACTTTACAAGAATCTTCCCAGACTAGCAGCGTGCACCTCAGTGGTGGGTTGCTACCGGTTGGCCCCTGATCGGGGGAACTGGTAGCGGCGGGGACGGGAGGCTCTGCCCACCCACCTGGATGTCATCAAAAACGCTCTGCGCATGTGCAGAAGGTTCTGCACATGCGCAGAAGCGTTGCCCGTGCGCTCCCGTTCCCGAATCACTAGCAAAGGTAAATGAAACCCACCACTGGTGCACCTGTAACAGACTAGACAATGTTTAATGGCATTCAAGGGGGGGGGACATGCCTTCTTGTGCCGACATAAGGATTCCAAGCTAATTTCCCACTTGACTCCTCTGTCTAGTTCCTCCAATCTCTGTCTGACACCCATTCCCCAGCATGTTGAAAATTTGCAAATTACGTGAAGAGGCATATGCACCTTGGTGGTCCCCGCCATTCAATGCCTGCTTCTTATTTTTTCATAAAGACACCCCACCCCCCCAAATGTGACAACCCTGCCTCCTTCCTTCTTATTCATAATTAGAAGGCCCATTGTATCAATTGTGGATTTAATGCAATGAGAATTGTGCTTCCTTCAAACTGTTTTTGTAAGGCCCTAAAATTACTCTGTTTGGAATGGAAGTAATTACACAGATTAATTTGACTTTGATATGCTTAATACGTTCAGATATTATGATTTTTTCCCACAGACAATTTTTTTTGCATGGGACATGATGTCTGGATACTTCATGCCATTCTTATTACTAAGAATAAGAATACTCTTATTACTAAGAGACTAATCCATCAACATTGGAAAGACAAATTTACAGTCAAATTACTCAGTGGATTGAAAAGCTGATGTCACCTGTAATTTAGGAATGAGTGACCTACAAATGTAGATTACGTATGGATGATTGCCATGAAATATCCTCATTCATTACTGATGTTGTATTTTTAATATACATATATACATATTGAAGAAGCTTTTGATATGTAACTGTTGTTGTTTTGCTACCTTTCTTTCTTTCTCTCTCTTTCTCTCTCTCTCTCTCTTTCTTCTTCCCTTCTTTTTCTTCTTCCTTCCTTCCTTCCTTCCTTCCTTCCTTCCTTCCTTCCTTCCTTCCTTCCTTCCATACATCCATCCATTAAAAACATTTTAAATTAAGACATGTGAACTTGGCAATTCCTGTCATTTTTCCTCCTCTCTCAACATTCTATCAGATAAGATGTTTATAAAATACAAAATATATACAGTATTTGCGATTTAAGAAAACTTGGCATACATAGATCAAATTTTGGGTTAACCTATTATTATAATCTCTCTCTCTCTCTCTCTCTCTCTCTCTCTCTCTCTCTCTCTCTCTCTCTCTCTCTCTCTCTCTCTCTCTCTCTCTCTCTCTCTCTCTCTCTCTCTCTCTCTCTTTCTCTTTCTCTCTTTCTTTCTTTTTTTTAAAAAAAGCCAAAATAAGATACATTAAGCCAATGCCGATTTTGACCACTGCATAGAAATTGATCTACTGCCCAGAGTCACCTCTTACATGAGATGAGTGGTACATAAAAGGAAGGAAGAAAGAAAGGGAGGGAGGAGGGAAGGGACGGAGGGAAGGAGGAAGGAAATAGAAAAGGGAGGGAGGGAGGGAGGAAGGAAGGAAGAAAAGGAAGGAAGGAAGGAAGGAAGAAAAAGAAGGAAGGAAGGAAGAAAAGGAAAGAAGGAAGGAAGGAAGGAAGGAAGGAAGGAAGGAAGGAAGGAAGGAAGGAAGGAAGGGCCCACAGCAATGTTCAAGTTTGAACGTTTCAGAATGTGCATTTGGGTGTGTGTCTGTGTATCCTGAATATCTGGTTTGAAGCATGCACACCTATTTATGGCCAGGCTTACAAAGTTTGACTTCCTTTTGGTCATGGTTTCATGTCATAACTTCAACCACCTGGAACCTTCCCTTCTCTACCTCAGAAAAAGTCAAATATTGGTCACTTCCTGTCCCCATTAGTGCTTCACTTCTACAGTGAAGACTTGTGGGGCAGAGACACGCATCGCTCCTCCATCGAGGCTGGCGTTACACCCCATAAGTCAAGGAACACCCTCCCCAAACCAGTTTATTCAGGTGTAGCTTCGAAATGTACACCTGCCAGTTTGTTGTGGACAAGCGAAGATGGGAAACAAAATACAGCTAGCCCTCGACTTATGACCACAATCGAGCCCAGAATTTCAGTTGTTAAATGAAACATTTGTTATGTGACCCTTTGCGTCGTTTTACGACCTTTCTTGCCACCGCTGTTAAATGAATCACTACAGCTGATAAGTTCGTAACCTGGTTGTTAAATGAATCTGACTTCCCCCTTGACTTTGCTTGTCAGAAGGTCACAAAAGGGGATCACGTGACCCCAGGACCCCGTCATAAATATGAGTCATTTGCCGAACATCTGTGAATTTTGATCACGTGACTGTGGGGATGCTGCAAAGGTCGTAACTGTGAAAATCAGTCTTACGTCATGCTTCTCTGTGCCGTTGAAACTTTGAACGGTCACTAAATGAACAGTTGTGTGTCCTGCAGGGATCTCTGTCAGAAAGCGGATAAAGTCACTGGGAATCAGACGGCATAGAAATGTAGATAAATTATGGTTGACTGCAGCAGAGGTGGGTTCCTCCCGGTTCGGACCGGTTCGCCCGAACTGGTAGCAACCTGCTGGTGACATCATGGAACCAGACCAGTCGGTGCCGATCCGTGGGAGCCATCTCTTTTTTTGAAAATTTTTTGAATTTTTTTGAATTTTTTTCCCGGGTTTTTTCCCCGAGTTTTTTCCGTTTTTTTTCTTCTGCACATGCAGAACCTGTTCTCTGTGTGTTTGGAAGTGGGCCCACCCTCCTGCCCCCGGATTTATACGGACCTTTATTGCTTCTTCCAAAGCCCAGGTGATCAGCTCCTCAGCTGTTTTTCGGGCTTGTTTTTAACTACTGAGCATGCGCTGACACTAATTTGCATGAGGGGACGCGCGCCTGCACAAAACGTGCACTTCCGTCGCGATGCAAACCAGTGGGGAAGGTAAGTAGAACCCACCCCTGGACTGCAGTCTGCCAGATGTTGGGGGTGGGGTGGGTGAGAGTCTGAGAATATTGAAGTCAAACCTGTGTAGATTTACCTGGTACTGTGATTTTTGGTCTAATAAAAGCATTGACTGCACATTGCTGTTGGAATTTTTATTACAGTTTCCTCATTGTGAGATAGTGAATGTTTGCAAACACTTATTTTCCATCATAAAGTGGCCATTCTATTGTTTTTTAAAGTTTTTTTTATTTTTTCACCAAACTTACTTAAATATCCATACATATACCATATTATCAAAACATCCATAATAATAACCATCCAAAATAACCTAAACATATATCCTTAATTTGCTCCCTTTATATTTTTATCTCGTCTGCTTTCTTTTTATATTTCATACTACTCCCCTCCCTCTATATCTCTCTCTCCCCTCTACCTTCTTCCTCCCTCTCTACTCCTTTCCTACTTCCCTCCTCACTCTCTCCCCTTCCTTTCTACTTCCTCTTCTCCCTCCTATCCTTCCCTGAGTACATCTAATCTTAGTCCATTCTATGGTTAGCAGACTAGAAATGCAAAAACCCTAAACTTTCCAACATCGGAGCTATTACTTAGACTTGTATCCCTTTATCTATATTTATATATTTAATATATTCTACCAGGTATATCTACTATTGTTCTAATGCTGCCTCCTTCCTCCTATTTTTGTCACCTGGGTCTACCACTTCTAGTTTTCAACTTTCTTCCAAATCAATCGCTATAGCTTAACTTCCAAGAATATTCATTTATAAAGCGGTACTTCTATTGTATGGTTTTATTATTTCATTGGCAAAAACCCTTGACATGTAGATTTTGGAATGTTTATGTAATTCTGAGACGTAGACTTTATGGTTTATATTGCCTCAGTGATGGCTGGGTTATGCCAAAAGTTCCAACTCATTTTCTACTATGGTGCTACGCCCACCAAGTCACGCCCACAGAACTGGTGGCAAAAAAAATGTTTATATTTCACCACTGTTCCCAGGGACCTGTGAAAGGCAGATGTTGATGGTCTTTGAACATTGAATACCTTACCCAACCAGACTTGAAATCCTGGGCTTAGAAAGCTTAGAACTACGTCACCTTAGGCACAACCTAAGCATAGCTCATAAAATTATCTGTTACAACATCCTTCCTGTCAACGACTACTTCAGCTTCAACCACAACAATACACGAGCACACAACAGATACAAACTCAAAGTGAACCGCTCCAAACTTGACTGTAGAAAATACGACTTTAGCAACAGAGTGGTAAATGCCTGGAACTCACTACCTGACTCTGGGGTTTCATCACCAAACCCCCAAAACTTTACCCTCAGACTGTCCACTGTTGACCTCACCCGATTCCTAAGAGGTCAGTAAGGGGCGTGCATAAGCGCACCAGTGTGCCTACCGTCCCTGTCCTAATGTTCCCTCTTATCAGTACCCATCTTACATATATAAACAATGTTATATCTATGTATATTACCAATACGTACTTGACAAAATAAATAAAATAAAATAAAATAAAATAAAATAAATGAATGTTTGCTAAAAGAATGGATGTAAGTTAAGGACTACTACAGTACCTGTATGACAAAGGCCAAAATTATGCATGGCACTGTAAACTTCGTGGTGTGTTAGAGTTGGGCTGTGTGTGTGTTGTAGGACCCACCACTGGAGTTGTGTAATACGTGGCCAACCCAGCTATTTGTGGTTTCTTCACAAATCATGAGTCAACCACACAACTGAGACCAAAGCCACCATCCGGTCAGTTTTGTTTCTTTTTTAACATAGCACAGTGGAATAAAATTTGGGTTCTCAAAAAACTGACAGTATTTTCTTAGAAAAAAGGAGAAACCTGAAAAAGAAGCCAATCTGAAAGAGATCCATAAAGATTTTTAAAAAAACATAATATAATAATATAATAATAATATAAGAAAATAATGCTCAAAGGATGTATTTGTGAAAGTAAATACAACAATGTATATATGTAAAGACTATAGATGTAAAGATTACATAGATATCTGTATATACCAATATATTGATTTATGGAAAAAACCAAACTTCTGATAATATCCGATGAAAGCTTATTTTAAATAGGGGCTAAATAGAAAAGCCTCAAATGTCTGTTTAATGTTGTTTGTGCTGAATGTTGTATTGTCATATGTATTTAATAAAAATAAAATAAAAAATTAAAATAAGATTAAAATAATAATAATAATCGTTTATGTTTAAGGAAAGTGCAAAGCAAAATCAAGAAAACCCCCTATTCTAATATATATGTGTGTGTGTATGTGTGTGTGTGTGTGTGTATGTATGTATGTATGTATGTATGTATGTATGTATGTATGTATGTATGTATATATAAGTATATATATATATATATATATATATATATATATATATATATATATATATATATATATATATATATATATATATATATATATATATATATATATATATATATATATATATATATATATATATATATATATATATATATATATATATATATATAAAATCAACATGGATATGTGAATGTATTTGAAAAAAAAGACAATTCAAGCTCCATGCTTTTTACTTGAATATGAAAGACTGCACATCGTAGGTACCATTTGAATAGCCCAAATAAAGGAGGAAAGTTTTGGAAACCTCAATAAATCCAAAGGACAGCCTTCGGAAACCAAGGAATGTCCGTTATAACGAAGGAAGCCTCGTAGCCATTGTCACCAAAAGGAGAAAAAGTAAAAGGATCCAACCTGACAGTGAGAACAATGAATTAATGGAATAGTTTGTCCCCTGGAATTGTGGATGCCCCATTGCTGGAGGTTTTCAAAAAGAGACTGGACAACCATTTGACCAAGGTAGTATAAAGTCTCCTGCCTTGAATTGGACTAGAAGACCTCAAGGGTCCCTTCCAGCCCTATGATTCTATGTTTATTTTAATGTTTATTTATTTATTTATTTATTTGTCAAACATATACAGGATAGTAGTTGTTTGTATAAACATAACATAAGTAAAAAGTACCGATAATAGAGGACAATAGGACAGGGACGGTAGGCACAGTGGTGTTCACAGTTCTATTCACATTCTAATTCACAGTTCTATGACCAGAAACAAGGTTATCAGTATAATTGGTATTCTCTTGACAGCCATTTCTCCAGAATTGGATAGGGTCTCCTGCTTGAACAGGGGGGGTTAGACTAGAAGACCGCGGAGCTCCCTTCCAACCCTACCATTCTATGTTCTATCACCAGAAACAAAGCGGGCCCGTATAATTGGCATTCTCTTGACAACCCATTTGTCTGAAATGGTACAGGGTGTCCTGCTCGGGCCGGGGGGGGGGTGGATTAGAAGACCTCTGAGCTCCCTCCCAACTCGGTTGTCTTATTAACTCCAAAGTGTCGAGGCTCAAAACTTTGCAAGAAGTTTGTCGGCGAGTTGCCAACAGATCAGGAGGAAAAGGGAAAGGTGCGCGCGTGTTTTCCGCCTCTCGAAGTTAGGGAGTGGGGAGTGGGGGGGGGGCAGAGGCAAGAGTTCTCTTCTTTGCCCCCCCTCCCCAAAGTTGGCTCTTGACCCTCCCTCCGCCTGCCCTCTCCTGCCCACGTGCCTGGGTTTCCCCGGTGGCCGTGGGAAGCCCCGGCAGGAGCGGGCGATGCCTTAGCAACGCGCCAGAGCTGCTGTTCCCCCGCGGAGCCCAGGCCAGGAGAGCAGCGCCGTCCCCGCCGAGCACGGGGAAAGCTAGGTAAGCGCCACCTCTTCTGGGTGGGACCTCCAAGCGGCTTGGCCTGGGCGCAGCGCACCTCGGCTGCTCGCGCAGTGCCAGCCAAGGCGGACCGGAGCTCTCTTGCGCGCCCGCTGCACCGCGCCTCCTGTCGCCCGGCCGGACTTGGCAGCAAGCCGAGCCTCCCCCCCCCTTTTTTTACCCCAACCCGAGCCGGCTTGCTCCTCGGGCAACCCAAGAACCGGGCAACCTCGCACAGGAGTAGCCCCGCCGGCCCGCGTTTGCCACTCCAGCTGCCGGGTCGTTTGCGGAGAAGCGCCATGCATTCGCTTTTCAAGAAGAGGAACCGAGGCAAATACAGCCCCACGGTGCAAAAGAAGAGGTGAGGAGGGGGTCTCTCTCTCTCTCTCTGGGTGGGTGGGAGATGCGCGCAATCCCGCGGACTTCGGGGTCCCTGCTCGCTTCGGAGGTCAGCGGAAAGGACGTTTTCCAAACCCTTTCGGTCTTGGAGCTTTAGATTTATTATTAGAGTTGGAAGGGACCTTGTAGGTCATCTAGTCCAACCCCCTGCTCAAGCAGGAGCTAACGGGACGGGAGCAAGCAGGTGGGCCAGGAGACGCGCCCCCTCCTCAATTTTCTTTTTCCTACTTTTAAACGAGGCGAAGTTGGGACTCAACCTTCAAGTGACTTTATCCCGCGCTTTAGAAACGTCTTCTCTTGCGGGCAGTTTGTTTGTTTGTTTGTTTGTTTGTTTGTTTGTTTGTTTGTTTATTTATTTATTTATTTATTTATGTCAAGTACGTATTACTATGTTATATACATAGATATAACATTGTTTATATACATAAGATGAGTACTGATAAGAGGGAACATTAGGACAGGGACGGTAGGCACGCTGGTGCACTTATGCACGCCCCTTACTGACCTCTTAGGAACCGGGTGAGGTCAACAGTGGACAGTCTAAGGGTAAAGTTTTGGGGGTTTGGTGAGGAAACCCCAGAGTCAGGTAGTGAGTTCCAGGCATTGACCACTCTGTTGCTAACGTCGTATTTTCTACAGTCAAGTTTGGAGCGGTTCACTTTGAGTTTGTATCTGTTGTGTGCTCCTGTATTGTTGTGGTTGTGTGCTCGTGTATTGTTGTGCCTAATGGGACAAAGGGAAGGAATAATAAGCAAAAAAGCTCTCTGCACATGCTCTATCAGGCTCTGTGGTTATTTGCTCTTCGTGCTCTCCGGTTACCAGGAGGGTTTTCTCGCCCTGGATCTGTGGTTGTGACTTCAGGCATTTCGAAAGAAAAAAAAAAGACATTTTGGCAAGGGACTAAATGAAAATTCTCCTTCTGTCTGGTTTAACTGTGTTAAAGGCATGGCTTGTGCAAATGTGGGACAGAGCCTGTTAAAGAAGAAGGATTGGCTGATTGTGTTGAAATGACCTCGAGTTCCTATCTGTTGGTTGATTCTGATGACCAGCTTTCATGTCAATGACATGAAAATAACTGGATTTGCTAGACGTTTTGGTTATTGTGTTGTCTGAACCAAGCCGTTGTCAGGTGTAAAGCACCTTTCTAACTTCAAGAGCGACGTGAACCCAGCCAGTTGGGCTTATCAATAAACTACAGTTAAACCAACCACGGTTTAACCAACCGACCAACCCTCAGTTGCATTTACAGTATATTTCTGGGTGCTTGGAGATTGTTGTTTGTGGCTTAGTGCTGTGGGTGAAACCTACTACCACGGTAATGGTGCCTTACTCAAGCAGTGATGATTAAGCAAACCGTGGCTTACGAAAGGAGCGAACCTAGACTTCATGTGCTCAAGGTTTATTTCGATGGCTGTTTGGGATGTCCCCGAACTGAGCCCTCGCCCCTGAAATTTCAGTACTTAGAAAACTTTTTTTCCTAAGTTTTTTCCCCCCTTTGGGGCAGCTTGAGTTTGGAGTGGTTTATGTAGAAGTGAATTCTCCTACGGTCTCCAGACCAGCCACCTAAAGAGAAACAAGCATCAGATTTCAATTTAATTTTCCTCTGCAGCATTAGTTCCCTCTGCACTTGGCACATTCCAGAATTTAATCTCTCTGGGTGTGGTCCCATCACCCTCCCTCCCTCCTTCTCTCTTTCTCATCCTCTTCTCTCCGTTTTGGCATTAGCCCCGATCTTTTCCCTGGGTTTCTCCTTCCCCAACCGAACAACGTGTCTTGATGCGCCCTAAATTAAAAGGACAGCAGCCCATCTTGACTTCGAAAACTGGGCTGGAATCCGGAAGGTGCCTTCTCCCCTCCCTCTAAAAAAATCAGGCTATTGATCTGCCCCATCTTCCCTGATGCTGCTGGCTAGGGATGATGGGTGTTGACATTCAGCGCATCGGAGGCCACCCGCTGATGCAGAGGGGTTCTCATTCTCCACGTCTAAATTTGGGGAGCCGTGTATTTCCCAAAAAAAGATTAAGAAAGGGGGGACCTGGGGGGACAGCCTCACCACCACGGTGCGAGGAAGGTGACCATTTTTATCAAGGTCTTTTCTTACACGAACCAGCCAGGAAGAACTCCTGGCCTGTTTGTTGAGGCCCATCCTCAGTTTTAGAAGAGAGCAACAGGTGGCGTTCTAGGTGATGCTGAAGACAGCAAGCTTTGCTGTTGGCTAGGCTGTTCAGGGCTGGTGGGAACTGGATTCAGCAAAATCTGAAGGGCTGCTTCGTGTTGCAAATCCCCCTGATATTAGCTACTCCAGCATGGGGAACCCCATCACCAGCTCTCTGCTGAAAGAAGAGAGTCACATCAGTTGGGTAATAGATATTCTCTGAGCCTAGTAATTGATGTGGCATTATAAGAGAATACATGTAGCTCAGGGTTGATCTGTGGGGTCCTTAATTAAGCTTCGAGAGCACCAAGGAGCCCAAGGAATGGATGTTTGCAAAGTTGGGCCCAACAAGGATCGATGGACATTCCATCCATATCTTCTAAAAACAGCGAACCACCTTTAAGAGGCTCCCTGCCTCTTAAAGAAAAGAGAGTTAGAAAGAAGAGCATCCAGAAGGAAATAGGTATTCCTTGATAAGACGGAGCTCGAGAAGACACATATTCCATTTCCTAGATTTTGTACCTAAGACCTTTTCCCTTGCAATCAATCCAACTAAGAAATCTTTCTAAGAACATACTTTTCTTAATTCGTGTTTAGTAGAGAAATGTAAAAAAAAGGCAAAGCATTGGCTTAGGGTGCAAAAAAAAGATGAAGAGTACAGGTTGTGCTTCATAAATTAAACGGAGCAACTTGTCAAGTCTTTAAACCAATGTTTCTCAACCTTGGCAACTTGAAGCTGAGTGGAACTCAATTCCCAGAATTCTGGAAGTTGAAGGGAATTCTGGAAGTTGAAGTCCACCCATCTTAAAGCTTCCCGGGTTGAGAAACATTGGTTTAAAGACTTGACAAGTTGCTGCGTTTAATTTATGAAGCACAACCTGTATTCTTCATCTTTTTTTGCTCCCTAAGCCAATGCTTTGCCTTTTTTTTACATTTCTCTACTAAATCGCAGAACAGCTGTGTTAAGAAGGAAATAAGAAAGAATGATCTGCAGCAGCTCTATGTAAAAGAAATAGCCTTTTCATATCATTCTTGAACATCCATCAGCCCCTTCTGTCACTAGCTAGCTTGATTCTTTTTGTGCCAACAAGCAAACCTGCCAAGATGACTACGAAGCCCAAATCTTGCAACTTGAAGCTCTGTTTATAGAATCCACTTTTTCTCCTCTTCCACTCTGGTGGCAGTTCCAAATTTCCATATAAGAGGGCTTCAGTTCTTACAAACTTCTGGGAGAGCTTTTAGAACATCTGCCAGAAGAGCGACAAAGATGATAAGGGATCTATGTGATCGGGCTTGAAAAATTGACAGTTAAAGCTTGAAAATTAATGAGTAGTTGCAATCAGGCTTGATACATTGACACTTAAAGCTTGAAAAATTATGTAGAATGTGTAACTCCTTACATCAGAGCGTGTTAATATAAGGCAACTGGCAGTTGGAACAGAGTTCTTTTTAGGTGGGGAGGGGGAATAGAATGTCTAACTCCTTAGCATCAGAACATGTTAATATAAGGCAACTGGCAGTTGGAACAGAGTTCTTTTTCAGGTGGGGAGGGGGAGTAGAATGTCTGACTCCTTAGCACCAGAGCGTGTTAATATAAGGCAACTGGCAGTTGGAACAGAGTTCTTTTCAGGTGGGGAGGGGGAGTAGAACATCTAACACCTTAGCATCAGAGCGTGTTAATATAATACTGTATAAGAAATACTAATGATCTGATGGTCATTTCGAAAAATCCTTTCTTAGCGAGCACCTAGAAGCCACGAGGAACATACGTTTCAAGTTTGTAGGCTTTACAGTTCTGGAGATTTTGTGATGACTGTGGGGGGGGGGTATTTGCCTTTTATATATATATAGATTGTCACAAAAACAATTAGGAGGGCACATGATAACTGTCTTCCAGTATTTGAGGGGAAGTCACAGAGAAGAGGAGATTAACTTATTCCCCAAAGCACCTGAGGGTAGGACAAGAAGTAATGGGTGGAATATCATTAAAGAGAGATCTAACCTAGAACTAAGGAGAAGTTTCCGGTCAGTGAGGACAATTAATCAGTAGAATAGCTTGCCTCCTGGAATGCTCCCATCACTGGAGGTTTTCAAGAAGAGACTGGAAAACCATTTGATTGGGATGGTTAGTGTGACTGTCCATCTGTCTGCATATAAGATTCTTGTTGCTGACGACATATTTAGTAACTAAGTTCCAACTTTTCTTTCTCTTTCTCCATCAAACCTAAAAGGAAAACTTCTGGTTTCAGTTTTATGTTTCTTTTAAGAATCTTCTGAATTCAGATAAAAATCTGATCCCAATATTCTTTTGGGTTTATCAAAGGGATGATAAAAAGTACCCTATCTCAGATTTGATTGTGAAGTGGGCTGCTTAAAGGAGTGGGTTCCTCCCGATTCGGACTGGTTCGCCCAAACCGGTAGCGACCTGCTGGTGGCATCACGATGACATCACGGAACCGGTTCGGTCGGTGCCGGTCCGTGGGCGCCGCCATCTTTTTAAAAAAAAAATTTAAATTATATTTTTGCATTTTTTGCATTTATTTTTTCTTCTGAGCATGTGCAGAAGCCAAGTTTCCAACACTGTGCATCTTGTTTTCACTTTTTAAAATTTTTATTTATTTATTTTTTCTTCTGAGCATGTGCAGAAGCCGGGTTTCCGGCACTGTACATGCGGTCACCATCTTGTTTTTGGCTTTTTTCCCTGGATTTTTGGGTACTGCACATGCGTGCGCGCGCAAAGCGCACGCGCACCCACACAGCGCGGGAGGAAGCAAACCGGCAGCCCGGTTTAAACTTGCTTAAGTTTAAACCCATCCCTGGTTGCTTGGTACTCTAGATGTGGCTACAGAAGGGTAGAGATTTAGACCTGGTCTTCTCCGAGAAGATTTTGGGCCTCTTTCAGAAGGAGAGGGATGTTCCCAACACGAGCAAGCTTTGGCAAGCTATCATGTAGGAGATCCAAAATTCCTGGATGTTCTATCACTAGATGTTCTACCACTCCATTGGGACATGGTGACTAATCAATGCTGTATGTATTTATGTAAGTGAATTCTTTAGAAGGCCTGTGGTGTGGACAATAAATAGGCTCTCCTGTTTTTGTAATTTTTAATGGGGTGTTCAGTTTGATCTCCTTTGGACTATGGCAGGGGTCAGCAACCCGCGACTCAGGAGCCGCACGTGGCTCTTTCATTCCTCTGCTGTGGCTCCCTGTCCCCCCATCCTTTAAGCAAATCAGGCATTCCTTAAGCGAATTCAACTTCCCCAATTTTTTTAAAATTTTTTTTTGCAGTAACCAGCAAAAAAGTTCACAATTCACAATCACATGATTGCAGGACAACTGCAACTGGTCATAAATGCGAGCTGGAGTTGCGCTTGAATTGCAAAGGTGTGAATTCAGGAATAACGCGATGTCATCCGCGCGAACACAAGATGCAAATCACTTTCTCCAAAGCCATCATACGTTTGAACCATCATAAAACTAACGGTCGTAAGTCGAGGACTTAACTGCGTCGCAATGCTTTTTTTTTTGCAAGAGAGGTTTTTTTGTAAAAGGCCCTCTTACGTGATTTGGGAATCCTGTGATGGTTTGCATGGATAAAAAGGTCAGAACTGATGTGTGGTGTGTGTGGGGGGAAATGTGGTCCATCCAACACTCTGCTACAAATGGAAAAAATGGATAAACTTTGGAAGAACGGCAGGGCGTTCGTTGTAGCAAGACTGGGAAACTGGAACCCATTCAGGTGTCCCATGGACAGTCAGCATTTCCACATTAGAATCGGAGGTGAGCTAATCTACGCTTGGGCTGCAAGATTCTGGAAGACCCCTAGATTGCAGAAAAGAGGTATAGAAATAACTCTTTGCTGCCACCTGGTGGTCCTTTACATTTTTGCAGCACAGATGTGGTTCCCCGGGGCTGATTTTCCTTTCAAAGACAACAAGAGAGGCAGCAGAAGACGGTGTTTAACAGAGGTTGCGGATGATGGGACTGAGACAGTGGTGAGTTCTAAATTAGATCACCGCCGGTTCGTGCGCGCACGCAACGCTTCTGTGCATGCGCAGAGGCGTCCAGGGTGGGTGGGCGGAGCCTCGCACCACCACCGCTACCGGTTCTAAGAACCGGTCTGAAGCGAGAGCAACCCACCGCTGGACTGAGAGGGTGGAATTAAGCTGAGAAGTCTCCGTTTGAGGCCACATGTTGCCGTAAGCTTCATTGCAGATTCTTTAGTTTTGCCACAGAATGCTGCAGCATTATGGGTAATCTTCAACTTACAACCTATGGACCTCCACCAAAGGTACTTATGACCTGTTTCTGAAGTTCCGGTTCCTGGCCTTCCCAATCACATGAACGCACGTTGGATGCTTAGCAACCGGTCTACTTTTTAAACCATTTGCAGCATCTCATTCCATGCTGACAGTATTTTACCTCGTTTTGCCAAAAAAAAAAAAAAAAAAAAAACACCTCAGCATTTGCTTCCGGTTTTCGACAACCCATAGCAAACTACAGCATCCACTTAACAATGGCGGCAAAGACAGGTCATAAAAATGGGTCCAGTCATTTGGTGACTCATTTTACTGTCGTCACGACTTGTGACCATAATGGATAGGCTCATAAATCAAGCACTCCCTGAATTTGCTGTAATGCGGTAGACAGGTTGTTTGTTTGTTTGTTTGTTTGTTTGTTTGTTTGTTTGTTTGTTTGTTTGTTTGCAGTATTTATGTATTTATGTATTTATTTGTTTATTTGTTTATTTATTTACAGTATTTATTATTTATTTATTTATTTATTTGTTTGTTTGTTTGTTTTTATTATTATTATTATTATTATTATTATTATTATTATTATTATTATTATTATTATTATTATTATTATTATTATTATTATTATTATTATTATTATTATTATTATTATTATTTATATTTATATTTATATTTATATTTATATTTATATTTATATTTATATTTATATTTATATTATTTATATTTATATTTATATTTATATTTATATTTATATTTATATTTATATTTATATTTATATTTATATTTATATTTATATTTATTTATTCATTCATTCATTCATTCATTCATTCATTCATTCATTCATTCATTCATTTTTCTATGCCGCCCAACTCCCTCGGGACTCTGGGCGGCTCACAACAGAGACGACCATCAATCAATATAAAAACATCTAAAAAGCAGATTAAAAAACACATTTGCAATTTAAAATCATTTCAGCCCTCCATACATTCATGGGGCGACCTCGCTAGTCCTCTCCACAAGGTCAATGGCCCCAGGCCTGTCGGAAAAGCCAGGTCTTTACGGCTTTCCGGAAGGCCAATAAGGTGGGGAGGTGCGGATCTCAGGCGGTAGCTGTTTCCAGAGAGCCGGGGCAGCCACAGAGAAGGCTCTCCCCCGCGGACCCGCCAGCCGACACTGTTTAGCTGACGGGACCTGAAGAAGCCCAACCCTGTGGGATCTTACCGGTCGCTGGGAGGTATGTGATAGAAGGCGGTCTAGAAGGCGGTCTCAACTTACGACAACAATTGAGCCCAAAGTTTCCGATGCTAAGCGAGACAGGTATTAAGTGAGTTTTGCCCCCCTTTTACGACCTTCCTGGCCAGAGTTGTGAAGCGAATCGCTGCAGGTATTAAGTTAGTAACACGGTTGTTAAGTGAATCCGGCTGTCCCCATGGACTTTGTTTGTCAGAAGATCGCAAAATGGAATCGCGTGACACCCCTCCCCCCCGGGACACTGCAACCATCATAAATACGAGTCGGTTGCCAAGCGGCTGAATTTGGATCACGTGACCACAGGGATTTTGCAATGGCCATAAGGGTGAAAAACGGTCCTCTTATTTATTTATTGATTAGTGAGACTTATATACCGCCTCACAGTGCAAGCACTCTCTAAGCGGTTTACACCAGTAAGCAATGTATATTTATATTGCCCCCAACAATCTGGGTCCTCATTTTACCTACCTCGGAAGGATGGAAGGCTGAGTCAACCTTGAGCCGGTGAGATTTGAACAGCTGAACTGCTGATCACAGTCAGCTAAAGTGGCCTGCAGTACTGCACTCTAACCGCTGTGCCACCTCGGCTCTTTTTTTCCGTGCCGTCATAACTTCACTAAACGAATGGTGGTAAATCAAGAAGTATCTGTAAATATTGTATCCATTCTTTAGCGTGTTGGATAAACATGGGCTTTGGGAAAATAATTTGCATGAGGATTACAGAGGTCACGATTTCCATGACGAGATGCAGAACTGAGGTAACAAACAGGTGGTACAGGTCTATGGAGATTCTCCGTCATACAGGTCAGGGTTGTCCCAAAGGTGCTTTTTTTTAGAGGCAACTGGACTTTTTTGTTTTTTTTTCTTTGAAGACATTTCGCTTCTCCCTGAAAAGAGATCGTATCCCCCCTTGGATGATTGGTTTGTTTTTTAAATTTTGTAATTTTTTAAATTGTTTTTTTTTTAAAGATATTTTTATTGAATCATTAAAACATTAAATACAAAACATACATATACATTTACGTTCTTCATTCCTGAGACATCGGTTTAACGTCAATCTACATACATATTTCTCTATATAATTCTATATATAATATTTACAATCATTCAGACATTTTCTTATTCTTTCTAATTTCTACCCAATTGTAAAATTTATCCCACACTGTGTAAAATTCTTTGTCATCTCGGTTTTGTAATTCTAGTGTTAGTTTTGACATTTCTGCACAATCCATTATTTTTTTTAATATCATATTCTCCGTTGGGGGTTTTTCATCTTTCCATGTTTGGGCGTAAGTTATTCTGGCAGCGGTTAGGACATGTATTATCAAATATTGATTCTCTTTCGTCTGTTGCCCTCTGATAATACCCAATAAAAATGTTTCGGGTTTAAATTCCATTCCATTAAATTGTTTTTATTATATTCTTATTGTTCTTATTTTTGCTGTATGCCGCCCTGAGTCCTACGGGATTGGGCGGCCTATAAGAACTTTAAATTAAATTAAATTAAATTAAATTAAATTAAATTAAATTAAATTCTCATCCAAGAAGCTTCTTCAGCTCTGACTGGCTGGTGGGGAATCTTCCCATTTTATTTAAAGTAGATTGTGCCCCATTTCCCCCCCCCTTTCGGCCCACCAAATCACAATGAAGCAAAGAGTGAAGCAAGCAGAATACAAATTTATTTCTGTAAGAAGTTTATTCCCACATAAATCACATTTCAAAGACGTTTTGAAGACGTTTCAAAAGAAAACCAGAAAGTCCAGTTGCCTCCTGAAAAAGCACCTTTGGGACAACCATGACCTGGATGACTGAAAATCTCTACAGACTTTTAGCTATACAATTTGGGATGAATACCCTTCAAATGGTGTGGGAGTAGGAATGGATTTCCAGAGGAAAAATTGCAGACTACAGGAACCAGGAGCACTAACTCAGGTGACCCTGAGGACACAGATAAACCTCCAAGTGGCCTCAATGACCCTCCAAAAGGATGCAAATGACCAGCTGTCTGCAAGGAATATAAATCCTTCCATTCCCCACTATCCTGTCAGAACGGAAGAAGCTTCTTGCATGAGAAGCGAAACGTCTTCGAAGAGAAACCAGAAAGTCCAGTTGCCTCTTGAAAAAAGCACCTTTGGGATGAACAGACGGTATGGCCCACATCTCAACAAAAAAAATGATTCAGGGACTGTCTTGGGACAGGCAGAGCTGTTTATGATATTTGCATTTCCTCAATACGAAACAGGTGTTGGAAGTTGGATCAGCTGTTGTTTGCTGAAAATTGTTTAGGGGCACTTTGTGACGCTATTCACTGAGAAAGTTTTCAGCCCTCTCCCGCAAGGAGAACATGGTTTCTTAATTGGAAAAACAGCGTATTTTTAAAAATGAAAACCAATGAATTTGCAGCTTGTGGTTTCGACGATGAGGATTGATTATAAAAAGAAGCGTATCAGGATGTAATTGTGTACTTCTGTACTTATAAGTAGTTATAAGTCATGAATTCAGTCAGGAAGTCAGGAAGTCAGGAAGGTCTATCATGACTTCAAATGGTCATTAAACAACCTGTCATAAGTAGAGGAGTGTGTGTGTGTGTGTGTGTGTGTGTGTGTGTATTCCTCCACTTATGACAGGTTGCTTAATGACCGTTCGAAGTTATAATAAACTTTCCTAGAGGTATTCATGACTCCTTTTGGAAGTTATGTATAACATTTGAAGTTATACATAACTTCACACACACACACATATACCATAGTCCCATGATTGCATTTTGGGTGCTTGGCAACCACCTCACATTTACACACACACACACACACACACACACACACACACACACACACACACACACACACACACACACACACACACACGGTGTTTTTATTTATTCATTGAACAACTTGGTGTTTTAAATCCTCCCTTTATATGCGAAAAAAAAATACTTTGCAGATGATTGGGACAAGTTAGACATTAACTAACCCACCTTGCTTGTCACTGTCTTCTGTCTTCTGATAGTAAAAATTGGGTTTATTTGTTGGCCGTGAACTGGATTGGCAAGAGAAGGGAGTTGGACATATCTGAACGGCAGTTGCTGCAAACTGGTTTTGCTGTTCTTAAAAAGTTGCCTTTTTCCCCCTCCTCCTTCTTCTGTGAATTTTTTTTGGGGGGGAAATGACCGGGTTCAAAGCCTTCTTCCATGCCAGCGTTTCTTAAATGTGATCTACTGGCTAAACCACAACTGAGTGAGCTCACAATCACCGCCTTCTATTAACCGTGCATTACCAGCCATAGTGGAAGAGATCACCCAAGTATGTGTCAAGCATAAACACTCCACGTGTTTTGCTTTATTATGTCAATCAGGTCTCTACATGTTTGGGTTGTGCTAGTTTTCTCTGTATATACAACCTGAAGTACGAGAGCAAGCAAAGTTAGGTTTCTAATTTAAGAGCTGGCTGTGTTTCTAAGAACCACTGACCAACAATGAATTAAACCATACTTTATCAAAGTAACGAAGCCTTTTGTCCTAAGATTGCAGAATCTGTTGTTATTTTCTTTGAATCAATTGAGTGGTTGTGACATATGTGACAGGAACTGACCAACCGGCTGATTGCTGAGTTTGGTGTTATGTATTGTGAGAGAAAGGCTTGATCAAAGTCACCCAAATGGCTTTCATGCCTAAGGCAGGACTTGAACTCAACATCTCCAGGTTTCTAGCTGGTGCCTTCATAGAATGTAGAATACTAGGGTTGGGAGTGGAGTGGAGTGGAGTGGAGTGGAGTGGAGTGGAGTGGAGTAGAGTAGAGTAGAGTAGAGTAGAGTAGAGTAGAGTAGAGTAGAGTAGAGTAGAGTAGAATAGAATAGAATAGAATAGAATAGAATAGAATAGAATAGAATAGAATAATGGAATGAGAATAGAATAGAATAGAATAGAATAGAATAGAATAGAATAGAATAGAATAGAATAGAATAGAATAATGGAATGAGAATAGAATAGAATAGAATAGAATAGAATAGAATAGAATAGAATAGAATAGAATAGAATAGAATAGAATAGAATAGAATAGAATAATGGAATGAAAATAGAATAGAGTAGAGTAGAGTAGAGTAGAATAGAATAGAATAGAATAGAATAGAATAGAATAGAATAGAATAGAATAGAATAGAATAGAGCTGGAAGGGACCTTGGAGGTCTTCTAGTCCAACCTTCTGCTCAAGCAGGAAACCATCCCATCCCAGGCAAATGGCCATCCAGTCTCTTCTTCAAAACCTCCAGTGATGGAGCACCC
>JALIGW010000018.1:6793276-6967335 GCA_023053685.1 Diadophis punctatus similis
CACTCCAATTGTCCACAAAGGCTGGTGGGAGTTGTAGTTTAGCAACAGATAGATTATGTAGGCCAAGGGTGTCAAACTCAAGGCCTGCAGGCTGGATCAGACGTTGCCTTCAGAAGTTGTGGGAGCTTCATCACTGGAGGCTTTCAAGAAGAGATTGGACTGCCATTTGTCAGAAATGGTGTAGGGCCGTGGTGGCGAACCTATGGCACGCGTGCCACAGGTGGCACGCGGAGCCATTTCGGCTGGCACGCCACGGGTCCGGCACATTCAACCCGCGCCAGAAACCCGGCGGGTTTCTGGCGCGCATGCGCAGAGCTGCTAGAGCTACCCGAAGCAGAAGGAGGAGGGGCGGTTGCGCAGGCTGGGCGGCTCGCGTAACCACTCCCTCCTCCTTCTGCTGCCAGCCTCATGTTCCTGCTTCTGCCCGGAGTGCCAGGCTTGGAGCAGAAGGAGGAGGGGGCGGTTGCGCGAGCCGCCCAGCCTGCGCAACCGCCCCCTTCTCCTGCTCCAAGCCTCGCACTCCGGGCACCAGCCGGAACATGAGGCTGGCAGGAGAAGGAGGAGGGAGCGGTTACGCGAGCCGCCCAGCCTGCGCAACCGCCCCTCCTCCTTCTCCTGCCAGCCTCACGTTCCGGCTGGTGCCCGGAGTGCGAGGCTTGGAGCAGGAGAAGGGGGCGGTTGCGCAGGCTGGGCGGCTCGCGTAACCGCTCCCTCCTCCTTCTCCTGCCAGCCTCACGTTCCGGCTGGTGCCCGGAGTGCGAGGCTTGGAGCAGGAGAAGGGGGCGGTTGCGCAGGCTGGGCGGCTCGCGTAACCGCTCCCTCCTCCTTCTCCTGCCAGCCTCATGTTCCGGCTGGTGCCCGGAGTGTGAGGCTTGGAGCAGGAGAAGGGGGCGGTTGCGCAGGCTGGGCGGCTCGCGTAACCGCTCCCTCCTCCTTCTCCTGCCAGCCTCACGTTCCGGCTGGTGCCCGGAGTGCGAGGCTTGGAGCAGGAGAAGGGGGCGGTTACGCGAGCCGCCCAGCCTGCGCAACCGTCCCTCCTCCTTCTGCTGTCAGCCTCACGTTCCGGCTTGTGCCCGGAGTGCGAGGCTTGGAGCAGGAGAAGGGGGCGGTTGCGCAGGCTGGGTGGCTCGCGTAACCGCTCCCTCCTCCTTCTCCTGCCAGCCTCACGTTCCGGCTGGTGCCCGGAGTGCGGGGCTTGGAGCAGGAGGAGGAGGGGGCGGTTACACGTGCGCAGTAGATGTGCGCATGCGCGGTGCGGGCGCGTGCGTGGTGCAGGCGCGTGCATGTAGGTGTGGGTGCGCATGCACAGGGGGGGGTGCGCATTGCATTTTGTGTAGTGGCACGCGGGAGCGCTGGTGGGTGTGCGCGCGCCTATTTTTGGCACGCCGAGAGAAAAAGGTTCGCCACCGCTGGTGTAGGGTCTCCTGCTTGAGTGGGGGGTTGGACTAGATGACCTACAAGGTTCCTTCCAACTCTGTTCATCTGTTAAAGGTATCAAAACCACTGTCCATTGTATGTGATTACTGTGTCAGAAAGTTTGAGATTCTCCCTGTTGTATAGATTGACATGTAAGTGTTGCAAGTCAGGGTGTGACTTGTTTTTTCCAACAAACAACATTTTCTGGTTTGGGTCGAGGAAAATCAATGAAAGAACAGGAAAACAGAACCGACAGCCAGTTGTTGGGTTTTTTTTTTTTGGCAACTCTTTGTTTTTATGTGTGGTTGTCCTAACTCTTTGCGAACCCGTTTAATTTTATGAGGCTTAGAAATTCAATCCTTCCGCAGGATGCCAGAGTTATATTCTAGGTTTGAGTGATGTGTTCCTGGAGAACTCCTGGTTGACGTTTGAGAGGGCTGCATGTATGAAGTAGTTGTTTTAATTCTTAGCATCCCTTATTGTTTTTGTTGTGGAGGGCTAAGAAATGAACCTAGGAAAACCATCTGGTGATGATTACAAAAACATGTTTTAAGCTTGAGTAATGAAGAAAGTATTAGAAACTTAAACTGAGTATGCCTTAAATCCTGGGTATAAGAAGAAAGGAGGAGAGAACACAGATATTCAAGAGGGGGTCAAATTATTCTCCAAAGCACCAGAGGGCAGGACAAGAAACAATGGTTGGAAACTAACCAAAGAGTGAAGCAACCTGGAATTAATGAGAAACTTCCTAACAGTGAGCACAATTAACCAATGGAACAGCTTGGCCTTTGGAAATCGTGAGCGCTCCATCACTGGAGGTTTTAAAGAAGAGACGGGACAGTCACTTGTCTGAGATGGTATAGGTCAGTGATGGCAAACCTTTTTTGGTTCGCGTGCCAAAAAGGGGGGGCGTGCGGGGGATCACGCATGTGCGTGCCCACACCCATAATTCCATGCGTCCACCTGCGCATGCGTGTGTGACCCCCCCCCCCGGTTCCCGGCATGCAATGGCACTACCGTTTTTCACTCTCCCCAAGGTCCAGAGCCTTTCTAGGAGCCTGGGGAGGGCAAAAACGGCCTTCCCCACCCATCTGGAGGCAGAAAATGGCCCATTTGCCAACTTCCAGTTGAACCGGAAGGCCCATTTTTTTGCTCTCCCCAAGCTCCGGAGCCTTTCTAGGAACCTGGGGAGGGCGAAAACAGCCGTCCCCACCCCCTCCGGAGGCTGGAAACAGCCTGTTTCCCAACTCCCAGTGGGACCAGAAGGCCCGAAAATAAGCCGGCTGGTGCACACATGGATGCTGGACCTGAGCTCGCGTGCCCACCGATATGGCTCTGCGTGCCACTTGTGGCACCCGTGCCATAGGTTCGCCATCACTGGTATAGGTTCTCCTGCTTGAGCAGGGGGCTGGACTAGAAGATCTCCAAGGTCCCTTCCAGCTCATTCATTCTATTCTATTTCTCTTTCCAAAACTCTAGAGGTAGTCCTTGACCTACATCTATTCTATTCTATTCTATTCTATTCTATTCTATTCTATTCTATTCTATTCTATTCTATTCTATTCTATTCTATTCTACTCTACTCTACTCTACTCTACTCTACTCTACTCTACTCTACTCTACTCTACTCTACTCTACTCTACTCTACTCTACTCTATACTCTACTCTACTCTTCCATAGATACTTTTACTAGAACTTCAATCAATGATTTTATCAATGAGATCTTAGTGTCATAGACAAGTATACACTATAACTTATATCAGCATTCTTGTTGAGCAGAGTTCCCCAACCTTGGCAACTTTAAGATACATGGACTTCAACTCCCAGAATTCCCCAACCCACATGGCTGGGGAATTCTGGAAATTGATGTCCACATGTCTAAAATTTTATTTATTTATTTATTTATCCCAAGGTTGGGAAATCCTATTGTAGAGTTTCTTTGTCATCTTGGCCTCTCTTTATTTATTTATTTAGGAATTCTTCTAATTCTTCTTCTCTTGAAGAGCTGACATCAGTTGTGTCTTAATTAGTTAGTGAGAATCTCTCTTTGTATCTTAACTCGTAACTTAATTCCTAGCTCATTCATCTTGCTCGGGATAAAACTGTCTCAGTCATGACCTTAGTGCCGTAGATTTACTGAAAGATGGGCTAGAACTATGGCCCAAGTAAGCTAATACTGAGTGTGTTTGTAATTTGTGTCCACAAAGATTAATTACAGGCTGGCTAACATGACAAGCAAAGGCCCTTGTGTTTGTTTTAAACCTCCTCGTATGAATTATAAGTACCTAATGGAACTATGACAAAGGACTTACAAGCACACAAAGTTTGTTTTCATTTCAAAACCCTCCCCAACCTTTAAAAGCAACACCAGGATTCATAACTCCCAGGGAACTGTGGGTTTGAACATCTGATGGCTCAACATTTGTCATAGTTAGAAACTTTACGGCAGGTTTCCTAACAAGGCCATCTCTTCTTGGATCGCCTAATCCCTAGCCGGCCAACCTAAAAGATAGAAGATGGCAAAAGAAATCAAAATAGAATTTTGCTGAGCAATTCTCTAGCCGGAGAGCCCTGGGAACTGTTTCAAAAACAGAGAAATGTGCAGGTGTGAGGCTGTCTCATATGGGTCCTGAACTGTACACGGGTCTATCTTTGAAGACCATCCAGAAGCTTCAGATGATCTAGGTTGGAGCAACTGGAGAACTTTTGTCCATGGGTTGGTTTACTTTTCTTTGAAACTTCACTATTGACCACTTGGATTTCTGCTTAATTCAAGATATTGGCTGTCACTTTTAAAGGCCTACATGGGCTGTCTACTCTACTGGACATCTGTTCCCATCAGCTTCTCCCTATGTGATCAGGTCAAATAGGATAGGCTTGTTCGTGGTCCCTTAGAAGAAAGATAGAAGGATAGAATGACTATACCTAGGTCATCTACAGCAAAGCTGGCTGAGGAACTCGGCGAATTGAAGTCCACAAGTCTTAAAGTTGTCAAGGTTGGAGACCCCTGATCTACAGGGCTTCCAGATTGATGCCTTCTCTGGCATTGCTTAGAACTTAGAATAAAGTAAAGCTGGAAGGGAGCTTGGAGATCTTCTAGTCCAGCCCCCTGCTCAAGCAGGAGAACCTATACTATTTCCCGTTAGGGGCCCCTGCTCTCTGGAACCAACTCCCCCCGGAGATACGAATTGCCCCCACCTTGCTGGCCTTCCGAAAAGCCGTGAAGACATGGCTCTTCCTGCAGGAGGGGCTTTGAGACGATTTTTATCTTGGTCTCCCCCATGTATGTATGATTTTGTATGTTTTTTTTTTAAGGTATTTTAAATTGTTATTAAATTATATTGTTTAGCTGTTCTTTAAATGTTGTACGCCGCCCTGAGTCCCTAGGGAGTAGGGCGGCATATAAGAGCACTAAATAAAATAAAATAAAATAAATAAAATATTTCAGTATAGTGAAATAGTATAGGTTCAGTGGCTAAAGTGGCTCAGTGGCTAAGATGCTAAGATCAGAAAGGTCGGCAGTTCGGTGGTTCGAATTCCTAGCGCCGCGTAACGGAGTGAGCTCCCGTTACTTGCCCCAGCTTCTGCCAACCTAGCAGTTCGAAAGCATGTAAAAAATGCAAGTAGAAAAATAGGGACCACCTTTGGTGGGAAGGTAACAGCGTTCCGTGCGCCTTTGGCGTTTAGTCATGCCGGCCACATGACCAAGGAGATGTCTTCGGACAGCCCTGGCTCTTCGGCTTTGAAATGGAGATGAGCACCGCCCCCTAGAGTCGGGAACGACTAGCACATATGTGCGAGGGGAACCTTTACCTTTTATAAATATAGGAATCTTCCCAGACTGACTGTTTGCACCTGGTTTGAATAGATAAGGTTCAATGACATTCAAGAGAGAGAGAGAAGGGACAGACTTTACTCTCTTGTGCCCATGTAGGGATTGCAGACTAATTCCCTGTTTGACTCCTTCCCCTGGCTCGGCCAGTCTCTCTCCAACAGAGATGGGTACATGTGTTGTTCGAAAGCTACAAGGTGGCCACGAGATGATTTCAACTGACAGCATATTCCGTCAAGGCAGAGCTCCTTAGCTAACAAACAAATGCAACCTGTCTTTTGGCATCACCTCTGGTTAATCTGCATGTCTCTGAAGAGCCACCTGGCGCATCACTCTTGCTGCAACTGCCTGAGCGTAGCTTCCCCACCTCAAATTCCTTGTAATGAAATCTGAACTCACGGAGACAATGACGCGGTGGGTTGAATGGCCCTGCTGAGTTGACCATATAGATTTAATCCGCCTGATAGACTACAGCAGTGATGGCGAACCTTTTTCTTCTTGCGTGCCAAAAATGGGAGTGTGCGCGTTAGCGTGTGCGCGTGCCAGCACACAACACACACCCACATGCGCCGCACTACGCATGTGCACATCCCCGTTGGGCCATTTTTCACCCTCTGGAGGCTTCAAGAGGCTTCCCTGAAGTCTCTGGAGTGCGAAAAACGGCCCAATGGCCAAACCGGAAGTCCGTTCCAAACTTCCAGTTTGCCCGTTGGGCTGTTTTTCGTCCTCCGGAGGCTCCAGGGAAGCCTCCTGAAGCCTCCAGAGTGGCTGTTTTTCACCCTCAGGAGACTTCAGGAGGCTTCCATGAAGCCTCCGGAGGGCGAAAAATGGCCCAACGGGCAAACCGGAAGTCCATTTTCGAACTTCTGATAGGCCCGTTGGGCTGTTTTTCACCCTCCCCAGGCTTCAGGGAAGCCTCCTGAAGCCTGGGGTGGGGGAAAACGGATTTCCCCAAGGCCGAAAATCAGCTGGCCAGTGCGCACATGCTCCATAGCTCCATGTGCCACCTGTGGCACGCGTGCCATAGGTTCACCATCATGGGACTAGAAAAGATCGTGGTAGGGAAAACTGGATTCATGCTTGAACTCTCCCATCAAAAGCAGTAGATGATCTTGTTCCCTGGTTCATTTGGTGTTCTGTGGGGTCCTTGGTGTTCTGTGGGGTCCTGATGATGTTACCTAGTTGGGTAATGAAATGTCTGAGCTACAGATATTATCTTCTTTCATTTGGTGGTCAGCCAGCAGCTATAGTAACTGAAATTCAAGGTAATGTCATATGAAGGCCCAACACTTTCCAATGTGGAAATGGATATCGCATTTCAACCTAATGTAATTAAGTGGTTAGTGGAAATCCTTATGTCTGTTGGCTTATATCCAGAGGCAAAGCATTCTGGGAGGAGATGACTCCAGAACATTTAAGGAAGGAATTGCTGAGCCTACTAAATAATAGTCTTCAAAATGACTGAGAAAGGACAAATGAAACTAGCTGATGTCTTAATAATTATAAGGGATGTGAAAACCAGAAAGGTAACTTAGATAACCGGTTTGTTGTGGATTTACAAATGAAACCTGTTAAAATGTTGAGGGAGGTTTTGAGAAGAGACAAAGAGAAAATGAAAAGAAATATCATGTGCTGGGATATTATTTAAAGGAATCAAGATTGTTAAAAGCAAAGGGAAATAATGTAAAGTTGGGTTATTTGATCAAGGTTAAAATCTGTATAGTATTTCATTGTTTCAGGTAACTCAGTGGATTTTTGTTGACCAGGGCCAAATAATGAGAGTTTAAAAATTAGCTAATAGATAAGAGGTGAAATGGGAAGAAGGAATTTTTTGGGTTATATATATATATATTTGTTACAAAAAGTGATAAATGATTATGTTAAAAGTAAAGGAAATTGATTTATGATAGATAGATAGATAGATAGATAGATAGATAGATAGATAGATAGATAGATAGATAGATAGATAGATAGATAGATAGATAGATAGATAGATAGATAATGAGATAAATAAATTCCTGGGAAACCTAATGGACTTTTCCTGATTATGATTGAATGATGGGTCTTTAAGAATTTGTTTATTGATAAGAGATGAGATACGGGAAGCAGACATTATTTATTGTAGTATCAGGAAAGGCTATAAATTACTGAAATTGTACTCTTAGTGAAGGGGGAAATCTCTCTCTCTCTCTCTCTCTCTCTCTCTCTCTCTCTCTCTCTCTCTCTCTCTCTCTCTCTCTGTGTGTGTGTGTCTTTTTCTTTTTCTTTTTTGCACTTTGTAGTTTTTCTTTTTTATATTTTTGTAAGTTTGTATTGGTTTTTTATCTTTGAATTTATAAGCTTGACTACAGGCTCCCGAGCTCCATTTTCAGCTGTGGCCTCCTGTAACCCTCTTCCAGTGAAAATGGAGCTTGGGAGGGCTGTGGGAGGCCCTCCCAACCTCCGTTTTCGCTGGCAGAGGCCAGTCCTTCAGTTCCCAGGGTGCCCCTGCGGGCCATATCTAAGCACCCTGTGGGCCAAATCAGGGCCCCTGGGCCTTGAGTTTGACACCCCTCATTTCGACAATAGAAAAAGGTGGGTCCTTAAACTGGGTTGGCCATTCAATTATTTTGGACTTCTTTGTTTTGGACTGACTGTGGTCATAAGTCCAAGACAACCTGTATTCCTTTCCTGTTGTGGCTTTCGAGCTGTTGAGATGAGTTTTTTGGTTGGTCTGTTCTCTGTAATTTGGCCAAAGACACCTTTCCCCAAATGTTTGCACATATGTTTGTGTGTGTGTGTGTGTGTGTGTGTGTGTGTGTGTGTGTGTGTGTGTGTGTGTTTGTGCTTTGACGGACAAATGCCTGCAGCTCAACAATTTGCAAGGTCCGGAATGTGCCGAAGATAACAGCCTTGGTTGTGTTTTGCTCTTACATGCCATTCATACTTCATGGCAGGTGCTAAAGACATACCTGCCAGGGAGTTTGTATTTTTTTTTATTTTGCTCACCTGTGATCAGGAAGGCTTGGGTGGAGAGTCCTTGAGGACCAAAACGCAGAAGAAGGATGTTGTTTAGAATGAGGGAAGTCCTGAGCAGTGTCTTCCAGTACAACTGAATATGGAGATTCTCAGTCATCCAGGTCATGGTTATCCCTCAGAGGGAGTACTAATGACCAGATGACTGTAAGGAATATAAATCCTTCCATTCTCCACCCTTCAGTCAGAACCGAAGAAGCTTCTTGGGTGAGAAGTGAAATGTCTTCAAGGAAAAATAAAGGAAGTCCAGTTGCCTCTTGAAAAAGCATATCTGGGACTTCCATTACAACATTTCCTTTCGCTTCCTCACTTCTCCTTCTTCAGCAGCTAAGGAATAAAACACCCAGGGGCGACATTCACACAAGATTCCTCCTCTTCTTCCTGAATTAACCTATTTCCCGATTAGACATAATCGGGAAATTAGACATCCTGGACATAAATTGTTTCAACTCCTACCCTCAAAACGTCGCTATAGAGCACTGCACACCAAGACAACTAGACACAAGAACAGTTTTTCCCCGAACGCCATCACTCTGCTAAACAAATAATTCCCTCACCACTGTCAAACTATTTACTAAGGCTGCATTACTATTACTGTTAGTTTTTCTCATCGTTCCTATCACCCATCTCCTCCCACTTAGGACTGTATGACTGTAACTTGTTGCTTGTATCCTTATGATTTATATTAATATTGATTGTTTCCTGGTTGCTTATTTGAACATTATGACAATCATTAAGTGTTGTACCTCATGATTCTTGACAAATGTATCTTTTCTTTTATGTACACTGAGAGCATATGCACCAAAGACAAATTCCTTGTGTGTCCAATCACACTTGGCCAATAAAGAATTCTATCTATCTATCTATCTATCTATCTATCTATCTATCTATCTATCTATCTATCTATCTATCTATCTATCTATCCATCCATCCATCCATCCATCTATCTATCTATCAATCTATCATCTATCTATCTATCTATCTATCTATCTATCTATCTATCTATCTATCTATCTATCCATCCATCCATCCATCCATCCATCCATCCATCCATCCATCCATCCATCCATCCATCCATCCATCTATCTATCTATCTATCTATCTATCTATCTATCTATCAGCATGATACCCTGGACCATAGACCACCAAATGATCTTGAATCATACACTGACTTGCAAAAAAAAATCCCTGACCAAAATTAATGCTAACTATGCTCAGCGAGTTCAACAGTCATCTGAGTGATGTGACAATGGATCCCACATTGAGTTGAACTAGATGACCTACAGCCCTACTGTATGATTTGATGTAGTATTAATACTAGTATTTTGTGGATGCTTCTATTAAGTTGCCATCTGTGTCATTGGGTTGGCTGCCGTAGGAGAGCTGTGGCTTGGCTTACCATAGTAAAATGCAATTAGTTGAGTTTGCACAAAATACTAAGCTGTAAATTAGGGCTTCCGAACTACAATCATTGGTTGTTCAACACAACAGTTGAACTGAAATCAGGCAGGTCGTGGCTTAGCATGGTATGAACCCCCTTATTTTTTTCCCTGTGTTAATTTTGATATATATTGGCAATGGATAAGATGCTGATAGGCTCAATCTTTGACACTCGCCTCTTTTATTTCCAGTTTTGTTCTTAAACGAGATTGAGATGTTGGGGAAACTGTCAGTGATTAACTAAATTAACAGATAGAAAAATTCCTGAGGCAGGGATGCTGGCTAAGATATGAAAAGTATTTGGCTGGGCACAGTTTATGCCAAGGTTGACAGCAAGCTCTGAAAGAAAGTCAATGTTCTGGAGATGTTGCAATTAAAATGAATGGATTCAGTAAGAGCACCTTACCCACAATAGAGGAAAACCATGAAGTTTCCAAAGTAAATCATAGAATAAGCCTGTCTTAATGTAATGTGTGAATCCTATTGTTATTGTTTCTTCTTCTTCTTCTTCTTCTTCTTCTTCTTCTTCTTCTTCTTCTTCTTCTTCTTCTTCTTCTTCTTCTTCTTCTTCTTCTTCTTCTTCTTCTTCTTCTTCTTCCTTCTTCTTGTTCTTCTTCTCCTCCTCCTCCTCCCCCCCTCAGATTAACTGTATTCACAAGCCACTCCTGAAAGAGTTGAGCATTTCATCTCCAATCACTCCAGATGGGTATCTAACCACATCCATATAGACATGGAAAGCAAAAAAACCCAACAACCCCAAAACCAACCTGATGGCCTTGCCTGTGGATAATGCCAGTGCTGTGTGCGAGTGGTGAAGATTGACTTGTCCCACAGATCATAAGTCAAAACAAATGGAACGACTGCGGGCAGGAGAAGCCCCTGTGGTTATGGCATGACTTTTCCCCTTGCTTGTTCTGTTGTGTAAGGTCAGGCTTTCAGTTCTGAGCCAACATCTGTATGACTTGTTCTAAAATCCTTTGGGCTGAGTCTTGGAAAGCTGCTTTCTACATTGGGCTGCTGCTATTGTTGCCTGTCTCAGTTTGGCTTCTCGAACGGAGAGAAAAGACCACATAAAATAATCCAGCCAAGGCGGCATGCAGTTTGTGCAAGAAAGCCACTTCGAGGCGACTTGGCATCATTCTTGTCTTGAATCCCAGCCAGCATTTCTTGGCAGAGGGTCAGCGAACGCCTCCGCCCTTTGCTCTGGCATGGAATGCAAAAAGTCCTGGATTCAGCAATAACTGGTCCGAAAAGAGGGGGGGGGCGGGGGAAATCGTACTAGCCAAACAGATCCTGGCACTGTTTATTCTCCTGGATGGTCCTAGCTTACATCTGCACAGTATTTTGTTTAGCGTTTTGCATCCTTGTTCGGAACTGAACGCCAGCCAACATTCCCCTGGGATTTTTGTCCAGTTGGAAAGAGTGTGTCAAACCCGCAGGGCAATTGTGTGGCCTCCAGAGCTGATTGCAGAAGAGAGAATTACATGATGGGCTGTCTAAACATTTAAATTGGATCTTCACGCCCCGTGCTCGGTCCTGGAGGGCTCGCTGGAAGATTTTGGCAATGAGGAAGGAAACAGGAAATGTCCTCGGTTAGTAGATCAGCAAGGAAGATAGGCTGAACTTGACCGCGCCATGATAATTGGTAGTAATCATAATATTGCAGCAACGAGATCCAATTTCTAAGCTCTGTTATCCTTGGGGCAACACACTCAGTAACACCTTATGGGTGATGTGTTCAAGGAAAGTGCCTTCCTATAATTTTGTCTATTACTACAACAACCCAGTGAGGTAGACTGGCTGAGAAAAAGGGATGTGTTAAATCCCTGGGGAGCACTCCCTGGCTGAATGCAGACTCCAAAATTAGAAGATTATTGTATATTACATATCTGATAATGCCCAGGCCTGGGGCTCTGAATGTGTGAAGGGACCCAATTCTTGGCTTATTCACTTTGTTGACTGTGATACTTTTTTGGCCACTAAGCATTTTAATTTATGCCTTCAAAGCTGTAATTTTTTTGATTTTTATTGAACTTGGTTCACCGCGTAGACTTGCCTGTTGAAAAGGGCGGCTATGCCAATGGATTAAATAAAGAAAAGTTATTGCTTTCTTCTGTCTGAAGATCGGTCAAGAGAATAGATGCAGGTATAGATTAACAGAGTTGGAAGGGACCTTGTAGGTCATCTAGTCCAACCCCCTGCCCAAGCAGGAGACCCTACACCATTTCGGACAGATGGCAGTACAGTCTCTTCTTGGAAGCCTCCAGGGATGAAGCTCCCACAACTTCCGAAGGCAACTTCTGTTCCATTGGTTGATTGCTCTCACTGTCAGAAAATTCCTCCTTATTTCTAGGTTGAATCTCTCCTTGTTCAGTTTCCATCCATTATTCCTTGTCTGGCCTTTGGGTGCTTTGGAAAATAGCTTGACCCCCTCCTCTGAGTGGCAGCCCCTCAAATATTGGAAGACTGCTATTGTGTCTCCCCTGGTCCTTCTCTTCACTAGACTAGCCATGCCCAGTTCCTGCAACCGATCTTCATATGTTTTAGTCTCCAGACCTTTGATAATCTTAGATAGATTCAGATTAACAGAGTTGTAAGGGACCTTGTAGGTCATCTAGTCCAACCACCCCTCCCCGTCCAAGCAGGAGACCCTACACCATTTCCGACAGATGGCAGTCCACTCTCTTCTTGAAAGCCTCCAGTGATTAAGCTCCCACAACTTCTGAAGGCAACTTCTGTTCCATTGGTTGATTGCTCTCACTGTCAGAAAATTCCTCCTCATTTCCAGGTTGAATTTCTCTTTGTTCAGTTTCCATCCATCATTCCAGATGGCACCAACTTTAAAAACTGATAGGTTGATAAGGAAAAAGAGCAAATAGAAATAGCTAGAAAGAGGGCTGAGAAAAATGGCAAGAAAAGTTCTAAGCGGTGGCTGAACTGACCCAGCATGCCGCATATCCTGGTGTGGTTTTGGCTGAGTTTGATAATAGAAAAGATTGTTAGCGGAGAAATCACTCGATGGATTTCGAGTCGATGGATCGTTGCTTCCCTTTTGAAAACATACTTACTTAAAAAAATAAAACCGAGATTCAAATCTAATTAACAAAATATTTATTTCAGTAGAAAAGTAATAAAAAGAATCCTAATTAAGCTTATTAAGCTACATTTTATCGGCTAAGGAATAAATCACTTCTACCTTGGGTAGAAATGGCGAAGAGAAAAAGGAAGGAGGAGACCTCTGGAATGCAGACTTGCGTAGTAGAATATATCATACGTCTGCTTGACCATAAATATAAGAAAACAGTAGAAAAATATAGAGATGCACAAACTGACAATATTCACATCATGACAAAGATGAAGATTGAAAATATGTAACTTTTAAATATGTTTTTATGGGGGGGAAAAGAAAAGTAATCTTTTTGAATATAAGTTTGATGATAGAAGAAACGTGTAAAAATGAAGTTATATGTGTTGGGATATAAGAGATAAAAATAAGTGTTAATGTGTATGTTTAATCAATTTACTAGTATTATATAAGTATGAATAAGTTGTTCATTGTAATAAGGATAAAATATATGTATGAATAACATATAGAATGAAGTTATAAAATAACATAAGAAAATATGAAGATTGAAAAACAGAAGAAAATATAAAGATTGAAATATGTAATTTTGAAATATATTTTGTAAGGGAAAAGTAATGATATGGAAAAGAGGATAAAGAAATTATAAGTTGATTTTTTTTATTAATATTTAGGAAATAAGTGAAGTAAAATATACTAATATTAGAAATATATAAGTTGGGAAATGACCACATCTTTGTTTGCTGAAATTAAAATAGAGATAAAATAAGAGGGGAAAAAGACTAAAGACAGATATTAAGAGGAAAAGAAATGTGAGAGATGTATTGAAAATGAAATGATAATGGATGGTAATTATTTTAAAAACAAGAAATATTGTTAAGAATATTGTATGGATGTATGAAACTCAGAAAGCAAATGCTCACGACATGAGATGTTGAAAGAACAAAAAGAAATAAAATTTATTGGGAAAAGAAAAAGAAAAAAAATAATTTTAGTTGAGTTACCTCTGCCTGGTTTATCTACTCCATTCATCTGAATGAGGCCACAGTGAAATGGAGTTAAAAAGAAAAAGAAAACTAGTTTTACAATATTTATCTGATGGTTGCTAGCATGAAAACAGAGGTCTGTTTTGGAAATCGCTTCGTATTTTTAATGCATGTAAACAATGATGCATTTGGGAGGAATGGGTTAGGCTCAGAAAATGGAAATGCCAAAATTAAAATGACCTACTTGCCAGGAGATGGTGAGTGTACACAAACACACACAAACACAAACACACAAACTCTACAGAGGAGAGTAATTTGCTCAAAGGTTCGCAGGCGAATTATGGACATCTGGCAGGATGAGTGGGTGGGAATCAGGAAGGAAGGAAGGAAGGAAGGAAGGAAGGAAGGAAGGAAGGAAGGAAGGAAGGAAGGAAGGAAGGAAGGAAGGAAGGAAGGAAAACATAAAAGAGAAGGAAGGGAGGGAGGGAGGGAGGAAGGAAGGAAAGAAAAGGAAGGAAGGAAGGAAGGAAAAATGAAAGAGAAGGAGGGAGGGAGGGAGGAAAAATGAAAGAGGAGGGAGGAAGGAAGGAAGGATTAAAGAGAAGGAAGGAGGGATGAAGGAAAAAAGCTCAGTTCTGAATTATCTTTTCCTCCCATTGTTAAGTGCAACATTACTCACCATGCCTGTTTGATTGGACTGTCTCGATTCCCACATAGGGAAAATGTTTGTGCAACACTTCCGCCATCACCCATGGATTGAAAACACAACAGCCAAGCCAAAACCAAACCAAGTCAAGGTGTGGTGGTGTATTGTATGAATTAGAAGGTTGTGTCAAGGCTTTGTGTGAGGTTATTTGTTTTGTTTACTTAGCATATGAAATGAACATGCCTGGCTCTGTTAGCCCTAGTTTATTTTTTAGCATTGCACAAACACAACTAAGATATCCCCAACCCGTAGAGGGAGAAATCCTGAACAGAGAACTCTTGTCAATGTTCTTTGCTTCACAAATCCCATTTTTCCTCTATGGGAACACTAATGGATGATGAAGGGAGTGACAAATAAGAGAAGGGCTGGATGTATGATCCGCGGTGGCGCAGTGGTTAGAGTGCAGTACTGCAGGACTATTTCTGCTGCCTGCTTGCAATTTGGCAGTTCGAATCTCACCAGGCTCAAGGTTGACTCAGCCTTCCATCCTTCCGAGGTGGGTAAAATGAGGACCCAGATTGTTGGGGGCAATAGGCTGACTCTGTAAACCGCTTAGAGAGGGCTGTAAAGCACTGTGAAGCGGTATATAAGTCTAAGTGCTATTGCCCTTCCTTCCTTCCTTCCTTCCTGCCTGCCTGCCTGCCTGCCTGCCTGCCTGCCCGCCTGCCTACCTGCGCAGTGGTTAGAATACTGTATTGCAGGCTAACTCTGCCGATTGCCAGCAGTTCGATCCTGACTGGCTCAAGGTTGACTCAGCCTTCCATCCTTCCGAGGTGGGTAAAATGAGGACCCAGATTGTTGGGGGCAAGAGGCTGACTCTGTAAACCGCTTAGAGAGGGCTGTAAAGCACTGTGAAGCGGTATATAAGTCTAAGTGCTATTGCCCTTCCTTCCTTCCTTCCTTCCTGCCTGCCTGCCTGCCTGCCTGCCTGCCTGCCCGCCTGCCTACCTGCGCAGTGGTTAGAATACTGTATTGCAGGCTAACTCTGCCGATTGCCAGCAGTTCGATCCTGACTGGCTCAAGGTTGACTCAGCCTTCCATCCTTCCGAGGTGGGTAAAATGAGGACCCAGATTGTTGGGGGCAAGAGGCTGACTCTGTAAACCGCTTAGAGAGGGCTGTAAAAGCACTGTGAAGCAGTATATAAGTCTAAGTGCTATTGCTAATGCTATTGCTATGTATGCCAACACACTGAACCGTAAACAAGCCAGCCGTATTTGTATAACGAGTTGTGTGAATACAGTATAGGATGGCTGGTTTCCTTTAGTTTCCTTTGGGGACTGAAACGGAGGGGTTGCATAATAAAAACTGCATCTGGAACCACCCGTCTTCTCTCATTAATTATTATTTTTTAAATAAAAATAGCAGTGAGTGGAATCTCTGAGCTTTCCCCATTGTTAAAAACCAGGCAGTGTGCATGTTTTCAGTTGGTGAAGAACAGCAAGTTGGACAGAGGTAGAAGCGAACTTGTTTAACAGAACAGAACAGAACAGAACTCAAGGTGTCCTTGACTTAGTGACCATTCAAAGTTACAACGGCACTGAAAAAAAGGTGTCTTATGACCGTTTTTCACACTTATGACCGCTGTAGTTAGTCCTCAACTTGCAAGCAGAATTGGAACCTGAATTTCCATCGCTAAGTAAGATGGCTGTTCAGTGAGTTGCACAACCGTGGAAATGCTGCAATGGTTGTAAGCAGGAGGACCGGTTGTAAGTCTTTTTTTTTCTAGCCCTGTCATTTTGAACAGTCACTAAACAAATGGTTGTAAGTCGAGGACTACCTGTGATCATATTCATCGCAGTTGTCCCAAAACCGTGACCTGGATGACTGAGAATCTCTACAGACATTCATTCGTTATAGTTCATTCCAGATAAATCAAATGGATTGACCTTGTACCAAAACCAGCCTTTTGATTTAACTGAATTGGCGAGAGATTAATCTGATTTCAGTCAGGAGCCAGGACACCGAACGAACGCACGGTCCGTTTTATTTTTATGTTTTATTTTATTTTGTTTGTTTGTCAAACATGTATAAGATGGCAGGTGTTTGTATAAACATAACATAAGCAAAGAAGTACAGATAAATGAGGACAATAGGACAGTAAGACAGGGACGGTAGGCACAAGTGGTGCGCTTATGCACACCCCTTACAGACGTCTTAGGAATGGGGTGAGGTCGACTGTAGACAGTCTAAGGTTAAAGTTTTTGGGGTTTGGGGAAGAAACCACAGAGTCAGGTAGTGCATACCAGGCATTGATCACTCTGTTGCTGAAGTCGTATTTTCTGCAGTCGAGTTTGGAGAGGTTTACATTAAGTTTGTATCTATTGCGTGCTCGTGTATTGTTGCGGTTGAAGCTGAAGTAGTCATTAACAGGAAGGACATTTTGGTATATGATTTTATGAACTACATTTAGATCAGATCGGAGGCGACGTGGTTCTAAATTGTCTAATCCCAATATTTCAAGTCTGGTGGAATAAGGTATTCTATTGCGAGCAGAGGAGTGGAGGACTCTCCTTGTGAAATATTTCTGGACTCTCTCGATTGTATTGATGTCCGATATGCAGTGCAGGTTCCAGACAGGTGAGCTGTATTTCAGAATTGGTCTAACAAATGTTTTGTATGCTCTGGTTAGCAGTGTAATATTGCCAGAGAAGAAGCTACGCAAGATTAGGTTAACAACTCTTAGTGCCTTTTTGGCAATGTTGTTACAGTGGGCTCTGGCACTTAGGTCATTAGATATGAGTACTCCAAGCTCTTTGACAGAGTGAGGGTCGTCTACAAGGTCTACAACGTTTGAAACGAAACCAGCTTTTACAGCTCGCCTCGGTCTTGCTGGAGCACGGCTTTGGGAAGTTTGGAATTGGGCATACAAAAGATGGCACCCATCACACCACAGTACTTGAGGCTGCTGCCCATGGCATAAATCCGTTGGGCACGTGGTTCTTTTCAGCAAAGCTTTGGGCCAATTTGTTTTTCGGCCTTCTGCCTCTTCGGTCCTGGCGACATCATTTCACTGATCTGGCGAGGTTTGAAAAGCAAGCCGTGAATGGGGATTGTCTCATCAACAATGCTATTCATGGGCCGCTGATCCATAAGGCTTGGCTGGGACAGCGGTCTTTTCTCCATGAAACAGACCTGCAACGTGTGACACCAGGCCTTTTAGCTCAGCCAACCAGAAGGATGCTGGAGCAGTTAGAGAATCGTGTGGGGAAAACAGAATACAGAATAACAGAGTTGGAAGGGACCTTGGAGGTCTTCTAGTCCAACCCAATATCACAATAGATACAAACTTAATGTAAACCGCTCCAAACTTGATTGCAAAAAATTCGACTTCAACAACAGAATGGTCAATGCCTGGAACACTTTACCTGACTCAGTAGTTTCTTCCCCTAACCCCAAAAACTTCAACCTCAGATTATCTACCATCAACCTCACCCCATTCCTAAGAGGTCGGTAAGGGGCGTGCATAAGTGCACAATCGTGCCTACGGTTCCTGTCCTAATGTACCCATATATTCATACCTCTTTTATTCATGCTTGTACTATTACATATATATTCAATCATGTTTTACTGTTTATACTTTGATTATAATCATATAGGCTTGACAAATAAACAAATACAAATACAAATACAAAACCCCTGCCCAAGCAGGAGATCCTAACCTATCCCATTTTGGACAAATGGCTGTCTAGTCTCTTCTTGAAAATCTCAAGCGATGGAGCACCCATAACATCTAGTGGTGGCTAGAAGAAATACTAGGAAGAAATATAGAAAAAACATCAGAGTTGTTTTTACTAGGAATAGCCCATGAAAAATATGAAAAAGGACAATTCTATCTAATGTTACATGTAATAACGGTGGCGAGGTTAATATAACGCACAGTACTGGAAAAATGAAAATACACCAACGGAAGAAGATTTAATAGAAAAAATAATGACCTGTGCGGAAATAGACAGATTAACAATGGAAATGAAAGATAAGGACGAGACAGAATACTATGCAATTTGGGAGAAATTTTATTATTGGTTAGAAAAGAAAAACAGTCAAAGGAATTGAAAAATAAGGGTAGAAGGAGAAGAAGGATCGGATAAAAATATGTAGAAAAGAGAAATGTTTGTGTAAGATCCAGAAACAATGTAATGTAAATAATAAGGATATTACTTGTTATGGAAATACTACTTAATTGGAACGACAAAACAGGATGGTCACAAAGTGTCCAATGTTTTTAAATGTTTGTTTTTTGTATGTTTATATAAAGAAACTTTTTATTTAAAAACAAAACAAAAAATCTAGTATTTTTGTATTGTTCTTATTCCTGTTGTACGCCGCCCTGAGTCCTACGGGATTGGGCGGCCTATAAGAACTTTTAATTAAATTAAATTAAATATCATCCGAGCGGAAGAAGCTTCTTGGATGAGAAGGGAAACGTCTTCAAAGAAAAACCAGAAAGTCCAGTTCCCTCTTGAAAAAAAGGGGGGGAAAGCACCTTTGGGATCTAGAGGCAAGATCCACTGATTAATTGTTCTCACCGTCAGGAAATTTCTCCTTAGTTCTAGGTTGGATCTCTCATTGATAAGTTTTGATCCGCTACTTCTTGTCTTGTCCTCAAGTGCACTGAAAAATAGGTTGTGCTCCTATTTTTTGTGTCAGCACCTCAAATATTGGAAGACTGCTATCATGTCACTCCAAGTTCTTCTCTTCACCACATTGGACATATCTAATTGGACATTCCTGTAATGTTCGCTTGCATTGAGTAGTGAAAAAATTGTGTGCATTCATTTCTGTAGTCCATATTTCTCTTCCCACCGATGTTTGCCACTCTCTGGTAGAAAGGATCAAGTTTGACCTTCTGCAGAAGTGATTTTTAAATTATTATCATGGTTCATCACACAGTCAGCCAGATGTTTGCGCTGGATTTGGCATTTTTATCCATCTTATAGAGTCCTTCCCAAAGATCTGGGATAGGCAGATGTGGATGTTTGATGGTGTTAAAAATATCTTTGCAGAATGTAAGCTGTTCCAAGTAAAGCTGCCTTTTGCAATTGACTGATAGGGATTTTGTCAGTGCCGATGATGTTCAAGTGATGCTCCAGTTGTGTAGGATTGATACTATTAGTTTAACATGTATTTTTATTAAAAATGTGTGCTATGGCTGCTGAAAATCCAATACCCCAAGATTTGGGGTGCCGAGGTGGCGCAGCGGTTAGAGTGTAGTACTGCAGGCCACTTTAGCTGACTGTGATCCGCAGGTCAGCAGTTCAAATCTCACCGGCTCAAGGTTGACTCAGCCTTCCATCCTTCCGAGGTGGGTAAAATGAGGACCCAGATTGTTGGGGGCCATATAAATATACATTGCTTACTGGTGTAAACCACTTAGAGAGTGCTTGCACTGTGAGGCGGCAAATAAATAAATAAATAAATAAATAAATAAATAAATAAATAAATAAATAAATAAATAAATAAATAAATAAATAAATAAATAAATAAATAAATAAATAAATTTGGGGTACCCATATTGCTTAGTATTTCCAGAAGAGGTTGACTGTGGTCACTCTGCATGCTCAGATCAGGAAATCACGTAGAAAGCAATTTTCAATTTTCATACTCTTTGAACCTTTGGGATATAAGAACGAAACGGAGGGAGGATGGATCCCAGCTCTAGAATGATGGGGATGGCATTCCTTAAGGAAAGTTCAAAATGAGGAGCCAAACTGCTGATGGAGGAATCAGGGGGTTAAAACAGGAGCACGATGATCCTCAAACGGGGGAAAAAAGAGGCACGAAGGTAGATAAGAGTTGGCTTTCCCCAGACTTCTTCCTTCCTGTAAGAACATACCGTATTTTTTGGAGTATAAGACGCACCTTTTTCCTCCCTAAAAGTGGCTGAAAATTTGGGTGCGTCTTATACTCTGAATGTAGCTTTTTCGGAGCTTTTTTTCCAGCCCTAACTAGGTGCTAACTATCTTCCCAGCTCTTACCTTGCAGGCTCTTTCATTGTTACTCTCTCCGGAGAAGGTTTTTCCAGCCCTAAGTCTTTGCAGGGTTTTTTTCATTGCTCTACTTGCTCCGAATAAGTTTTTTTCTAGCCCTAACCAGGTGCTAATGATCTTCCCAGCTCTTACTGGCTTGCAGGCTCTCAGAAGAAGGTTTTTTTAAGTCCTAACCAGGGGATAAAATAAGGTGCTGAAGCTGACCAGACTAAGGACGCTAGCCAGATGAATACCTGGTAGGCAGATTGTTTTCCCCTATTTTCCTCCCCAAAAACTAAGGTGCGTCTTATACTCCGGTGCATCTTATACTCCGAAAAATACGGTATGTCTATCACAGAAAATGTCACTGTTGGTTCCCAGGCTAATGAGAATGCAGGAGACCAAGTTATAAACAGCCGCCTACAAGCTCCTTTGCTATCAGTGAAATGATCTGCAGATTTGTAGAATTTTTTTTTTTTAAAAAAAGCTAAAGAGATCTCTGCCTAAATATCCTTAGGGGTGCATTGGCTCTAGAGGGGTGATAGTCAGAATTCGGGTATACCTTCATTCTTCTCAATACATCTGGCGAAAGAAAATTGTATGAGAATTAAACTTGAAAAAAGGGAATTAAGATATGAATTGAGGAGAGGGAGTAATATGGCCTAAAATTAAGAGGCATAAGAAATAATGAATATTTTTGGAAATTAAGCCATAGCGATTAATTTGGAAGAAAATGGAAATTAGAGGTGGTAGACCCAGGCGTCAAAAATAGGAGGAAGGAGGCAGCATTAGAATAAAAATAGATATACCTGGAAGAACATATTAAATATATAAATATAGATAAAGGGAAAGATATAAGTTTAAGAAATAGCTCCGAGGTTGGGATGAAGTTAGGGTTTCTGAATTGCTAGTCTACTAACCATAAAATGGATTATGATTAGATGTACTCAGGGAAGGATAAGAGGGAGGAAGAGGAAGTAGAAAGGAAGTGGTGAGGGAGAGGAGGGAAGTAGGGAAGAGGTAGAGAAGGAGAAAGAAGGTAGAGGGGAGAGAGGGAGATAGAGGGAGGGGAGTAGTGTGAAATATAGAAAGAAAGCAGACTGGAGACAAAAGTATGAAAGGAGCAAACTAAGGATATATGTTTATGATATTTTGGATAGAATTATATAATTACGGATGTTTTGATAATATGGTATATGTATGGATATTTGTGTAAGTTTGGTGAAAAAAATAAAAATTTAAAAAAGAAAAAAGGGAACGCTTTCCAATGGAGACAGATGCCCAAAAAATTAGGCCAACTTTGGTGGCTCAGAGGGCTGTGCAATGCTTTTTCCATCCCCCCTCCTCCCCCCCATAGGACCAGATTTTTGGGGGTAGGTTGAGACGATGATGCAGAGTAAGAGAAACACTGTCAGCAGATGGAGGGGAGTGATTTTTTTCCCCATTCTCCTTGGTACTGTTGGAAAGATTTGGGTTCTTCCTTCGATGCGATTGTTTCTCCAGCCTCAAACAGCCCCCTCGTCTTTGGATGTTTCTTGTTAGAACTCTGATTCAAATGATTGGGTTTGCTAATATATGAACAAGCCACAAATCAATGTTATGTGTATATTGCTTTAAAAGCATTGTAGGCTGATTACGATATAAGGAAGCAAGAGAGCATGCTCAGAATGTGTTGTGAGTGATTGTGATCGTGTGTTCCGGAGTGCTGACTCTCTCTGCTGATTATCTCTGCTGCTTCACTGTTGAGTAATTGACTTGGTGTCTGTGTGAAAGTACTGTGAAGAGCTGCTGTGTAACGAGTAACTATCTGTGATAGTGTAGAATTGATTGTTAGCTGTAATCTTTGTTTGCTAGTTAAAACAAAGATAGGCAAGAAGAAGATTCTTCGCATTGACTGACTTACTGTGTATGACTTGGCCTTCCTACTGAACTTTGCTACTATTTTAAGTAAACTATTTGTATATACTAAATGTATCTGTTTAGTGACTGAATAGCATTCATATCAAACTGCAACAATCACATTTCGCTGTGCACGTGCTCAACAGCACAATAACTCCTTAACATTTCTATCTGGATGGCTCTGATTTTCAGCAGGAGAGTTGGGGGGTGGGGGTGGGGGCTATACAAGTCAAAGGAGGTGAGAGATCCTATCCTTTGGTTGCGAACCCCCTGCTGAAAGGGATCATGACCCCAAATGTGGTCTCATCACCTTCAAAGTATATAGCCTGCTCTGAAATACGTATCAGTTGGATTCACCCATTGGCTTTGCTTGTCAGAAAGTCGCAAAAGGGGATCGCGTAACCCCGAGACACTGCAACCGTCATAAATACATGCCAGTTGCCAAGTGTTTGAGTTTTGATCACATGACCACGAGCATGCCACAATGGTCCCAAGTGTGAACAATGGTCGTAAGTGAGAAAAGTGGTCACTAAATGAATGGTTGAAAGTCAATGTTCTGACCCAGCTCCCCAAACACGACAAACCCTCTGCAGTGAACTCAAAAGATTCCTTTATTAGGAGTGCCAGCAGCCCCGGTAAAATGTTTCTCTCAGGCTAACAAGTCCGGCAGGCCGGAAGATGAATAGTTGTCTGCCACATCTATTCATCTCCGCCCCCTGCCTTTTATCCCGAGAGCTAGGGTAGGGCTTCCCTAGCAGCGGTGGCTCTTCCGTCCCAAGGACCGGCCCATAGATTTCCACTGCTCTCCTCTCCTCTGCCTTCTGTGCATGCATGCGTCAGGCACTGGACCCAGCTGTTCCTCTTCTTCCTCATCAGCCACCTCCAGACCTGGGGGCTGTTGAGACTCCAACTGAGGGATGACGGATGGCCCAGGCTCCGCCTCTGTCTCTCTCTTCTCCCTCAGAGCTCTCAGGTTGCCTGGATGCTGACCCTGACTCCCACGCCTCCTCCTCCTCTGATTTGGCTGCTGGAGGGGCCGGCAGCCGAGAGGCCACAACAGTCAAGGACTACCTGTACTGCCCTCTGGCCAAAGACGCCTAACTCATCCTTGAGTTTGCTAACCTGATGGAGCACCTTTAAGGCAGATGGGTTCCAAGCAGGCATTAGTTTCTCTTCCGCATGCTAGGAACCATCCCAAGTAGCACAACTGCCACAACTTGCTAGGTTGCAGAACACCCACTGAACTTGCTCAACGCTTCCAACTTTGCCCAGAGCTTCATACCGAGACATCCTTGCCAAACGTTCCCATTTTTGGAAGCTTCCTGGTACCTTTGGCAACAGCCTGACATGGAGAGGAAAGGGGAAGAACACTTTCAATTAGCTAGTATCAAGTCAGACCAAGTCTCATTTGTGTAATTGATAGAAGATCCAGGAAGGGCCGTTTAAGAAAGGGGCTTGGCAGTGCTACCCTGGAATCTTCTTTTTGCCAAGGGCAAGGCAAAGTTTCCCAAACAATAATGTGCTGTGGTTTTCTGGAATACGCAAGTTGCAAAACCATTTTGTAAACGAAAAGGAGACCTAAAGCAAAAATAATTCCAAAGCAGTCCAGTTTCTTGGTGAATCAACCACAGTTATGGCTGTCTCAGAATTGGGGACAGACAAACTGGCCGTAACATTTTTCTGATGTTCGGTCGGTAAAATATTGAGGGTCATTCAAAAGCTTTCGGGGAAATCTTCTGTCCCTTAAACCTGTGTGGAAGAAAGATGCTTGATAGAAGTTCTTTGTGAACTTTTAATAGGAAATGGGAGGGGAAAAAACCCCCAAATTCTGACATATGAATTGGATGATTGCTAAAATTTTAAAAAGAAAAAACATATTTTGGGAGGAGAATGGACACTGTACATGTAGTCGTAAGACTTACGACCACAATTGAGCCGAAAATTTCTGTTGCTAAGCGAGACAGTTGTTAAGTGAGCTTTGTCCCGTTTTATGACCTTTCTTGCCAGAGTTGTTAAGTGAATCACTGCAGTTGTTAAGTTAGTAACACGGTTCTTGAGTCAATCCGGCTTCCCCATTGACTTTGCTTGTTAGAAGGTCACAAAAGAGGATCACATGACCCCGGGTCACGGTGACCGTCATAAATATGAGTCAGTTGCCAAGCGTCTGAATTTTGATCACGTGACCATGGGGGATGCTGTAACAGTCATAAGTGTGAAAAATGGTCATAAGACTTTTTTTGGGTGCAGTTGCGATTTTGAACTGTCATTAAGGGAATGGCTGTAAGCCTAGGACTCCAGTGTTAAACTAAAAGTTGAATGTAAGTGTCTTTTACGGTATATCCTTGGAGAAAGAGGTTGGAATTAATTCTTTGTATATATTTTTGTTTTCCTTTCTTTTGATGTATAATTTTCTGCACCTCCATCTATCTCTCTTTTTCCTCTTCCTCTTTATCTGTTTTTCTTGATTGTTAGTTGCGTTCGTTTCTTTGGGTTCGTTTTGTAAAAGGTAATAAAATTATTATGAAAAAAACCAGGATGACACCTTACATAGATTATGGTGGAGTTTTTAAAGGAGTCCCTGATTTATATATATATATATATATATATATATATATATATATATATATATATATATATATATATATATATATATATATATATATATATATATATATATATATATATATATATATATACATATATATATATATATATATATATACATATATATAAATGTGTGTGTGTGTGTGTGTGTGTGTGTGTGTGTATTTTAAAGGAGTATCTGATTTCTAGAACTATATTTGGATGTAGTTAGACGGAGCTGTGTTTTCCTCCCTTTGGCACACGCTTCAAACGACAACAACAGTAACAACTTTCTTGCTTCCTCCTTTCACAGCATTTCCAGCAAGGAGCTGTCAGAATTGATTGAAAAGTTGCAGAAAAATGCTGACCAAGTGGAAAAAAACATTGTGGAAACGGACTCAAAAATGCAAAGTGTAAGTTGCGGTTGTGCCCTGGGTTGTGAGTTATTGAAATGTTAATTAAATTTGTTTAGAACCAGCCTGTTAGGATTTGAATCCGCTGGAACTCTCTCACTGTGACAAAAGACTAGTTTTTGTACAGTGCAGATCTGTGTCTGTTGATGCCACCTGGCATTTCTACTCTTTTCTTTTCTTTTATACTTCTATTCTTTTCCTCATGGATGTCAAGATTAATCCCAATCTCCAATGTCTAGGTTAAATGGAAGCTGTAAATTCTCCTCCTAACATTTGGTCCATTGCATCTATGAGTAAAACTTGTTTTTCTGCTACTACTGTGATGTCTGGCATGTTGTGTTCACTTCTTCTTCTTCTTCTTCTTCTTCTTCTTCTTCTTCTTCTTCTTCTTCTTCTTCTTCTTCTTCTTCTTCTTCTCTTCTTCTTCTTCTTCTTCTTCTTCTTCTTCTTCTTCTTCTTCTTCTTCTTCTTCTTCTTCTTCTTCTTCTTCCTCCTCCTCCTTCCTCCTCCCCCTCCCCTCCTCCTCTCCTCCCCTTCCCCTTCTCCTCCTCCTCTTCTTCTTCCTCCTCCTCTCCTCCTCCTCCTCTCCTCCAGCTCCTCCTCCTCCTCCTCTTCTTCTTCCTCCTCCTCCTCCTCCTCCTTCTTCTTCTCCTCCCCCTCCCCTCCTCCCCCTCCTCCCCTTCCCCTTCTCCTCCTCCTCTTCTTCTTCCTCCTCCTCTCCTCCTCCTCCTCCTCCTCCTCCTCCTCCTCCTCCTCCTCCTCGTCTTCTTCTTCTTCTTCTTCTTCTTCTTCTTCTTCTTCTTCTTCTTCTTCTTCTTCTTCTTCTTCTTCTTCCTCTTCCTCCTCCTCCTCCTCCTCCACCTCCTTCCTTCCTTCCTTCCCACATCTTTTTCTTTCTTTCTTTCTTTCTTTCTTTCTTTCTTTCTTTCTTTCTTTCTTTCTTTCTTTCTTTCTTTCTTTCTTTCTTTCTTTTCTATCTATCTATCTATCTATCTATCTATCTATCTATCTATCTATCTATCTATCTCATCATCATCTCTCTCTCTCTCTTATCTATCTATCTATCTATCTATCTATCTATCTATCTATCTATCTATCTATCTATCTATCTATCTATCTATCTATCTATCTATCTATCATGTATCTGTCTGTCTATCGATCTATCAATCATCTGTTCTGTCTCTCATCTATCCATCTCTATTTCTGTCTTTAAATATCTATCTATCTATCTATCTATCTATCTATCTATCTATCTATCTATCTATCTATCTATCTATCTATCATCTATCTATCTATCATCTATCTATCTATCATCTATCTATCTGTAAATATTCATTTAAAATGGACCGTGAAGAATTAAAAGCCTGCAAATGTTTAGTGATGCAACTCTTCTAGAAATGCCGGGTATCCTTTCTGAAGGTAGCAACTCTTTTATTAGGAGAGCTTTTCCTTCAAAGGCTCTGGTTTATGTTTCATTCTTAAAGAATTCTCACACTGAGGACAAGAGAATAGGATTGGATTGGATCTCTAAAGGGGTTTCCAGCATCTGTTTGTACCATGTCAGTTTCCGAACTGTGAGAAAAGTAGAGAATCATTTTATGCAGTTTTAAATATTATGTGTTGTGATTGTAAATGGAGGACCATAGGTAGTTCAAAAATATTTTGAAATTATTGAACTTTATCTTAGAGTCAAATGAATATGCTTTCTGTCATTCCTTCTCCTAAGGCTAAGCCCATGATAATGCTAGGACGTTGCAAAAAAACATGTGTTTTAATGAAACTTTATTCTCACGGCACCTCTAACAACTTGTTGGTTTCTAGGACCTGTACAAACTTAAGGCTGGGAAGCCCACACAATACCAGGAGCTCACTGCAGATAAGTTGATTGAATCTGACAAACTGCTTTATGTTCTGGATGGAGATGCAGCCATCGCTCGCCACATGAAACACCCCCAGGGGGACATGATCACGGAAGAGTAAGTCTGGAGTTGATAGCCCAAGGGTCACGTTGACCAAGAGACCGGTGTTACTTTTTGTCACGTGCTTCGGTGTTCCCTTCCAGTTTCAAAACACTGCACAAGGGCCAACACGTGATTTAATTTTTAAAGAAATGCTTAAGTTGAGATGCACGTTGATATTATTCTCAAAGAGGAATCATGATGAAAATCTGGAGCTCTTTCACGGAGTTTATTTTGGGTTGAACCCAGGGGTGAAATCCAGCAGGTTCTGACAGGTTCCGGAGAACCCGTAGCAGAAATTTTGAGTAGTTTGGAGAACCTGTAAATACCACCTCTGGCTGGTCCCAGAGTGGGGTGGGAATGGGGATTTTGCAGTATGCTTCCCCTGGAGTGGGGTGGGAATGGAGATTTACAGTATCCTTCCCCTGCCACGCCCACCAAGCCACACCACGCCCACCAGGCCACGCCCACAGAACCTGTAGTAAAGAAAATTGGATTTCACCACTGGTTGAACCCTATTCCTGAAGACTTCATGGAAAGTTCCATATTGTTTTCTCCATTATTATATGGAACCCTTTGGCATGACTTTCTTATAGGAATTGGTTTGATGGTACCCTGGTTTAACAAATTGCCCCGGTGTTCCATTTAAATACTTCATTTCTGGAGATAATTCAAGGTCGACTAGATGCTGCCATCTAGGTGGACAAATTTTTTGAACTATAGATGTGAAAGGGAAACTTGCATGCTACCTATGCAGATTCAGAGGCAGGGAAACATCAGAAGGAAATTGCTGTGATTGTCCTGTCTTGCCGTCAGCTTCTCTAAGGGATGAACTACACATTACATTCAGTATTTTTCTTTTCTATATTTTATGCCCATTTATAAGATAGAAAATATAAATAGCAGCTGGTGTTTTCCACCCTTTCCCTTCTATGCAATGATTAGGATTGCAGTCCCGATCTAACAACATTCTATTCTGAAGCTGCTATTTGTCTTGAGGGACCACAGTTGGAATATTGCACCCAGTTTTGGTCACCATGATAGAAAAAAGATGTTGAGACTCTAGATACTGCTCACCTGCCTGGAACCCACACTGTATTTGGACATTAATACATTGGAGAGGGTCCAGAGGTATTTTACAAGAAGAGTACTCAACTCCTCTGCTCGAAATAAAATTCCTTATTCCAGTAGACTTGAAATTTTAGGCCTGGATAACCTTGAACTACATCGTCTACGTTCCGACCTAAGCTTAGTACACAAGATCATCTACCTTAACATCCTACCTGTTAATGACTACTTTAATTTCAACCTCAACAACACTAGGGCTATCAATAGATACAAACTAAATGTATTCCGCTCTAATCTTGATTGCAGAAAATACGACTTCTGCAACAGAGTAGTAAATGTCTGGAACACTTTACCTGATCCTGTTGTTAGTTTCTCTAACCCCCCATACCTTTTACCTTAAACTGTCTACCGTGGACCTTACACATTTCTTAAGAGGTCCCTAAGGGGGCGTGCATAAGCGCACCAACGTGCCTACCGTCCCTGTCCTGCTGTCCCCATTTGTATGTACTCATTTTATGTGTTTATGGCTATGTTTCGCTTCTTTATATCCATTTATTTGTGCCATTTTTTTCATGTGTCCTGTTTCCTTGCACTTGTTGACAAATAAATAAATAGGTAGGTAGGTAGGTAGGTAGGTAGGTGGGTGGGTGGGTGGGTGGGTGGATGGATGGATGGATAGATGATAGATAGATAGATAGATAGATAGATAGATAGATAGATAGATAGATAGATAGATAGATAGATAGATAGATTGCAGAGAAGAGTAACAAAGATGATTATGGGACTGGAGGATAAAACATATAAAGAATGGTTATTGGTATTGGGTATGTCTAGTCTAGTGAAAATAAGGACTAGGGGAGATATGATAGCAGTGTTCCAGTATTTGAGGGGCTGCCACAAAGAAAATGGGATTAACCTATTCTCCAAAGTCCCTGAAGAAGACAATGGATGGAAACTAATCAAAGAGAGAAGCAACCTAGAACTAAGGAGACATTTTCTGACAGTGAGAACAATTAACCAGTAGAATGACTTGCATCCAGAAGTTGGAGGTTCTTAAGAGATTGGACATCCATATGTTTGAAATGGTACAGGGTTTCCTGCTTGAGCAGGGGATTGGATTAGAAGACCTTCAGGGTCCCTTCCAACTCTGTTATTCTGCAAAGTTCTTCCATCAAGGCCCATGGAAATTGAAGCTTCTGAAGGGAGCAAGTGAGGGAAAAGTCTCCAGTTTGGGAAAAATTTCAGTATTACAATGGAGTGGGTGTAAGAAGTTTGAAACTCTTGTCCAAGTGTCATTGTAGAAGAAGGGGCGGCAGAACCTGGGGGTGGAGTCAAAAGAGGAAGCAGCCTAGAATCTCTATGTAGTCACAAATTTGTTTTATTTTATTTTATTTAGCGATTCTTATATGCCGCCCTACTCCCTGGGGACTCAGGGCGGCGTACAACATGTACAAGAACAGCTATAGCATAATAAAAAACAACAATAAAACAGCAATTAAAAGAATAAAAAAACAACACAAGCAACAGTCTCAATCACCCCGCCTGCAGAAAGAGCCATGTCTTAATGGCTTTCCGGAAGGTCAGCAAGGTGGGAATGGTTCGGATCTCTGGTGGTAGTTGGTTCCAGAGAGCCGGAGCTCCCACAGAGAAGGGTCTCCCCCTAGAACCCGCCAACCGACATTGTTTGGTTGAAGGGACCTGGAGGAGACCGACTCTGTGGGACCTAACTGGTCATAGGGATGTATGAGGTAGGATGCGGTCCCGGAGATAGCCTGGTCCTAAGCCATGTAGGGCTTTAAAGATGATAATCAACACAACTCGCGCAGCCGCATTTGGACTAAGTCGAACTCCTCATGAATTCTGTTGACTCTTGTCTAGCCAAACTAGGGCTAATTATTGAGTAGAGCCCTGTGCATAGGCATGAGGCAATACATCATGTGTGGTCCTAATCTTTTGCGCCTGACAGTCATGGAAAAAAAGCGGATGAGAATTCTTAGTTTTCTTTTCTTCAGTATCCGGCAATTAAAGGAAAGAGTCAACAACTTGCGAGTGAAACATGATCAGATTTACAATTTCACCCCACATGAAGTTGAACCCGAGGTCAACTGGTCCTCAACAATTGAAGAGAAGCAGGTAGGTCTCCAAGCAGGTCTCCAAATCAGGAAACATTGATGTGCTTTTCTTTGGTTGATCCCCTTTGTTTTGAGAAATGAGCTGGGAGGAAGGTGCTTATGGCTCTGGATGGACCTCTTCAATCAGAAATGTAGCCCCCCCCAAGAGGAAATCAGTTTTTTCCTAAATTATGCTTAAACAATTTTAAAAAGTTAAAAGAAACATACAACTGTCCGTAGGTATATTGAAATTCTTCCAGTTTTGTGCATACACAATTCTGGCCGCCGTAGTGATGTGGAGGATTAGGTATTTGATGCTTTGGCTATATTGTCCTTTGAATATTCCCAATAGAAAAAGTTCCGCCGTATATTCTACTGATGAGTCCACTATTTCCTGTAACCAGTAGTGTATCTTTATCCAATATTTTTTCGCTTTGGGACACAACCAATATATTTCAATATACCTACGGACAGTTCGATAATCAAAAAAATATACGACTGTGCTGAAATGGACAAACTAACGATTGAACTCAGAGGACAAAAAAATTCAGATTACTACGACGTTTGGGAAAAATGGTACAACTGGACTAATAATAGAAATTTGAAGAAACAGTGTGGGACGAGGACACAGGATTAGAAAATATGTTAAAATAATGTATAAATTGTACAAACATAGTAGCGATATATATAAATGGTGGCAGATCTGTCTACAAATATTGTAATATGTAAAATATGAAAATTAATAAAAATAAATTAAAATAAATAAATAAATAAAAGAAACATACAACACCGTGCATACATGGGAGAGACATCAGATGTAAGGTTGTCTCAAAATCACCCAGCCTGCAGGAAAAGCCATGTCTTAACGGCTTTTCGGAAGACCAGCAGGGTGAGGATAGTTCGGGTCTCTGGGGGAAGTTGGTTCCAGAGCGTGGGGCCCGCCACAGAGAAGGCCCTCCCCCTAGGGCCCGCCAGTCGGCATTGTTTGGCTGACGGGACCCGGAGGAGACCCACTCTGTGGGACCTAACCGGTCGTAGGGAGGTATGAGGTAGGATGCGGTCCCGGAGGTAACCTGGTCCTAAGCCATGTAGAGCTTTAAAGATGATGATCAACACCTTAAATTGCACCTGGAGACCAACGGGCAACCAATGCAGCTGGTGGAGTATGGGTCTCACTTATTGCTGACCTAAAGTCTCACTTTAGGTCAGCAATAAGCAACCTGCAGATCTCAGCCGCATGGGCCAACAAAATTAATTTTGCAGCTCCTTGAAGTGGTCTTCTGAAAATGGGTGGCAAATAGTCCTCACTTCTTCCCAGTTTTCAGTACTCATCATAAAAAAGGTGTAAGAGTTGTGTGGCAGAGGCGAACATAGCTTCTGTCACTTCCAAAACTGCAGCAGGCTTTGTATGGGCCACTGGGGGCCACTTTCTGTTAAGTACTTTTCCCAAGGCTTCTCCATTTTTTTTAAATTAATTTTTTTTATAGAAATCATAATCAGTAGATCCAACCATGCTTGTGTGGTGGAATGTAATCTGGAGTCGTAGGAGGGAGAGGCTCCTTCAGTAGTGGGTTCTAAATCCTGTCGCTACCGGTTCGCGCTCACCTCCCAGGCAGGTGGGCGGAGGCTCCTGCCGCCGCTATCGGTTCGCTGAACCGGGCCAAACCGGGAACAACCCACTGCTGGGCTCCTTGCCAGAGGGTAAAGAGACAACAGACTTGGAATGTCTGGTAGGCAGGAAGAGAGCAAGGTTGGACCTTCCCTAGCAGTTTACAGAGCATATCTAATAGTTATGCAGATAATTGCAGATAATTGCTTTAGTCTGAATCTTTAGATTCTGTCTGTAGGCAAATGACAACACGGTTACTCAGAAGCAACTCCACGTGCTGTTCTTGATTCTATGGGCCTGACCGAAGGTTCTTCTGAGCATGAGATGCCACTGTTCTTGCTAAGTGGTACCTGGATTTTTTTATGTGCCTGGGCTCCTGGGACTATGGGAAATGATGTCCTTATCCCCTTTCCTGTGCCCTCTTTCCCAAGGAAAACTTGAACAACAAAGGCTTTGGCACAGACCTGCCATCAGTCAACGGTCAAGTAGAAGAACACAACATCTTCCACAATGAGGTGATGGCTATTGGACCACATATCAACAAAGAAGGTGAAAAGGTATCCCTCCTGCTTCTTGGGTCTTTGATCAGATGGGGAGTGGAGGGGAAGCAACAGCGGAATGTCTATGCTGCAAGAGAAATCCAGCAATGTGCAATTTTGGTGGTGCAGTGGTTAGAATGCAGTATTGCAGGCAAACACTGCCCACTGCCAGGAGTTCGATCCCGACTAGTTCAAGGTTGACTCAGCATTCCATCCTTCCGAGATCGGTGAAATGAGGACCCAGATTGTTGGGGGCAATATGTTGACATTGTAAACCACCCGGAGAGTGCTATAAAGCACTGTGGGCCGGTATATACTGTAAGTGTAAGTGCTATTACTATTATGGGGAAGCTGCTCCTGTTGAATGTGTGTCTGCAGTGCATCATCTGAAGGTACAGGAACCACTGCATTCAATAGTTTTCCCAAAGAGTGATTTAAACAAACCTTTTCAGGCTTATCTAATTTCTGTGATCTTATATGTATTTTTGATTGATTGATTGATTGATTGATTGATTGATTGACTGACTGACTGACTCATTCATTCATTCATTCATCAATTCATTCATTCATTCATTCATTCATTCATTCATTCATTCATTCATTCATTCATTCACTCACTCACTCAGTCCGTATGGCTGGCCATCTCAGTAAATAACTCTGACAGGCCATAAAAATAATGAGCTTGAACAGAGATTCCAGAAGTGATATTTTTTGTCTTCTCAACCTCAAATCCTCTTCTATTCTACATAAGCATTGGCGACCTGGTACTTTCTAGGGGTTTGAACTTTTATTTCCATTAGCCTTAACCAGGGGTGAAATTCAGCAGGTTCGGACAGGTTCTATAGAACTGGTGGCAGCGATTATGCAGTTTGAAGAACCGGTAAATCGCACCACTGACTGGGCCCGCCCCACCCCACCCCGCCCCTCCCACTCACTCCCTCTCTCCTCCTTCTCGGGCTCATACACACAGAGCAAACATGAGAAGGCGGCGAGAAGCAGCCAGGTTGAACGTTAGAAGACTTGGCCAAACTTTTCTGTTGGTTCGGTGGGCGTGGCTTGCTGGGGTGGTGCCGCCCCACCTTGCCGTGAGTGACATCAAGTTGGCCACACCCACTCAGTCACATGACCCCACCAAGCCACTCCGACAGAACCGGTAGGGGGGGAAATTGAATGTCACCCCTGGCCTTAACTAATATGGTAGTAGTGGCAAGGTTTGTGGGAGTTGTAGTCCAAAAGACCTGGGCGGGGCAAGGTTGCTTTATCCCCCTGCTGCTGATTAAATTGCTGTCTTCTGCAACAGGCACCCCAAAGGTATTAAGAGTAAAAAATTCATAATGCCCACAGAGCTTTGAATACCCAGGTAGCTGTGGAAAACCTTGCAGGTTGTTGTGAAATGAGTGTGCATAATTGTCTCCTTGAAGAAACTTATTTAAAGATGTCGCTCCTGGGAAATAGATGGGACCAAGGTGTAACTCATTATTAGCACATTTTTATAAACATTTGATTATTCTCAGGTATTCCATAGATGCTGCCTATCTGGGAGGCATGAAAGACCAGTGTAGAACAGGGTTTCTCAATCTTGACCCTGCTGGCTGGGGAACTCTGGGAGTTGAAGTCCACACATCTTAAAATGGCTGAGGTTGAGATACACTGGGGTAGAGACTAAGGAACATGAAGATTATTATTATTATTTATTAAATTTACAGTATATTGCCGCCTATTCGCCCATGGCGACTCAAGGCGGCTTACAGAGTATAAAAACCACATTTAAAAACAATAAAAGTAATAAAAAATAAAATAAAATAATGTAATAATTTATAAGATAGGGATCATTACCTAGGTGAAAGGGGCTGAAACATTTTTAAAGTTCAGAATAACAAGATAACATTCAAAAGCAGCTCAGCAGACATCTTCGTAATTCACGGGAGTATAAGCAGGCACAGAACAATCGGACATTCAAGTTTCTGTTTGTTCTAGCCAATCTTAATTAAAGTAGTTTTACTCTTCCTGTGGAATTGTTTTCCTGGTTTGCTCTACCTGAAGGAGCCAACAGTCATGTATGTTCATCTACCTGGCGGCCTCCAGATATGTTAACAGTTAAAATTCTAAGAATTTCCTGTATATTCTAGGCAGGAATTTGGGGAGTTATCACATCAACTGGGCACCTAACTATGGAGGCTCTAATAAAATGGCTGTCAGGGTTCCAAGTAACATACCCATAGCCTGACTGAGGCCATTTTGAGAGTTCAGCACTGACACACTGAAGGAGAGGGATAGGGAGGGGGCAATGGAGATAGTTGGGGTGTTGTGGTCAAAACAAAATACTTTCTCTTGGGAACCAAGGACAGTCCTGCAGGCGCTTGGAAGGAGGGGACTGGAGTCACCTAGCAACTGGGCAGTGTCCTGATTGGACCATGTGACTGGTTGTTTTGAGAAAGTGACAAACGCTTACTTTTAATTAGGTGAAAATCGCAGGAAGAAGCAGAGTCAGTTTTCACCAGCCTGTGCCAATATGACATATTCAATAAACCCATTCTTTGAGGAAATTGCCTGCCTCCGAGTTTTGTTTGCTGTGGATATGTTACTTGGAACCCTTACATTAAACTAACTCTCCTTCAGTGTGTCAGCACTGAAGTCTCAGTCAGGCCAACTTCAGGGTTGACAATGACTAGATGCTTAACTGTGATACATTTACGATAAAAGTGTGGCCTTGCTGGTCTATTTTCTTTTGAGATTGGTTTTTTCTTTTTGTTTCCAGGAGAATACAAGTGAGCTTCAGATGAAGTACCAGAAACTGCTGGTAAGACTTTTTCCCCCTAAACAGAGGTGTATAATTATGGTACATCTAAGCAAATCTAAGCAAAGAGCCGAGGTGGCGCAGCGGTTAGAGGCAGTACTGCAGGCCACTTTAGCTGACAGTGATCCGCAGGTCAGCGGTTCAAATCTCACCTGCTCAAGGTTGACTCAGCCTTCCATCCTTCCGAGGTAGGTAAAATGAGGACCCAGATTGTTGGGGGCAATATAAATATACATTGCTTACTGGTGTAAACCGCTTAGAGCCGTGATGGCGAACCTATGGCACGGGTGCCACAAGTGGCACGCGGAGCCATATCGGTGGGCACGCGAGCTCAGGTCCGGCGTGCATTTGTGCACCAGCCGGCTGATTTTCGGGCCTTCTGGGCCCACTGGGAGTTGAGAAACAGGCTGTTTTCAGCCTCCAGATGGGGTGGGGAAGGCCATTTTCGCCCTCCCCAGGCTCCTAGGAAGGCTCTGGAGCCTGGGGAGAGCGAAAAATGGGCGTGCCATTGCATGCTGGGAGCAGGGGGGGGGTCATGCGTGCATGTGCGGGGGTGCATGGAATTATGAGTGTGGGCACATACACACGTAATCCCCCACATTCCCCCCCCCTTTTGGCACGCAAACCAAAAAAGGTTCGCCATCACTGGCTTAGAGAATGCTTGCACTATAAATGTCACTAATAATAAATAAATAAATAAATAAATAAATAAATAAATAAATAAATAAATAAATCAGAGATGAAATGAGAAAACACACCTAGGGCAGAAGGCACGGAGAAGAAAATGCATTGTTTAGTAACCACCAAGGAATAAAATTATTGGGCCAGAGAGAAGGAGCATGCTTTCTGCAAGTTGGGTCGTCATCACATCGGGAATATTTAAAAAAAAAAAACTTATGGTGTTGATCATGGGATTTGGCAGTTCAGATTCTTGTATTCTTCTAGGGCAGGGGTGTCAAACTCAAGGCCCGGGGGCCTGGAAACATCAAAGGACTGGCCCGCGGTGCCTCTGCCAGTGAAAACAGAGCCTGGGAGGGCCACACGCGGCCCACGCAAGGTCCGTTTTCGCTGGCAGAGGGTTGCAGGAGGCCATCACAGGCAAAAATGGAGCTCGGGGGCCCCTTTTCTCTGGCAGAGCACTCAGGTCGCCACAGGCGCCCCCGACACAAGTGGTATCGAGCTGGCCACGCCTACCCTGGCCACGCTCCCTCCACCCCCAAGGTCAAACACAACCCTGATGCAGCCCTTATGAAATTGAGTTTGACATCCCTGTTCTAGGGAATAGAGTAGATGAGAAGAATGACAACAATGGGCCATAAGTTTCCAAAGAGCCGAGGTGGCGCAGCGGTTAGAGGCAGGTACTGCAGGCCACTTTAGCTGACACTGATCCGCAGGTCAGCGGTTCAAATCTCACCGGCTCAAGGTTGACTCAGCCTTCCATCCTTCCGAGGTAGGTAAAATGAGGACCCAGATTGTTGGGGGCAATGTAAATATACATTGCTTACTGGTGTAAACCGCTTAGAGAGTGCTTGCACTGTGAGGCGGTATATAAATCTCACAAATAAATAAATAAATAAAATAAATAAATAATAAGACAATTTTCTGCAACGATGTCATTTTCAGAATTCTCAGATTTGAAGTCCATCGTATCAAATCTGGTGAGATACTAGGGGGGCCAGGTTGCCATAAAAGTGCATGGAGCAGAGACTTTAAGCATGTGGTGAAAATCATTCAGGCTTTGTTGAATACAGGATATGACCAATAAAGATCATCCAAGAAAGTTTGATCCAAAACCATTTTAGGAAGCTATTCACTTATTGGAGAAGACCCAGAGGTGCTTTTCCAAAAGGCAACTGGACTTTCTTGGTTTTTTTCCCCCCTTGAAAATGTTTTGCTTCTCGTCCAAGAAGCTTCTTCAGTTCTGAACAACCGATGAAGCTTCTTGGATGAGAAGCAAAACATTGTCAAAGAAAAGAAAAAAAAAACAAGGAAGTCCTATTGCCTTTTGGAAAAGCACCTTTGGGACAACAATGACCTGGATGGTTGAGAACCTCTCACATCTGTAAGGCAGCAGATCATGCAGCTGCTCCAAGATACAGGATTTGGAGGAATTGTTGTTACAGATTAACAGAGTTGAAAGGGACCTTATAGGTAAGGTGACCAGATTTTATTTTTTGTAAAGCGGGACACCATTGATGGGGGCGGGTTTCTAGGGGAGCAAGACGGGAGGGGTCTGTCTCTCTTATCCTGCAGCTTTGTGCACCCCCCCCAACAACCCCCCTTCATCGCAGCCAGGGGTGGGTTCCTACTGGCGCAGGCTTACCTGTTCGTCGCCGCAGAGGCTCCAGGGGTGAAATCCTGCCTGTTTGGCCGGGCCAGTCGTTCGGCGTAGAGCCGATGGAACTGGCGGTGGTCGTGGCGCGGGGCTTCTCCTGCCCGGCTGGATGCTGCCATTTGGGTTATTTTGTCCTCTGCGCATGCGCAAAGCATTCTGCGCATGAACAGAGGGCAAAATAACCCAAATGGCGGCGTCTAGCCGGGCGGGAGAAGCCCCGTGCCGCGACCACCGCCAGTTCCATCGGCTCTATGCCAAACGACTGGCCCGGCCGAAAAAAGCGGGACTTTTTTAAAACGCCGCGGGACGCGGGACAAATTATTAAAAAGCGGGACTGTCCCGCCAAAAGCGGGATGTCTGGTCACCTTACTTATAGGTCATCTAGTCCACCCCCCACCCCCGCCCAAGCAGGAGACCCTACCATTTCTGACAAATGGCAGTCCAATCTTTTCTTGAAAGCCTCCAGTGATGAAGCTCCCACAACTTCTGAATATTTACTGGGGAAGAATTATTTTGTTGTGCTTGCTGGATATTTTTTTTAATTGCAGTTCCTACTATGACCTCAGTTGGGGTGGGGGTAGGGGGGGTTGCATAAGTTGGACTCATCAATAAGGAATCATCTCTGAAACTCCTGGATTTTGCCATCTGGAGAAAGAGAAGGCTTGAAAACTGTCTTCAAAAAAATGACTTTTTTTTCTGGAGCTGTTTCCACCCCCCACCTCACCCCCATCTTTTAAACCTTGGCCAAATGCTTTTTCTGCTTGCAGTCGGAATCCCAACGAAGACAGGAGAACCTGAATTTATTGCAAGATTTTATGCAGCGCTCCACCAATAAGCTCTACTGGCTAGATCAGCAGGCTAAAGACAGGTTGCAGTTTGACTGGAGTGACCAAAACCTCGATTACCTGAGCCGCCGTCGCCAGTATGAAGTGAGTCTTACCCTTGACAACCTCGTTTTCCTTAAAAAAAAAAAAAAAAAAGCACAGGAGGACAATTAGACGTCGAACATTGAAGTCTGCAGAAAATAACTCTGGATAATAATTGGAGCAGAAGTTGAATATTTAAAAGAGGCAGATAGGGCTTTTTCTTCCAGGTATTAGAGGTGGGGATGCTCAAGCAATTCAGTTATATAGATTTCAAATTAAATTGCATGTTAGGCTTGCAAATGCCATTGTAACTTTGAATGGTCGCTAAAATAGAATAGAATAGAATGGAATGAATGGAGTGGAGTGGAGTGGAGTGGAGTGGAGTGGAGTGGAGTGGAGTGGAGTGGAGTGGAGTGGAGTGGAGTGGAGTGGAGTGGAGTAGAGTAGAATAAGAATAAGAATAGAATAGAATAGAATAGAATAGAATAGAATAGAATAGAATAGAATAGAATAGAATAGAATAGAATAGAATAGAACTGGAAGGGACCTTGGAGGTCTTCTAGTCTAGCCCCCTGCTCAAGCAGGAGAACCTATACAATCTCAGATAAGTGACTGTCTAGACCAGTGATGGCGAACCTTATTTGGCTCGGGTGCGTGCCCACACCCATAATGCAATGCCCTCCCCCCACATGCACACAACCCCCGCACTGCCCCCATGCATGCACACAAGCCCCCGCACTGCCCCCCCCCCCGCGCATGCGCACAGGCCTCACTGAAGCCTCCGGACTTCGGGTAGCCCCGTTGGGCCATTTTTCACCATCCCCAGGGTTCAGGAGGCTTTCCTGAAGCCTGGGGAGAGCGAAAATGGCCGAAAAGAAGGCTGAAAATCAGCTGACCATGCGCACTGGAGCTGACATAGGGCAATGCCTCGCGTGCCCTCAAATATGGCTCCGGGTGCCATCTGTGGCACCCGTGCCATAGGTTCGCCATCACTGGTCTAGACTCTTCTTAAAAACCTCCAGTGATGGACCACTCACAACTTCTGGAGGCAAGCTGTTCCACTGGTTAATTGTCCTCCCTGTTAGGAAGTTTCTCCTTAATTCCAGGTTGCTTCTCTCCTTGATCAGTTTCCATCCATTGTTTCTTGTCCTGCCCTCCGGTGCTTTGGAGAATAATTTGACCCCCCTCCTCTTTGTGGCAGCCCCTCAAAAGAAGGGTTGTAAGTCAAGGAGGAGTATCTGTACGTTTCGGTGCAGATGAAATTCAGCATTGGAGCAAGCTGACAGGAACCTCCGTTGGAAAGTTTTCAAAGCATTGAGCAAACAGAGCTTACTGTAACTAGCTTTCTAGAAACAGATGCTGTATATAGGGGATTCCAATGAAACCCGGTTCATGTTATTTGATTTAAGATGGCTTTCCTTCAGTGATGGATGTCACGAAGGGAATGACCAGTGGCTATTTTATAGGGCAGTGATGGCGAACCTTTTTTGGTTCGCGTGCCAAAAAGGGGGGGGATGCGTGGGATCACGTGTGTGCGTGCCCACACCCATAATTCCATGCACCCCCGTGCATGCGCGTATGACCCCCCCCCTCCCAGCATGCAATGGCACGCCCATTTTTTGCTCTCTCCAGGCTTCTAGGAGCCTGGGGAGGGCGAAAACAGCCTTCCCCACCCGCTCTGGAGGCTGGAAACAGCCTGTTTCCTGACTCCCAGTGGGCCCAGAAGGCCCGAAAATCAGCCGGCCGGCGCGCACATGCGTGCCGGACCTGAGCTCGCGTGCCCAATGATATGGCTCCGCGTGTCACTTGTGGCACCCGTGCCATAGGTTCGCCATCACGGTTATAGGGAATTGTTTTTGGAGAACCTGCGTACATGTTCCAAAGGTGCTTTTCCAAAAGGCAACTGGGCTTTCTTGTTTCTTTTCCTTGAAAACATTTTGCTTCTCCTCTAAGACGATTCTTCAGTTCTAAAGTAAAGAAGGGAACTGAACTGAAGCAAAATGTTTAAAAAAAAACCCCAAGAAAGTCCAGTTGCCTTTTGGAAAAGCACCTTTGGGATACCTGGATGATTGAGGATCTCCATAGACAACCTGCATAAATCTTCTTTCTTTTCTGATCCCCTCCCTTTAACTCAACTTGGAAGTAGACCAAGCCACCTGCAATTGGAGTGATTCCATTCTGCTTCTCTGTTCCCTCATTCCTTCCCCTTCTTTCCTTAGAATTTCATCAATAGGAAATTGGAAGAGAAAGAGGCAGCCATCAACAAACTGCACGAAGATGGTAATAAACTCCTGTCTGACAATCATCCTGGGAAGATCGCCATTGAGGTAAGTTTTGATTTGAAGATGGCCACGTTAGAAAAGTTGTCTCGATTTCTCACGGACTGCCAGTTCCTCTCTTATTTTGGGGCATAGATGATGATTGTTCTGAGGTCTACTCTCCATTCCCCTGCAGGCTCACATTGAGGCCGTCCATGCTGACTGGAAAGAATATCTCAACCTGCTCATCTGTGAGGAGAGCCACCTGAAGTTCATGGAGGACTATCATCAGGTACAACTTTGAAGCCAATGGTTTATCAGGGAAATTTGTTCCTCTCTCCTGGGGGTTTCTACCAAAACTGACTAGGTTGAGAGTTGACTCTTAACAAGAGAGTATCTTCTAACTTTCCTGAAGACAAGAAAGCCAGTTTTAGGAAACACACCTGATCGCATTGGCTCCCAAGACTTCAACTTTTTGAGGCTAAAATTTGCACTTGGCCTGAACAGAGGAATGAGGGGTGCTCTTCAAAAATTAATGAACGAGGCAAGGATAAGAAGCTACGATTGGTTAAATTAAAATGGACATAAGGCATGTGGTTCCTTTCTCCAGTCATACATTTAACAATTATCCTGTTGTATTGACAGTGACAGTTGGGGAAAACCTTTGGAAGATCAAGGTTTTGAGGCCTCCATCTGATCTTCAAAATCACAATCTTCCATTAGCAAAGTGCATTTGGGTGCCTAGGTGTCAGTGGTGGGTTGTAAATTATTTTGCCGCATGCGCAGAAGCGTCCCGGGCGGGTGGGCGGAGCGTCCCACCGCCGGCGCTACCGGTTCTAAGAACCGGTCCGAACCGGAGCAACCCACCACTGCTAGGTGTGCACAGGAAGTAGGAGAACATTTCCAGGCGTGCCATCACTTTGGGGATGTTCTTCTCACATAGCAAAACCAAATCTGCTTTGTCTCCTTTGTAAGGGAGGAACAGGGAGGAGGCCACCTGCGATCCCGCCAGCAAACAAACCTGACAGACAGTTTGTCTAGCGCAGCTTTTGCGTGAAGATTGTCGAGGCAGGTCAGGTGGTGCGGATGGACTTGTTTGCAGAGGAAACAGCTGAAAGAGCTGGTGGGAAAACAATCTTGTCAGACAAGTTCTTCTCCTAACCTCTCTCGGGCTGTCAGAGATGAAGCAATCTCCTGCTTTTGGAAGCTGCTTTAGCAGAAGACCTTCCTGGTCCATAAAACGTTCTGCCCTAGTCTCAAGAATTCATTCATCCAGATCAGGGGTCGGCAACCTTAAACACTCAAAGAGCCACAAAAGGTCCTAACCAGAAGCCCCCTGTTCAATTCTGGAGCCGACCAGAAGTCCACTTCCCCCGCCATAGAGTCTCCTCCTAGCGTGGCGTCCTTTTTCTTCTGCCGACCGGAAGTCCGGTTCCCCCACCATAGAGTCTCCTCCTAGCGCGGCATCCTTTTTCCTCTACCTGTCCTAACAGAAAGCCCTATCAATTGTGGAGCCGACTGGCAACAGGGAGCTGCAGCAGCAGAGGGATGAAAGAGCCACATGCGGCTCCAGAGCTGCGGGTTGCTGATCCCTGAAACAAACCATGTAAAATGGAGCTGTAGAAATATCACAGAAGAACCTTGACAATATATTTGATAATGATCAAAACATGGAGATCTTTTGGAAAAAGATGCTTAAAACACAAAGAACACAGAAGGCTGTAGATCTGTTCCTTGTTTTTGATGGATGTGGGAATTCTTAGGAAAGTTTTCATTTGCTAGCAAGGACTCAAACCAGAATAGGTTTTAAAGGTGTGTAAAGAGGATTCCTTGAATAAAAGAAGAAATGACAAGGTCGCAGGAGGTTAATTAGGAAGGACAAACCCCTGCCCAAGTAGGAGACCCTTACATCTGCCTCTACCTAGGATCGAACTCACAACCTCCTGATTGTGAGGCAAGAGCTCCACCTCTAGGCCACAGCAGCTGTGTGCATTCAGTCCATTTCATTCCAAGGACGGGATTTCTCATTGGGTAGCCGGTCCTGAACGTTGTCTCTCTGTTCTTAGCAGAGGAAGATGCCTCCACATTGTCTAAGAACAAAAGGCTCACCTGCAACCATGGGGAACCGCTTTCAAGTCATATTTGAATAGGCGAGGGCGTGGCTTCGCCCTGAGGCCAATCACAGGAATGGAATGGCAAGACTTTTTCAGACTTGCATAGAACTGAGATGGGCTTTTTCTCCCCCCCCCCCCAAGGGAGTGAGGAGAAGGGATAGCTGCACTTGCCGATTGTTTAATGTAACTGAATTGTATTCAAAGGAGAGAGAGGGAGGGAGAAGGAAGGAAGGAAGGAAGGAAGGAAGGAAGGAAGGAAGGAAGGAAGGAAGGAAGGAAGGAAGGAAGGAAGGAAGGAAGAGGGAGGGAGGGAGGGAGGGAGGGAGGAAGGAAGGAAGGAATACACTACCTGACTCTGTTGTAAAATCCTCAAACCCCCAAAACCTTAACCCAAAACTGTCTACCGTGGACCTCATCCCATTCCTAAGAGGTCTGTAAGAGGGCGTGCATAAGCACACCAGCGTGCCTACTGTCCCTGTCCTACTGTCCCCATTATTCATATTCATTTCTTATGCATATACTTTACCTGTTTATACTTATATGTTTATATGTTATGTTTATACCAGCGGTGGGTTGCTCCCAGTTCTGCCCGGTTCTAAGAACGGTAGTGCTGGTGGCGGGAGGCTCCGCCCATCCACCTGAGACGCTTCTGCGCATGCATACCCTTTACCGGTAGTAAAGGGTTTTATAACCCACTACTGGTTCATACTTATAATTATTTTCTCATACATGCTTGACAAACGGAAGGAAGGAAGGAAGGAAGGAAGGAAGGAAGGAAGGAAGGAAGGAAGGAAGGAAGGAAGGAAGGGAGGGAGGGAGGGAGGGAGGGAGGGAGGGAAGGGAGGGAGGGAGGGAGGGAGGAAAGGAAGGAGGGAGGGAGGGAGGGAAAGATCCCAGAAGCAACTACAGTGTGTCAATAAAGTCAATCTGATGACCTTGATCAAAATTCTGCTAAGGGGCAAGGCTCCTCTCCTCTCCTCTTTTTGCTTTTTGCTGTCTTTCCTTCCTTTCCCTTCCTTTCCCTCTTTTCTATTCTCCCTCTCTCTTCCTCTCCTCTCCCCTCTGCTCTCTTCTTGTTTATTGGACCCGTGTCCCTCCTGGCTGGTTTCGGCCAGCAGGGAGGTGACACGCGGCTGGCTCCAGGCTGTTGTGATCGCATCTTTGAGAGAGGGGTCCGTCCCGCAGCCCTTAAAAGCTGCGGTGGTGAGGCCCCTCCTCAAGAAGCCTTCCCTGGACCCAGCGGATTTAAAGAACTTCCGTCCAGTCTCCAACTTACCCTTCTTGGGTAAAGTTGTAGAGAAAGTGGTGTCGCTCCAACTCCTGCGGCTATTGGAGGATACTGATTATCTGGATCCCTTTCAATCGGGTTTCAGGCGCGGCTACAGTACGGAGACTGCTTTGGTCGCACTGATGGATGATCTCTGGCGAGCACGGGATGGGGGTCATTCCTCCATCCTGGTGTTACTTGACCTCTCAGCGGCTTTCGATACCATCGACCATGGTATCCTTCTGCGTCGTCTTGGGGAGGTGGGAGTGGGAGGCACTGTTTTACGGTGGTTCTCCTCCTACCTCTCTGACAGGACGCAGTCGGTGTTGACAGGAGGGCAGAGGTCGGCCCCTAGGCCCCTGGTTTGCGGGGTGCCACAGGGTTCGGTCCTCTCGCCCATCCTGTTTAACATTTACATGAAACCGCTGGGTGAGATCATTCGACGACACGGGGTGAGGTATCAGCAGTATGCTGACGATACCCAGTTGTACATCTCCACCCCGTGTCAGTTCAGTGAAGCAGTTGATGTAATGTGCCGCTGCCTGGACGATGTGAGGGTCTGGATGGGAGTGAACAGACTCAGGCTCAACCCAGACAAGACTGAGTGGCTCTGGATTTTGCCTCCCAAGGATTATGTCGACTGTCCCTCCCTGGTTCTCGGGGGAGAAAAATTGACTCCCTCGGAACAGGTCCGCAATTTGGGTGTCCTCCTAGATCCACAGCTAAAATTGGAGCAACATCTTTCAGCTGTGGCTAGGGGGACCTTTGCACAGATTCGTCTTGTGCACCAATTGCGACCTTACTTGGAGAGGGAGGCTTTGCTCACAGTCACTCATGCCCTTGTCACCTCACGGCTAGACTACTGTAACGCGCTCTACATGGGGCTACCCTCAAAGAGCATCCGGAGACTCCAACTGGTACAGAATGCAGCTGCGCGAGCTGTAGTGGGTGTACCGAGATACACCCACGTAACACCTATTCTTCGCCAGCTGCATTGGCTGCCAATTAGTCTCCGGTCGCAATTTAAGGTGTTGGTCGTTACCTTTAAAGCCCTACATGGCTCAGGGCCAGGTTACCTTCGGGACCGCATCCTACCACATACCTCCCTACGACCGGTTAGGTCCCATAGAGAGGGCCTCCTCCGGGTCCCATCGGCCAAACAATGTCGGTTGGCGGGGCCACGGGGGAGGGCCTTCTCTGTGGGAGCCCCGTCCCTCTGGAACCAACTCCCACCAGAGATCCGGACTATCCCCACCCTGCTGGCCTTCCGTAAAGCCATAAAAACTTGGCTCTTCCGGCAGGCGGGGTGAATAGGAAGATCAGATTCCCCCCTTGAATGTTGTTTTTATAATTGTTTTAACTATGCCTTTTAATTTTAAATTATGATAATTGTTTTTATTGTACGCTTCTTATTCTGTTGTACGCCGCCCTGAGTCCCACGGGATTGGGCGGCCTATAAGAACGTCTATTAAATTAAATTAAATTCTCTTCTCCATCAATAACAGAATAACAGAGTTAGAAAGGACCTTTGGAGGTCTTCTAATCCAGCCTCCCTGCTTGATCATTTCAGGCAAATGGCTGTCCAATCTCTTCTTTAAAACCTCCAGTGATGGAGCATTCACAACTTCTGGAGGCAAGTTGTTCCACTGGTTAATTGTTCTCGCTGTCAGGACATTTCTGCTTAGTTCTAGGTTGCTTCTCTCCTGGATTAGTTTCCACCAATTCTCTTCTCTTCTGTTCTCTCCCATGTTTAACTGGCCTTCCCAGGTTTTGAGTGATGCTACCCTCTCGTCTCTTCCCTCTCAAGAATGACTTGTGATCAAAAGGAAGGGAGGATTTGACTTTTTCTTCTCTCTCTTTGCAGTTCCAAAAAGATGCCAAGGATGCACAGGAACTTCTCAGAAAAGTAGACACAGATCTGGACCAGAAATATAGCCCAGATTTCAAAGACCGGTTCCAGATCGAATCTTTGTTGCATGACCTGGAGGCAAGTATTTTGAAAGAGAATGCGAAGCTATTCTTTTGACCAGCTTGGGGTTGGAGGTCAGTGGGAGGGAGGGATAATATCTTGATTGCACACGGCACCATCGTGTCTCAAAATTTCATTTGTTTATCAAAACGTAATATAAAATACAAAAATGCAAAAGAAAGTAATGGGAGAATAAGGGAAAGGAAGGGGAAGGGGGGAAAGTATAAGGTAGAGAGGAAAGAAAAAGAAAAGTCATTGACTTCTGACTTTGGTGTGGTCGAATAAGGTACTACCCTGTTTCCCCCAAAACAAGACATCCCCTGATAATAAGACCAATCCGGCTTTTGAGTGCATGGAAATAAGGCCAAGCGCTTATTTCAGGATTCAAAAAAATATAAGACAGGGTCTTATTTTCGGGGAAACACGGGTAGCATGAAACCTCAACTTTTAACTTTTATATAATAACATACGCTAGCAATTTCTATAACAACAAACCTATCTAACCAGCAAAACCCCAAATCAAAGTTTTGTTTCACATGGCGCCATCATGTAGGGTGGCAACCCCTGGTATGGGGTGGGGGGGCAGGTGGAGCAGAAAGCTACTACTGTCATCTCTCCCGTTTCAGCTAGCTAGCCAAGAAAGACTCTTGGCCCATCGTTTTCCCAAAGTATACTTCGCTGAAAGCAAAACTTGGTTAGCGAAGTAGCCAAGATGAATCTGCCAGTTTGGCGGGCAAAGAATACAATTAACTTTCCCTTTCTCTCCTGGTTAACCCGTTATCAGTCAATGTCCATTTAGAAGTTCTCCTGTTGTTTAGGTAACGGACCCTCAGTTCGGTGCCTTCTATGTCTCAGCATTCCTTTGGGTGACCTTGGGCTGGATTGGTGTGTCTCATTGTTCAAGCCAGCATGGCATGGCTTGGCTCCCAAACCCTCCCTTGTCCTTCCCATTCCAATCTCTTCCCTCCCTCCACCCCGTTGTTAGGAGCTGAGATAGCACAGTGGTTAAAAGCAGCATTGCGACCTTCAGCTGATTGCTAGTTCAGCAGTCCAGCTGTTCGAATCTCACCAGGCTCAAGGTTGACTCAGCCTTCCATCCTTCCGAGGTGGGTAAAATGAGGACCCAGATTGTTGGGGGCAATATGCTGAACTCTGTAAACCGCTTAGAGAGGGCTGTAAAGCACTATGAAGTGGTATATAAGTCTAAGTGCTATTGCTATTGCTATTGCTAATGCCAGGCTGGCAGGATGCGATGCAAAGCTAGCAGAATGGCAGCCATGGCAACTACCACAGCAAGCCATGCATTATGCCCTTCCCCCCCATTAGTTCTGACTTAGCTACCTATTTGTCATATAGAAATATGGTAAATAAATAAAATAAATAGATACGCATTGAACAGAATCCATGTGAAAAAAGTGGAGTGAAACAACAACAGTTTGAGGGAAGTGGGTCTGTTCCATGGGCTCCAGGCCACCAAGAATCTACATGATACACTGAACTACGTGTACGAGTTACGAGCCGAGGTGGCGCAGCGGTTAGAGAACAGTACTGCAGGCCACTTTAGCTGACTGTGATCCGCAGGTCAGCGGTTCAAATCTCACCGGCTCAAGGTTGACTCAGCCTTCCATCCTTCCGAGGTAGGTAAAATGAGGACCCAGATTGTTGGGGGCAATATAAAAATATACATTGCTTACTGGTGTAAACCGCTTAGAGAGTGCTTACACTGTGAGGCGGTATATAAATCTCACAAATAAATAAATAAATAAATAAATAAACTATGATTTGTCTAGTGTGCAAGCCATTCTTGAATCCATCCTTTTTATTCTGGAAGATTTGAATCATCCTAACCAAGTTATGCAGAAATCAAGACATCACTCAGTTCAATTTGTCCCTCCAGCAACTAGGCCAAGGAAAATTTGCTACCCTGCTTGAGAGAAATGACATATACTGTTTTCTCTGAAGTTGAATCTAAGTGACTATCCCCAGATTATTGGAGATACTCAGACTTAAGCACTACAACACTCTCCTCTTTGATCAATGTGGAAACGGTTCATGCTGGACCAAGGTGTGATGGGCTTGTGGTCCAAGGCATCACAAAGAAGATGGTCCATACAGGTTCTTCCTTTGCTCCAGAACCCAACAATGGATAAAAGTTACAAGACAGCAGAGTATGACTGCATGATGGATCTTCCTAAGAGGAAGAACAGTTGGACAGTGGATTTCCCCTCCCCCAACAAGATATCACTTTCACTAGAAGATGGAATTCCATTGGTTGAGGGTGCTTGGCTTAGATTCCTGCATTAAGCGAACTGTGTGGTACCTTCCAATTTTAGGATTTTGGGATCTCAAGGGCAGATCCAGCTTGGATCTACAATTAATTTTCATTTTTAATTCTTATAATTATTATTGCATGACGTTCATTCATTAGTTGTGATATATGGTTACATACATGTTGAGAATGCCCAGAATTGCTGGCCTAAAATTGGAGAGATTTTCTGAGATTAACCATACACACTTTTTTATCTCTTTCCTTGGTGGACCCATTCTGAGGATCCTTAGCAAAGTACAACCCCTTCTACTTTGTTCACAAAAGGTGTGGCAGGCAGACAGAGCTCTCCTTTAATTAGCTCACAATGCTTCCCACCAACTTCCTATCAATCACAGTCATGTAACAAATGCAGGGAATAATTATCTTCTTCCCACTTTGCTTTTCAGCAGAAATTGTGATCTATTGAGAGATCTGCCTGATAGGCAAAATCCTTGCCTTCTGCTGAAATATGCTTGAGGGAGCTGCAGTGGCTTAGTTCCCACACAATGCTGAGTCCTGATGGAGGGCAGTCACCATCAGAGAAGTAGAAAAGAAAGGAACCACATTGTACCAGATCAACCACAAATTATAATAATGGCTATAATATGGAATTATGGCTTAGCATTCTGGGTCAACCAGTCTGGCCCTGGTGTTTTTCCCGGCCTAAATTATAGGAAGAAAATTGGAGTAGGCAGGCGTGGAGTTTACTTTTGAACTCATTTAGTTCTAGGGGACACAGGTGCTTTAGTGGTTAAGATGTTGGGTTGTTGACTGGAAGGTTGGCAGTTCAAGACCCAAGCACCGTTGACGGGGTGAGCTCGCGTCCTTGCCCCAGCTCCTGCCAACCTAGCATTTGAAAGCATGAAATGCAAGTAGATAAATAGGTATCACTTTGGTGGGAAAGTAACAATGTTCCCTGCACCTTTGGTGAATCGTCATGCTGGTCTCATGACCACCAAAGAGTCTTTGGACAATGCTGGCTCTCTTGGCTAGGAAACAGAGATGAACACTGCCCCCTAGAGTCAGATATGACAGGGCAAATCTTTACCTTTAGCAATAGCCATAGCACTTAGACTTATATGCCGCTTTACAATGCTTTACAGCCCTCTCTAAGCGGTTTACAGAGTCAGCATATTGTCCCCAACAATCTGGGTCCTCGTTTCACCGGCCTCAGAAGGAGGGAAGGTTGAGTCAATCTTAAGCCGGTCAGGATCGAACTGCTGGCAGTTGGCACAATTAGCCAGCAATACTGCATTCTAACCACTGCACCACCACAGCTGATCAGCAATAGCACTTAGACTTATATACCGCTTTACAGTGCTTCACATCCCTCTCTAAGCGGTTTACAGAGTCAGCCTATTGCCTCCAACAATTTGGGTCTTCATTTTACCCACCTCGGAAGGCTGGAAGGCTGAGTCAACCTTGAGCCTGGTGAGATTCGATCTGCCAAATTGCAGGCAGCCAACAGTCAGCAGAAGTAGCCTGCAGTACTGCACTCTAACCACTGCACCACCGCGGCTCATTTAGTTATAGTTCTGAAGTCCCTGGCTTCAGAATGATTTCATTCTAAGATAAATCATTTCCACCAACTTGTTTGGTGGATCTTGGAACCAGGTAGGCCAGTAGATTGCACAACCTGCCCACTCCTGGGGTCAAAGTTCCATATAAAGGTTGGGCTTGGGTCAAACCAAACTTGGATGTGTAGCCATCTCTGCATTGCTGCAGCTGTTCCGTCTCAATTTTTCCCTTCCTGGCGATTCTAGAATCTTTGCTTTCTTCTCTTTTAGGACCAGGAGAAGGCCTTGGACAAGTATGAGGATGTGGTGAGCTCCTTACAAAAGCGTAGTCAACAGGTTCTTCCACTGAAGTATCGACGAGAACCCCCCCTTAAATCTATCCCTGTGGAGGCCCTCTGTGACTATGAAAATGAGCAGGTAAGAGACTCCGGTTGTCTGGCTTTACACAGAACACACCTGCAATAGGACATGCCTTGCAAATGCCTCAGTGATTGATTTTGGAGATTGATTGCTGCTGCTGGTGGCATCATCGACACTTTGTCAAAGAGCTACAGCATCACATTTTGCAAAAAAGGAACAGTTTGCTCATGTCACCAGTTATGCTGCGAGATGCTGCATTAACTTGACGCCTAACTAATGCTAGTTAAGGGTGATGGAAAATGTATCACAGGGGTGCTTAAATTTGGTCCACGGGGCCGGCCTGGAAATAGCAAAGGATTGGCCTGCGGTGCCTCTGGCAGCCAAAATAGGGTGCAGGGGGGGGCTTTTGGCCAGCAAAGTGCTTCAGGAGGCCGTCCAGGCCGAAAACAGGCCGTGCAAGGGATGCACACGCCCCCCCCGTGCCCCATTTTGGCCAGCAAAGTGTTACATGAGCCTGTCCAGGCTGAAAACGGGCCCGCAAAAATGCCCCTCCCACGCCGAAAACGGGCTGTGAAACACCCCCACCCCAGGCCCGCAGAGGAGAATTACAATGCTGATCCAGCTCTCGAAGAAATCCAGTTTGACACCCTTGGTCTATCACATTTGAAGCACCCCTGGTTGTCCTTATTTCATTAGGGTTCTTCTTTTCATTCCTTAAATCATTCATAATTTGGTTTGTTTTTAATTTAAATCCCTGCATAGTGTGAATAGAAACATGACCTATCCAATAAATGCAATTTGCAATAAATGCAATTTGATGGACTATATTTTTATAGTGCGGGATGTAGATTGCCAGGCTACAGAGGAATACAGAGATACCCTGGACAGCTTTCAAGATTCTCTTGTTATAAGCAATACCCCAAAAATAGAGTTCTAGTGTTTCTTGTGTATGTTCCTTGTGGTGTCTTTTCCTACCTCAATGGGCTGACATCAGTCTTGAAAGTCTGACAATATTTCTCTCTCTCTCTCTCTCTCTCTTGTAACACAGAGAATCAGGGTCCTGAAACCTTGAGTTATTCCTCACCCATTTCTGTCTTTCTGGGCTACGTAACCAGGGGTGAAATCCAGCAGGTTCTAACAGGTTCTGGAGAACCGGTAGCGGAAATTTTGAGTAGTTCGGAGAACCGGCAAATACCACCTCTGGCTGGCCCCCAAGTGGGGAGGGAATGGGGATTTTCCAGTATCCTTCCCCTGGAGTGGGGTGGGAATGGAGATTTTGCTGTATCCTTCCCCTGCCATGCCCACCAAGCCATGCCCACCAAGCCCACAGAACCAGTAGTAAAAAAATGTGGATTTCACCACTGGCTACGTTCATTCTTTTTTAAATGGCTGCCCCATATCATCTTCAAGGCGGTCTCTGTACTCTATACAAGCTCACTTTTGCTGGAAATTTTGCATGATTGAGGATAACAAGCAGAAATCTTTCCCCTTCCTTGTTACAAAAAAAGAAGAAGTGGCGGCTGTTGTTTTGCAAAATCATAGGTTCTGTCCACACTCCAAGGGGCTGCAAGGACTGCGGACAGAGGGTGGGACCAGACCTCAGACTTAACACAAAATCCTTTCTATCTCAGTGTCAGATTTCACGTGGTGGCCGATACACTCTGCACAAGAACAACGAAGAGTACTGGGAAGTTAGTGACAGTGGAGGAAATACGATCAAAGCTCCGGGGGTCTGTTTCATGATTCCTCCCACCGATCCTGAATCGCTCGCCGTGGTAGACAAGTAAGCATTTCTGGACCTAGCTTGCATCCACCCAAGCCAAAGGGGGAAGTGTCCGGATGGTCTCCATGATGGTTGCGTCAAGGGCCTTCCCTCCTTCTCCCAAATTCTCACGTTCTTTGCAAGTCCAGGAATGTCCTTCGCCAACCGGGTCTCGTATCTTCTTGTTCTGCAGCATAGCTAGCCACTATCAATGTGTGAAACAGAAGACTGGTTGCACAAAGAATCGTCTGGAGGATCGCTACAATAGCTTGAAGGCAGAGAGCATTGGAGGTGGGTAGACCACAAGATGTCTAGGGAGACCGTGGGGCATGGGCCCCATGTACAAGGGAACCATACACCCCATTCTTCTGCTGTTCTTTGTAAGAGAACTATAAGTGAATCATGCAGTCATTAAAGCAACTCTGGTTTCCCCCATTGACTTTGATTGCTGGAAATAGGCTGGGAAGGTCAAAAATGGGAATCCCATGATCACATGGGATCCTGCATGTGTTGTAAATACATGCCACTTGCCAAGTAGCAATAGCAATGGCACTTAGACATATATACTGTTTCACAGTGCTTTGCAGCCCTCTCTAAGCGGTTTACAGAGTCAGCATATTGCCCCCAACAATCTGGGTCCTTGTTTTACTGACTTTAGAAAGATGTAAGGCTGAGTCAATGACAATAGCAATAGCACTTAGACTTATATACCACTTTGCAGTGCTTTACAGCCCTCTCTAAGCAGTTTACAGAGTCAGCCTGTTGTCCCCAACGATTTGGGTCCTCATTTTACCCACCTCGGAAGGATGGAAGGCTGAGTCTAACCTTGAGCCTGGTGAGATTCGAACTGCCAAATTGCAGGCAGCCGGCAGTCAGCAGAAGTAGCCTGCAGTACTGCACTCTAACCACTGCGCCACCACAGTACCCAAATTTTGATCGCATGACAATGGGGATGCTGCGATGATCAAGCACACAAGGGCCAGTCACCAATAATTTTGACTCATTAACTTTGACTGGTTGATAATTGAATAGTCTTAAGTCAAGGACTACCTGTGTGATGAAGCAAACCTGGGACCCAGGCATGGGTTTCACTTACCTTCGCTACCGGTTTGGAACTGTGAACATGTGCGCACGGGTGGGCGGAGCCTCCCGCCACCGCCACTACCGGTTCGGCCAAACCTGGGCAAACCGGTAGGAACCCACCACTGCTGTGAGCTCTTGACATGTCAGCAGGCCTTGATGTTGAGAAGGGAGGCATTCTCTGCCCCTTTCCAGAAACTCATTGCTAACCAAACTACAAGGGTGAGTCAAAACGTAATGCCATTTTCTTTAGGACAGGTATAATTGCCAACACAAGAACATGTAGCATACATCAAAATGAAGCTGGTCCTCTGTGGATCACATCCCTACTTCTCAACATAGTCACCGTTTCTCTCAATAGCAATGTTCTGGAATAATAATCCTCCATACTCACCAGATTTAGCGCCTTCAGACTATCATCTCTTCGGCCCCATGAAAAAGGGTTTGAGAGGCAAACATTATTCCAGTGACGAGGAAGTGAAAACTGCAGTGAAGAAGTGGCTCAAAGAACAGTCAACAGAATTTTACGAGGCAGGGATACATGCTCTCCTTCGAAGGTGGAACATTGCTATTGAGAGAAACGGTGACTATGTTGAGAAGTAGGGATGTGATCCACAGAGGACCAGCTTCATTTTGATGTATGCTACATGTTCCTGTGTTGGTAATTATACCTGTCCTAAAGAAAATGGCATTACGTTTTGACTCACCCTTGTACCTTTTCCCCAAACTTCCTCAGATGCGGCCTCTGTACAGGTACGGCAACTGTTGGCGGAGCTGGAGAAAGTGAACAGTGAACTGGATAAGCAGGAGAAGGCCATCACTGCAAACCTTCGTCCTCCTCTAGAGCAAAGCAGGGCGGTGCAAGATAGCGCGGAACGCTCCAAAGACCTTAAGGTAAAAGCAATTTGGGGTTGATGGGAGCTTCCCAACATTTGTGAGTGCTGGATGTGGGGGGGGGGGGAAAGATACTTTTTGGAGCAAAGCTGCAAAGACTGTAAGAGAAGACAGGCGACAGGTGGGCTTGGTGACTGCAAGGAAGCAAAGAATCCTGAAAATGGCAATTCGGCTTGGGCTAAGACTAGGTGGGACAGAACCTTGGATAGAATAGAATAGAATAAAATAGAATAGAATTCTTTATTGGCTTTATTGACACACAAGGAATTTGTCTTTGGTGCATATGCTCTCAGTGTACATAAAAGAAAAGATACATTTGTCAAGAATGGTTGTCATAGGGTTCAAGGATAGGATTAGCAGGACAGAAGCATTGATCTTACATTCAATTGCAAACCTGAGTAGGACAGTACCGTGGAGATCTTCTCCAGCTGGTTTTGAACATTACAGAGACGCTGCCATGATCGCTACCCATCTGCATATCTCACCTTTTCCCCTCCAAAACATCTCTGCAGAATGTCACCAATCAGATCCGTCGCATCGAGCCAGAGAAAACAACCAAGATCCAGGAATGTGAAGCCTTCATCGAGTCGTTGCCCGAGTCCAGTGGTACCGCCTTAGTGAAAAGCAAAGTAGAGGAGACCAACAACAAGTACAACTGGGTGGCTCAACTTCTCAATGCTGCTGAAGAGAAGTAAGTGCTTGTTCTCTCCTGCAGTTTCTCCAAGATGAATTCACACTACCGGTTCTCCAGAACCTGTCAGAATCTGCTGGATTTCACCCCTGCGCAGAGCCCTCTCTGCTGGCACGTGCACCGTCGCCCCAGGTCAGATCTCTGTGGCGTTTCTTTCGTAAGCTTCTGTTTCCTTGCAAACGACGAAACAGATGCTCACAAAAGAAAAATATATTACCTCTTGCCTCTTGCTGCCAGTGTTGGGATGCCACACCTCCCGCCGGCCAGCTGGTCTTCGGGTCTCTGCTGCGCATGCCTGTGCATGTCCATGCATGTCCGTGCATGCGCGCGTTTGTGCGCGCACCTTTCAGTTTGGGCATACGTGTGCACAGAGTTTGGGCACTCGGTGTCTAAAAGGTTCGCCATCACTGCCCTATACTATCCTGGACAAATGATTGTCCAATCTTTTCTTGAAAAACTTCAGCAATGGAGCATCCTACAATTCTGGGAAGCAAGCTTCATTGCTTTGTTGCAATGCCGCACGTTGAGACACCGAGTTTCACCGAGTGATCCTTCTTTACCCATGCAGGACCTTGTTCAATCCCATCTCTCTGGTGGAAAGGATCTCGTGCTTTGTAGTGGAAGATCCCAAGATAAACAACCTTGAACTAATGACAAAAGTGTTTGCCCGTTCTTGGGAACGCTCAGCAGCCGTAACCCCAAAGCTTGTTTGGTGCAAACATTATTTCCTTTAATAACATTTAATGCCTTTTATGTAATTGGTACTGAATGAGGTTAAGCTGCGGAAGGACAGCTGAGCTCTCAGCCTTGGGACGTAGCAGAACTGAGTTAAATGTTAGCGAGGCTGGCACTGGTCGGCGTGGAAAAATGAGCAAGGTGGAAAGAAGAGCTCTTAAAGGGGAAGAAAGGGGTGGGTGAACTGCCCCTTTGCTCCCTGTTCTTCCTCTGCTGGAATTTTGGCCTAAGGCCATGACCTCAAATTAAAATAAACCTTCTTCCCAAACACGATCACTTTTGAATTTTCACGAGGATCTCTAAGAGGAATGGAGGAACATTACAGGAATTTCTGGAAGTGGGTGCTTTAGAACCAAAATATGTCTGAGCGAGGCTTACAGAACAGAATAAAGCGTCAGAAGGGACCGTAGAGGTCTTCTAGTCCAACACAAACAGGGGACTATATACCATCTTCTGGACAAGTGGCTGTCCAGTCTCTTCTTAAAAGCCACCAGTGATGGAGCACCCACAACTTCTGGAGGCAAGGCGTTCCACTGGTTAATAGTGATGAAAGTTGCAGGTCCTCAACTGGCTTGTTAGAATAAACAAACTCTAGAAATTTCTACATGCACACAACCGTCTTAGCTGGGATTTCTAGCTGAAGGAGATGGGATGAGAACAATGGCTAATTCTTTCCACCTGTCCTTACAGGGTTGATGTTGCCAATCACCTTGAGAAGGTCCTTCAGCAAGGGAGAGACCTGCTTTCCGGCTACGAGAACAAGTTGGCCATTGAAGACACAATTCCCGAGGATGTTCATGCTCTGGACCACAAGAGGGAAGAATTGTTGGTGAGTGGCTTTTATCTGAGAGAGGGCGATGCGTTTCAAATACAGGAAGGATAAATCTGACTTGTCTGTATAAATAAAGGATGGGGGGCAGAGGTGGGATTCCCATAATTTCCCTACCGGTTCGCCCATGTTAGCGTGAGCGTGCACGCTTGCTTCAGTCACGTGCGCGGCTTGCACACATGCTGCGACTTGAAAATGTGGCTAAACAAGACAGCATAGCGCTGGGGTAGGCAGGCAGGCCCACCCGCAGGTCGTTACTACCGGTTCACCCAAACCGGTCTGGGCGAAGGCTGCAAGATGGAGCAGGCTTGCCCAGTTGTGTGTCCTTGTATACATGTACATATACATATTGCAAAGGCCCTACAGTCGAATCTCCTATATCAGTCAGCATTCAGCTGCTAATACTCTCCTGGGCACCCTTCATTTGGCTAAAATGTGGAACGAAAGAATATCCATCTACCAGATGATGTTTCCATTTTCTTAGCTTTTTGTGGCTCCTAGATCCGTATCTTCATTTCTTATTTGATACCTTTTTTGCCTAACCTGTTCTTGGAAACAACAGAGTAAAACCTGGATTAGGCAAGATCGTGAACTCTTGCGAGGCCTTTGAGACAGATTGGCGTCTGAGTCAACATCCACAAGAGCTCATGTATTTTTAACAGTTGGGTTGAAGCAGGGGAGGGTTACAGTTAACTTTGCTACCGGTGCGCATCACGACGTTTCGCGTGCTTGCTCCACTCACGCAAGCGTCCCATTGAGCGATTTTAATTCCGCGCATGCTCAGAAGGACGTTTCAGGCCGAAACACAGCTGAGGAGGTGCTCAGCTGTGGTTCGGATGAAGAAATAAAGGTCTGTATTAACCCGAGGGCGGGCAGGAGGGCTTTTTTCCAAAGCAGAGGACGAGGAGAAGCCATCCAAACCCGACAAAATTGCCGAAAATTCCGATAAAAATTACATCACCCGCGGGCCGCTACCAGTGCGCAGTACTGGTCCGCAACGGTAGGAACCCACCCCTTGGTTGAAGTCACAGCTGAGGCTTCCAGGATCCAATCTGAGTTGGTCCCTGGGATCAAAGGTTTATTCTTCCAAGCTTTTGGCCTGTGCTGGAGCCCATCCTCAGGGAAGTTCTCTCTCACCGGAATGGGTGCACTGAACTGTTCTGCATCGTATTTACAGGGTACCTGGTTGTGTGTAGCTTTTAGTGTTTAATTAGGGTGTTGATAAGAGCAACCCAGGAGAACAGCTCACTGCATATATTTTGGGGAGAGAGAGAGAGAGAGAAGTTCCCCGAGGATGGGCTCCAGCACAAGTCCAAAAGCTTGGAATAAATCTTTGGTCCTGGTGATCAACTCAAATTGCATCCTGCAACATTATCCTGGGACACGTATATTTCAGAGGTGGGTTCCTCCCGGTTCGCACTGGTTCTATAGAACCAGTAGCAAACCGCTGGTGATGTCACGGAGCCAGTTCTGTCAGTGTCAGTCCGTGGACGCCACCAGTTTTTTAAATTTTTTTTGGGGGGGGGAATATATATTTTTTGGAATTTTTTTGCTGATTTTTTCTTCTGCGCATGTGCGGAAGCCAAGTTTCCGGGACTGCCCATGCACCGCCATCTTTTTTTCAGCTTTTTTGGGGGGGGATTTTTTGTGAATTTTCGGCACTGCCCATGCACACCGCCATGCGGCGTGGGAGGAAGCGAACCAGCCGTGAGGTAAGTTAGAACCCACCCCTGGTATATTTACCTTCATTAACTGAGGCTCCTGTATATTCATGTTTATAAAACATGTATTTTCCTCATGAAGTTTTGATTTGCTGTGGCCCCTTCAGTTCTTTTTATCTTGAATGTAGGGGCCACAGCAAATCAAAACCAAAATAAAACAATGGTTAGAAGAAATATTTATGTTAAAGATAGAATTAAAACCAGAACTCTTCCTACTGGGTATTACTATGGATAAATACAAAAAGGGAACAATATATTTAATGTTACATATTTTGACTGCTGCTAGATTGACTTTTGCACAAAAATGGAAAAACATAGAAATCCCCACAGAGGAAGAGATACTGTATAAGATATTGTCTTGTGCGGAAATGGACAGACTCATGATGGAACTTAAAGATAAAAAGGAATCAGAGTACTTTGAAATCTGGGATAAATTATATTATTGATGGGAATCCAAGAGGAACGTTGGGATTATGACTTAGCGATAAGTTGAAGATGTATATATTTTCACACTAGTAAATGAGGAAAATGGATTTAGTATTGTACATAAATTAGAAACATATCTATGTAGCAGGGGCGGGTTGCTCACTTACCCATGCCGGTACGCTGCGTGCGCATCTCCACATTTTGGGGGCGTGTGCGCTTGCTACGCACGCATGCCCCCTTGCGCAATTTTGCTTATGAGCATGCGCAGAAGCAAAATCATGCCGAAATCTTATGAGGAGATGCGCGCGAGATTTTGATGCGATTTTGCTTCTGCACATGCGCAGAAGCAAAATCGCACCAAAATCTCGCACGCACGCACGTCCCCTTGCAAGATTTCGGCACGATTTTGCTTCCGCGCATGTGCAGAAGCAAAATCGCCAAAAAATTGTCAGAAAAAGATGGTGACACATGCGACGGACCGGTGAAAACGGCTCCGGTGTGGTCGCATGCAAATTGCGCAATTGGCTGCTTCCTACCGGAGTTATGTACTGGACAGCTCCGGCAGGAACCCACCACTGCTATGTAATGATAAAGAATTATATCTAAGAAGAAAAATAATTCGATGAAAATTTGTAAACTGGATTAAGTCATGTCCATGTTTTGTTTTCTTTGTCTTTGCTGTATGTTTGTTTTTAATTGTATTATAAATAAAAAACTTTTTTAAAAAAAGAAAAAAAAAAGAAAAAAGAGAAAACCCTTGAGTGAAGGGTTTCAGTAAACGATTTTAGATTTAGATTTAGATTTATTATTAGAGTTGGAAGGGACCTTGTAGGTCATCTAGTCCAACCCCCTGCTCAAGCAGGAGTTCCTACACCATTTGAGACAGATGGCAGTCCAGTCTCTCCTTGAAGGTCGCAAGTGTTTTTTTTTTATTTTAAATTTTAAGACCCTTCATCCCAGTAAGTTTGCTAAGAACCATCCTCCTGTTCCTCCCAGGCACTGAATTCTGAACTTCAGGTCCAGCAGCTGCTGAATGAAGCCCAACAAGACTTGGAGAAGGCCAAGAGATGTTCCAGTACCTTGGCGAGCCAGTTCCAAGAACATTGCCCAGATATTGAACGTCAGGAGGCTGAACTGCACAAGCTCAACCAGCGGTTTAGCAACCTCAACAAGCAGTTGGATTACAGGTCAGGAGGAGGGAGAGGTGACATCAGGTGGTCATCACAAAGGACCTGGGGGAAATGAGGGCATGGACTAACCAACTGGCAGGAGAAAGTTTTGGCACGGTAGTAAGCTGAACCTACATTCTTCTGGTTTCCAGCAAAAAATATCAATTGGGGGAAATGGATTCACTTAATGACTATGACAGTCACTCAAAGATCACTGCAAAAAAAATGGATCTGGTTATATATGGCCTTAACTTACGTCTGTAATGATTTTGACTGTAATTCTGAGCTCGATTATGTATGTAAATTGAGAACTATATCTGTACCACTTTCTAGATCCCAAGTCCTGCAGAAAGCAAAATCGGCCTATTCCAACTACCGTGCTGGCCATGATGGGCTAAAGCGTTATTTTGAAAACATCCCCAGCTATGAGCCTCAAGAAAATGATCACCTTTCTCAGGTGGAAACCAAGTTGAAGAAGCAACAGGTAATCAGATAATTGGGGGGAAACGGCAAAGATTATACAGCACAACTCTATCCAGTCTATTGCTTTTATTAAAAAAAAAGCTATTTCTTTGCCTTCCATAGCTCTTGGGCTCCAGCTGAGTATTATCAACAAAGGTTAGAGTTCCCAAATTTTTCAGTCCATGGTTCTCTTAACTACTTCCTGGAGAGGCCAGGAATTGAATTCTGGACCTTCCACTGCCAAGTCACATGTTCTTCTGTTTCATGATGGCCCAAAGCTAGTTATGGGTCCTAAGAGAGGAAGCTTAAGTAACAACTGTTGGAAGGAAGCATGTTCATATATCTCTATTGATTATGTGTGGTCAAGTTGATGCCAACTCTTGGTGAGCAATAGATTTTCTTCAGGGGAGAGAATCTGTCCCAACCTTGTCCTTCAGGTCTTCCAGTGGTGCACCCACTACTGCTGTTGGGTGTCCTCTACTTTTCTTTTTTATATATCCATATAGCACGGTTTAAAAACTTCGTTCAATTAGCAGCCTTTTTCTAAAGCTAAGGGATCTAATGTCCACAGAACTGGAAAGAAGAGATGGAGAGTTTCAAGCTCCACTCACTGTGGGCTAAGGTTCCATCCATCATTAGCTGTTCTATCCTGCCATTAACGTTTCCCCTAAGTCATGGGCCCTTGATAGACAAGGAACAACCCCTTCCCTGCTGCAGTTCAAAGTAAGATGGTGCCATCTACCTCCTGGCTCTTTAAAAGTGGTCACCTGCTTTGTTTGCTTTGCAGATGCTTCTGGAAGAAATTGCAAGCAAGGATAAAGAAGTTCAGAAGGTCTCCGCAGAAGCTCAGCAGTATCAACAGGCAGTGAAGGTAAGGAGTGGCATCGAGGAAGGACGAAAAAAATTACACCCCATTGTAGAATTGCACTTCGTAGGTGCCTCCAGCATTGTCTGGATGTTATACCCTCTCTCTTCTTCCTAGGACTATGAACTAGAAGCAGAAAAGCTGAGATCCATCTTGGATATGGAAAGTGGCCGTAATGGTTTCATGAACAAGAGACCAAGACTCCAGTCCACAGCCGTTAGAGTGAAAGAAGAGGTATGTTTAACAGGATTGTACCAAAGGCGCAGAGTAAGCTACGCTTGGGGTGGTAGGACCCCTGGCCAGTAGCTGGGGAAAAGACAGCATCTGAAGTCTCCGATGGGTGACTTTGGGCTAGTCCCTTTCTCTCAGCCCAATCCACATCATTGGGTTGTTGTTATGGGGAATATAGGAAGCAGAGTACTAGGTACGTTCAACACCTTGAGTTGGCTAAGCTTCTTTCAATTTTAATGATAATAATATATATGGACCTGCAAATAGAACCACGGTGGCGCAGTGGTTAGAGTGCAGTACTGCAGGCTACTTCTGCTGCCTGCCGGCTGCCTGCAATTTGGCAGTTCAAATCTCACCAGGCTCAAGGTTGACTCAGCCTTCCATCCTTCCGAGGTGGGTAAAATGAGGACCCAAATTGTTGGGGGCAATAGGCTGACTCTGTAAACTGCTTAGAGAGGGATGTGAAGCACTGTAAAGCGGTATATAAGTCTAAGTGCTAAGTGCTAAAAGAAAGCCAAGATAGGACCAACAGTGATAAGGCACCTGGGGTGCAATCCCAAAACATCTGGGGCATCCTTTGGGACATTATTGGCATTGACAAAAAAAGATCATCAGTCAATTGCAAAAGGCAGCTTTACCTGGAACAGCTTACACCTTGCAACACCTTTCACACCCTCAAACCACATCTGCCTATCCCAGGTCCTTGGGAAGGACTCGATAGGTGGAACAAACATGCCAAATGCAGCCTAAATATCTGGCTGATTGTGTTGTCCAAGTCCCAGTGACCCTGGGCAGTTTGCAAATTGTTACACACAAAGCAAAAAAAAAAAAAAAAAGGCAAGATGTCAAGATGGCCGAGGTAACAAACCTCAATAAATGTATTCTTCCAGTTGATCCCACCATCCTCAAAATGAACCCATGTTCCATTTGCAGGAAGCTCTCCTGGCTGCCAGATTTACTGAGATCAACGCCATCAATAGGCAAAAGCTGCAGAATTTGGAGTTCGCACAGACCTTGTTGAAACAGGTATGTAGAAGAACCTCTTTTCTACTAGTTCTTGCCCAGAAAAATGCCCCAACATTTATGGATAGAACCCAACTTCTACAGGTGGTTCATGGATGGCTACCTACATATACATTTTTAATAAAACTGCAGAATATGAGGAAGCACCTGAAAGCAGGACAAGAAGCCATGCATGGAAAGTAATCAAGGAGAGAACCAATCTAGAACTAAGGAGAAATTTTCCGACAGTGAAGCTAGAACAATTGATCAGTGGAATGACTTGCCTTTAGAAGTTGTAGGTGTTCCAACACTGGAAGTTTTAAAGAAGAGATTGGACAACCCTTTGTCTGATATGTAGAAGGTCTCTTGCTTGAGCAGTGGGGTGGACTAGAACAGGGGTCTCTAACCTTGGCAACTTTAAGACTTGTGGACTTCAACTCCCAGAATTCCTCAGCCAGCAAAGATAGGCACATACTACTACATACCCCTGGACTAGAAGACCTCCAAGGTGCATTCCAACTCTATTACTCTACAGCAGTGTTTCCCAACCTTGGCAACTTGAAGATATCTGGACTTCAACTCCCAGAATTCCCCAGCCAGCGAATGCTGGCTGGGGAATTCTGGGAGTTGAAGTCCAGATATCTTCAAGTTGCCATGGTTGGGAAACACTGCTCTAGAGAGTCATCCCAGGAAATTTAGTTTGCCATAATAAATTATGACATGACAGGTTCTTCAATGGCAGAAGTTTTAGATTGGTCATATGGTCATAAAATGGAAGTTCACCCTTAACTTTTGTAATCATTGATGGGTAGTTCTTCCCTGGGTAGCAGGGAAGAAAATTTGCCAGTGCAATAAAAGCCTAGGGGGGTGGGAGGAGAGGATAAGGCTGCTTTCATAATTTAGGAGATGCTCCTGTATTTTCCAAAGCACCTCCTTTGAATATTTAGCACAGCCCTGCAGAGAAACAAACAAACAAACAAAATCTTCCTTTTCCCCCCAGGAAGTGTCACAGGTAAATAGTTTTTGAGGACTTCACTACTGCTCCTTGTAAAAAAAAACAACCAGTGGTGAAATGCTAGGCAGTTAAGGGAAATGCACCACTGTCAAAATGTTGCGTTCCAGCAAGTGATTTCAGTGAAAGAATACGCATTAACAAGCTAGGGGCACAATTAGAAAATATGTCTGAGATCATACTTTGACAATGACGTACAGAGATACTGGGGTGGAATTTAACACTTTCAGAAAATGTTCACTTTGTGCAAAGGATCTCAAACCTCCAATATGACTTCTCAGCTCCAGGGAAATCATAGGAAAGATAGGATATGCCAGCAAGGTAGTTTTACAAAGAGTAGGTGTGCTGCGGTATAATGTTCCAATCCTAACTACTGTGTTTCCCTGAAAATAAGACCCCGTCATATTTTATTTGACACCAAAAGGGGCACCAGGTCTTATTTTTTTGGGGGGGTGGGATGTCTTCTACTGACTCACCTCACTTGCGCATGTCGCCCCGGCCTCCTTTTCGCTGTCAGACATCTTCAGGAATGTCTTCTGCGGCCGGCAAGGCTTTCCTGAAGGCCTCTGCAGCCGATAACAGAGCTCTGGATCGATCCGGAGCTCTGTTATTGGCTGCAGAGGCCTTCAGGAAAGCCTTGCCGGCTGCAGAAGAAATGGGCTGGCAAGGCAGGTGTTGGGGTGCGCGAGGCCTGGCTGCAACTGTCCGAAGGTAAGTAAGTAGGGCAGCTCGACCCCACTATCCCCATCCTCGCTTAATTTTTACCTGTGTACCCTGGAGCGGGTAGGGTCTTAATTAGGGCTTACAGTACTTTTGGGGGTAGGGCTTATGTAAAAATCAAGTTAGGACTTACTTTCGGAGTAGGTCATATTTTCGGGGAAACACGGTATATTTGCTGAGAAATGAGCGTCACCTCAGCTGAGTAACTATGCATAAAATGGTACCAACTAGACATCAAGATCTGATCTGCATTAGAGCGGGGGGAAGAGAATTTACTCCCTAGTTTAGCCTTCCCAAGCTGGATGTCCTTCAGAGAAGCGGAGGCTTCAACCCTCAGGATGTCCAACCAACAAAGTTGTATATTCTGGGGGGTTTTCTGGAAGGCACCAGTTTGAGGAGCGATGCTCTCGCTTTAGGGACACCAGTTGAGATTGTTGAACTGACTCCTTGTTTTCTGCTCAATGACAGCAACCTGACCTCCAAATGATAGAGGAATCCATTGAGATCAACAAGTCTAAGAAGCCCTTAGAAGAAATCTGGAAGTTAAAGAAGGAACTGGATGATGAGACCCAGTCTCGCCAGCATCTGGAAGAAGAGATCAAAGTCATCCAGCAGAACATCTTGCAGCTGCAGAACCAGAAGCCGCAGGAGATTGTGCTCAGGAAGGAAGTGGTCAAGAAAATGCCCGACCCAGAGCTGGATGAGAACTACCAGAAGATCCAACAGAACCTGACAGAAGAGCAGCGCAAGAACCAAGGGCTTCAGGAAGAACTGCAGTCCCTGAAGCAAAAGCTTGAGGTTCTAGAGCATGAGAAAAGAGAAGGTGGACAGGAGTACGTCGTCAAAGAAGTCCTGCGGATCGAGCCAGACAAAGCCCAGGCAGAGGAAATCTTGAAGTTGAAAGAAGAACTCGAAGAGCTCAAGAGACAGGAAGGAAGCCGGCAGAACGAGATGGCCCTTCTCCACCGCCAGATCGCAGCCCTTTCCAGCGAGAAGATCAGGGATCAGGGGAGGGTGACTGAAAAGGCGATAGTGAAGATGCAAAACGACCCTCAGCTGGAGATGGACTATAAGCAGCTACAGGAGAGTAAGCAGAGGGAGAGTATGCTGAGGCGCCAGCAAGAAGAGGAGCTGCATTTCCTCCAAGACAAGCTGAAGCGGCTGGAGAGAGAGCGGGCCATGGCCGAGGGCAAGATCACCGTGAAGGAGGTCTTGAAAATGGAGAAGGATGTAGCAACAGAAAGGGAAGTGAATGAACTGCGGCGCCAGTATGAGGAAGAGAGGGCCAAGGCCCGCTCTAACGAGAGAGAGAAAGGCGAGCTGCTTAGGAAGATCCGGGCTCTGGAAGAGGAGAACGCCACAGTGATCGTCCAGGAGAAGGTACGGGAGATCATTCGGCCAGATCCCCAAGCTGAAAACGAAGTGGCCAACCTTCGCTTAGAAGTGATGGAGCAGGAGAGGCGATACCAGGGTGGGGAAGAGCAGCTCCGGGCCTGCCAGGACGAGCTGGTGACTCTGAAGAGCAGAGGGCCTCGGGTGGAAGTTCAAGAGATCATCAAAGAGGTCATTAAGTACAAAACAGACGCGGAAACTGAAACGGAGATGCAGCGTCTCAGGGATGAGATTGTAGATAGGACTAGAGCCATTGAGAGAGCAGATCTGGAGATCTATAAGTTGAAGCAAGAAATTGAGACCCTGAAGGAAGCCAAGCCTCACATCCAAGTGAAGGAGGTCCTTCAAGAGATCCTGCAGTACCGGGAAGACCGCCAGACAAAAGAAGAAGTAGAGTCCCTGCGAGCTCAGTTGGTTGAGGAGCAGAAGAAGCACATGGACTTGGAGAGGGAGAAGAAGCAACAGGAGGAGATCATCAGGCAGAAGGAGGAAGAGCTCTCCCAGGTGAGGGAAAAAGTGGTGAAGCAGGAAGTGGTGAAGATGGAACAAGACCCTGCCTTAAAATCAGAGATGAACACCTTCTCGCAGAACATTGAAAACGAGCTGCAGCAAATAGACTCGCTTCGGACTGAGATGCGCAAGCTGCAGAGGAGACGGTCCCATCTGGAGCGCCAGCTGGAAGATCTGGAGAAAGAAAGAAAGGCCCGCAGGGAGGCGGAACTGGAGGTGCAGAGGCTGAATATCAGACTGAGGGAGCTGGAGCAACAAGAGAAGGACACGGCGGAAAAAGTCACCGTGAGGCAAAAGGTGATCCTTCAACAAGATCCTCAGCAGGAGAAAGAGCACGGTCTACTTAAGTTGGAGCTGGAAGAGGAGAAACACAAGAAACAAGTGCTACAAACGGAACTGGAAGCCCTGCGGAAGAAACTGCAGGCCCTGGAGAAGATGGAGGTCAAGGAAAAAGTGGTCTTTTCAGAGAGCGTCCAGGTGGAGAAGGGAGACACCGAGTACGAGATTCAGAAGCTGAAGAACAGTCTAGACGAGGAAAGCCGACGGAAGATGCAAATGGACTCCGATATCAATCGGCTGGAGGCCAAACTTTCCGAAATGGAATTTAGCAATTCCAAATCTTCCAAGGAGTTGGACTTTTTGAGAGAGGAGAACCACAAGCTCCACATAGAAAAGCAGAACCTCCTTCTGGAGATGAGAAGTTTGCAGTCGGAAATCGAGCTCACGGCGATAGAAGCCCAGGATTTGAAGAGCATGGCCCAGGCAGATCGGCGTGTCAACCTCGATTCAAGGTTCCACAATTTGGAGAAAGAACTGGAAGACCTGAAAAGGCTATCGCAAGAAAAAGACGAGGAGATCGAGCAGCTTCAAAACCGTCTCCAGACCGTCGCTATCAAGAGGGAGCAGCGAGAAAACCACCTGAGGCGCTCGATTGTGGTCATCGACCCGGACACAGGGAGGGAGATGTCTCCAGAAGAAGCCCATCGCTATGGCCTCATTGAATGGAGTTTGTTTGTCAAGTTGAAAAGCCAAGAATGCGATTGGGAAGAGATCACAGTGAAAGGGCCCAGTGGTGAATCTTCGGTCATCTTGGATAGAAAGTCCGGGAGGAAATTCTCCATTGAAGACGCCTTGAAGCGTGGAAGATTAACGATGGCGCAATATCAGAGTTACCTCAACAAGGAGATGTCTATTCAGGAGCTGGCTATTTTGGTATCTGGACAAAAATAACTGCTTCCCTCCCAACCTACCTAAGCAAAACTATTTTAAAGCTGGTCCAGAGCTTGTCTTGTTACAAATCCAGAAGTTTTACTATTTAATGCTTCCCTCAGATCTATCTGCCAAAGCCTCGTCTCTTTATTCAACATTTGGGTACTCTTTAGCTTTAGGTCACATGCATCAAACTTGCACAAATCGAAAGATTCTGCTCCTGCATTTTTATCAAGTTGCTCTTCTCCAAATTATGACGGAGTGTTTCCTGGCAGAGTAGCAGCATATATCCAGCATTTATCCAGTCTGGATGATCAAGCCGCGTATTTCAGTTTGGCATCTCAAGAGTCTGTCGACTATAAAATCTTGTGAAATGGCTTCAGTGTTGAACTGAAATCTGGCCACGTCCCCATCGCCATAAATTCAGAATTAGATGGCCTTGAGTGACTGCTCCCCTCCACACTTCCTGCAGCATGGAGAGGATGCTATTTTACATTTTGGAATGATTTTAAAGTTAATGCAGTGTATGGGAAACTCTTAAGCACTTTAAAGCATTACCTAAAACCTTATTATAACTGCATCAACTGGTTCGTTTCTTCTGCAGAATACTTCAAAGTATAGGAAAGTTATCCAAAGGATGAGCAGGTGGGTGGTAGGTGGGCAGCAGCAGATGCTTAATAACCTTTCATTGAAATGGGCAAGTGAAACGTGGCTGAACGTAATGGACTGGCATCAAAACACAATATGGGAGATTTACAAGAATGATACTATCGTACCACGATCCAACTAGCATTTTGTCACGCTGGATCTTGACTTTATAAAAAGGTTATCTACAGGATATTGGGAGCGGTCAAATTTTAAGGCAGTAAAGTTATATGTATATGCCTTTACATATAATGGTGTTTATCCTGTGGCTCAGATTATGTAGAGGTTTCTAATTCTTTAAAAAAGGGGGGAGATTAATAGAGAACTATCACCAATTCCGAGTGCCTTTATTTTCCCCAAAGTCTCACTTATAAGATGCATGCACTGTTTTGCTGACTTATATTTGACTGTATGTATTCAAGTTATTTGTTGGAGAAGGGAAATGGGAAAAGTTATTTATACCCCTCAGTTATAATAAAGAAATGATCTAAGTTAATGGTTCTTTAAATCTTTTGCCTTTCTGTCAATAAATGAACGTTATAGGCATTGAATTCATACTGTTGTATACAAAAAGAAACAGAAGATGGAATTGGGTATGTCCAGTCTAGTGAAAAAAAAAAAGACTAGGGGCGACATGTAGCAATGTTCCAATATTTGAGGGGCTGACACAAAGAAAAGGGGGTCTCAGAACTGAAGAAGCTTCTTGGATGAGAAGCAAAACATTTTCAAAGGGGAAAAAAAGCAAGAAAGTCCAATCACTTTTTGGAAAAGCACCCTTTGGGACAACCATGACCTGGATGATTGAGAATCTCCATAAATACCTAGAGCTGTGTGTTTCCAACTTTGGTACCTGCCAGATCTGCAGACCTCTAACTCCCAGAATTTTCAGCAAAGGAGTTGAGATCCATCCATCCACTCCACCTCCCCACATGCATGCATCCATCTCCATCCATCCACATCCCCACACATGCACCCATCTCCATCCTTCCACCCATCCATCCACATCCCCACATGCACCCATGCATCCATCTCCATCCTTCCACCCATCCATCCACATCCCCACATGCACCCATGCATCCATCTCCATCCTTCCACCCATCCATCTACCCATCCATCCACATCCCCACCCATGCACCCATCTCCATCCTTCCACCCATCCATCTACCCATCCATCCACATCCCCACACATGCATCCATCTCCATCCATCCATCCATCCATTAAACTGGAGAAAGCTAAAGCTATCAGGACTCTTTCCCTGCAGATGGCAGCTTCTTGGATCTTAGATCTGACAGCTCATCCATCTTTCAGCGAGGATGTCAAGGAGTTTTGCATCTAACTGCGGGTGGCTCTACCTTTCAGTAGACTGCCCCTTTCCCCAACCCTCATTTCGGAGTCAATGAAAAATGTTCTGGAAAAAAAAAACAATTTTATTCAGTTGCAGTATACAAGATTAATCATTTTCCATGTCACCTCCACCCTCCTTATTTCCTAGAAAGGCCGCCCTTTCCCCCAGCCAAACCCCCTACCCCCTTTATCCCAAACACACAAAAATAAACCACAGCTCTTTCTGCACATAAAAAGAGGCTGCTTTTTAAAAATTTTAAGTGCCATCTGGTGGTGCTTATGCCCACCGTAAACGAAATCTCCCCCAAGAGTCAAAGCCAAGGCAGACACACACACCTGGGCGAGCAGCTCCGGTTGCCACCGAGGCACTGCCCTGTCCCGCCCACCGCTCTTTGATCTTGCCCTGCGCCATGGCTTGCTTTTTTTAAGTTCTACTTCTTAAAACACAACGGGGGTGGGGGGAGGAAAGCAGGAGGGGGAGAGATTGGGCAGAAGTTCCACCACATAACATTTCCCTGAGGCAAGAGGCTTTGTGAACATTTCCTTTTTTTTTTTAATAGATAAGGGGTTCTTCTCCAGCTATGGCAGGCACCAGCACGCGTAGCAACCAAAGCTTTTAGGAGAAGAGAAGAGCAAGGGGAAGGGATAATGGCTCATGCAAGGCCCAAATCCTGCCAAGTGCCAAACGCTTGTTCCTATGACTGATAAAAAAGCAGCTTTTTGAGAGGTAATTAACAGAGTAGGACTGAGCTCTGACCGAAACTCAACCCCAACCCCTCCCACCAAAATTCACGTACTTAAAAAAAAAAGAAAAGAAAAACGTGTTTCCAAAAAAACGGGCGACTTGAATATGCATTCTTTGCCTCTTCTGCTGCAACTTCTTGAACAGAAATAACTGTGGATGACGAGGCCAAAATTAACTTTTGGGAAAAGAAAAGGCCAAAAAAAAAAAAATTGCAAAAGACTTGGAACAATTTTGCACAGGTTTTAACCAAGAATCCTAAAACACTTCAAAGGAAATAACTGTTTTTCTAAGATGGAGGAGAAGGGGTTGTCTCAAATCAAGCAGAACTCGCTGTGTTTTTTTTTTAAAGGGGTTCGACTAATTGATGAATCAAGTGCTTTTCTCTGAGTGGAAGAATCAGTAAATTGGGATTAAAGATTTCTGCTGGCCGCAAACAGACCTCAAGTTGGGCTGATAAGCTTTCAGGTTGAGTTTGGCAGTTTGCAAGAAAAACCACCACCTGCAACTCTGGCTGAAGAGTAGCAACTAACCGCCCTGCTGTTTAATGAGCCTTGTACTGTGTGTGCTCAAACATGTTTTTGCTCCAAACAAAAAAAAAGGGGGGGGGATAATTGATGCCTGTACTGTTAAGTTACTCCTCTCCTGCAAGGCGTATGTTTCTCTAGAAGGGGCAGCAGATTGGAGAATCGAACAGCGACAAGCCGAGCCAAACCAAAAATTTAGTCATCAGCTTTACTCCAAAGTAACCTCTAGACCAGACCAGATAATCATCATCTTCTTTTAATGACCCCATAATCCCTTGCAGGATGGAGTCTGGGCAACTGAATGGAGCTAGTAGAGTGCTTTAATGGCCGGATGCCCTTCCTGTCACCAATGCAGAGCTTTGTTCAGCAGATATATTCTCATTGTGCCCAGAGAGAAAAATATCTGCCTCTACCTAGGATCGAACTCACAGCCTCCCGATTGTGAGGCGAGAGCTCCACCTCTAGGCCACCGCCACCACTCCTAACCCTCCAGGCCAGATGCTGCGTCAAAATTAGGGAGAATCTGCCCCAAACCTTTAGCACAGCAGCAAAGCATAACCAATGCAGGGCAAATGTTAGCCCTGGTTGGATTTCAAAGGATCCCCAGCCAGTTAAGAGAGTTGTAACGAAGCAGCTTAAGAAAGAAGGGTGGAGGTGGGGGAAGTCTACTTAGAAAATGACTTAAGTCCTGAAGTAAAACAGAATCTCGGCATCTCCCTTCCATTCAGAGCATAAGGAGAAGCTCTTCTAGCTGTTCCAGGCACAAAGAGGCAACTCCAGGTGAGCAAATGTGCCCCCACATCAGGTCACTGGCTGCATAAAATGTGCCAGATCTCGCAGCAAAGCAGGAAGCTCCTGCCTTGACTCGGTTTGCAAAATGTTTGAGAGAACTCGGGCAGAGAACCGACAGCTTTCCGAAGAAATGCTCCGCCTCACGTTATCAGCACGGCATCCACCAGCGAGCGCAGGGGATGACGATGGGCCACCCCCTCCCACCCTATAGCCCCCTCCCCCCAAAGTTCCCTTAAATAAATCCCGGTGTGCCTTAAATAACAGAGAAGGATGTTTAAAAAAGGAGAACGTTAAAAAGCTCTGGCGAGCTCCCACCCAAAAAAAGAGCTTGGGATAGCTTGCATTCTGGCTCCACCATCAAAAGGCACTGAAATGAGAGCTTTGTTATACATATTGACCCATGGGGGGGGGGGGGAGAGAAAGAGGGCTTAGCCCCATCTGATGTCTTCAGTGGAGAGAAGGGGAAGAACTGGGCGTATTGGGAATAGGGGAAGAGGCAGGGAAAGAGAACCGCCAACAGGAACTCCCCCAATCGCCGTTCGAGGTCCACGAGTGCATCTTAAGGCCTCTCAAGTCTTCACTTAATTCCGAGAGGACCACCAGTGAGCTGCCACGGAGAAGGAAAGATCTTCCAGGCAAAGGATCAGCAAAGCTTTCGGAAAGGTGCCTTCGGGGAGGAGAAACACCCCCAACCCCCACGGATTCACTCGGGGCCCGAGCTCCGATTAGCCAGTCCATCCGCAAGCAGAAGCGAGGGCCTTTAACAGACTCCGCTGCAGAATTAAGAGGCACCTGGCAGGAACACACATGGGACCTGGCTTCTGGAGATCTGTTAAAAGGATCTCGCCTCCCCCCGATCTGGACCCTGGAGGAACTTGGAGGGAGAGTTGGGCCTGCGAAATGCTTCCTTCCTCAGCATCCGGGTCAGAAAGCCCCCAACCCACCCCATACCCCCGATCCCGCCCCCTGGGATAAGGGGTTGTGGGGGACCTACAGATCGATTCCACCGAAGAAGGAAGAGCAAGGAAACAAGAGGAGAAGCTCCCTTGCTGCATTCTGCAGGCTTTTTTTTCCCAGAGCTGGTTGTATTCTTTTTTTTTTCTTTTTCTTTTTCCCTCAGAACTGTCACAATTTCCGCGGTTGTACATTGGGCCCTTTGCTGTGTAGCTGAGAACTATCTGAAAGAGACACAAAACGAAGAAGGGTCATGAATATACATGGCAGTGAAGCTCCAAAGCCTTAGTTATTAAAAAAGATATTTCAATCACAGTTTCGACTTCTTTCGAGAATATAGATTCACAGGGCAGGAAGGAATTATTTTGCCCAGCCCAAAAAATGTCTGCATTGAGGGGGGGGGGGGGAAATGGAAATACCTATGAACAGAATTCATGGTAGGTGAAATGGTTTTGTCATAATCTAGACATCCTCTATTGTAGGGGTGGCCAAACTATGGCTCTTTGAGGACCTGTGGACTTCAACTCCCAGAATTCCTGAGCCAGCCATGCATGCATGGCTAGCTCAGGAATTCTGGGAGTTGAAGTCCACAGGTCCTCAAAGAACCATAGTTTGGCCATCCCTGCTCTATTATGTTATTAAATTGAAAAGCACATTTGATTATATGGTGGGTATCATACTAGAGGCAGGGGGGCAGGAAGAGAGAGATTATTTATTTATTTATAAACGTTAATCTCCCACAATGTGGAGAATGGATTAGATGGGGAAGATCAGGCAGAAGGCCTTGACTGCCTGGTTGATTGGTTGAATAAATACATTTTTAGATTAATAAAGGAGAATATCTGTAGCTCAGGGTTGAATTGTGGAGGCTCCTTGATGTTCTCTGAGCTTGGTTGTTTTCTTGCAGACATTTCATTACCCAACTAGGTGACATCATCAGTGCTAGTGATAAGTGTTTTCATTATCCAAACTAGATAATATGACTAACACTGATGAGGTTACCTAATTTGCGTAATGACATGTCTGCAAGAAAACAACCAAGCTCAGAGAGGCTCCACATTTTCAGACTGTCCAACTCCAGAACAATTCTGGGTGACTTCATAAATTAAACAACTTTATATGAAAATAACCACAGCATAACGCAATTGATCACAACATCACACTCAAAAGAGGCCCAACTAACCCACCCACCTGTACAATAATAATTATTCTAATAACAACAATAACAACAATAACAACAACAATAAAGAAGACTTTGTCACAAACAAAAAACTAACACAACCAGTTCCGAGTGCCACTTCATATTTAGCAAGGGAAATTTTACATTGCAGAAGTTGCTTTAGTAAACAAAAAGCGAGCGTCCCAGAGACTTGCACAGCTCAAAAATCAGAAAACATTACTGATCTGATACTAGGCAGTGGTGCCAGTAAATATCCTCCCTACCTTAACCACCACAGCTTCTCATTTCAGTTCAATGACAGCCGGATAAAATCATAAAATGGAGGGCAGGGCTCCTTTAAAGAGGTCTTGAAAGACACTACTGGAATTCGTCAACACAAAGGATTGTTTTTAAGCTTAGGGTATGTGCAAATAAAGGCAACGAGAATTGTCCTCTTTTAGACCCCCTTTAAACAGTATTTTACAAGCTGGGTTTCCACCGTTTCCCCCAAAATAAGACATCCCCTGATGTGGTGAAATTCCATTTTTTTTACTACCGGTTCTGTGGGCGTGGCTTGGTGGGCATGGCAGGAGGATACTGCAAAATCCCCATTCCCTCCCCACTCCAGGGGAAGGATACTGCAAAATCTCCATTCCCTCCCCACTCCAGGGGAAGGATACTGCAAAATCTCCATTCCCTCCCCACTCCAGGGGAAGGATACTGCAAAATCTCCATTCCCTCCCCACTCCAGGGGAAGGTTACTGCAAAATCCCCATTCCCTCCCCACTCCAGGGGAAGGATACTGCAAAATCTCCATTCCCTCCCCACTCCAGGGGAAGGATACTGCAAAATCCCCATTCCCACCCCACTCCAGGGGAAGGATACTGCAAAATCTCCATTCCCTCCCCACTCCAGGGGAAGGATACTGCAAAATCTCCATTCTCTCCCCACTCCAGGGGAAGGATACTGCAAAATCCCCATTCCCACCCCACTCCAGGGGGGGGGGGAATACTGCAAAATCTCCATTCCCTCCCCACTCCAGGGGAAGGTTACTGCAAAATCTCCATTCTCTCCCCACTCCAGGGGAAGGATACTGCAAAATCCCCATTCCCTCCCCACTCCAGGGGAAGGATACTGCAAAATCTCCATTCCCTCCCCACTTTAGGGGGAAGGATACTGCAAAATCTCCATTCCCTCCCCACTCCAGGGGAAGGATACTGCAAAATCCCCATTCCCACCCCACTCCAGGGGAAGGTTACTGCAAAATCCCCATTCCCTCCCCACTCCAGGGGAAGGATACTGCAAAATCTCCATTCCCTCCCCACTCCAGGGGAAGGTTACTGCAAAATCCCCATTCCCTCCCCACTCCAGGGGAAGGTTACTGCAAAATCTCCATTCTCTCCCCACTCCAGGGGAAGGATACTGCAAAATTCCCATTCCCACCCCACTCCAGGGGGGGGGGGGGAATACTGCAAAATCTCCATTCCCTCCCCACTCCAGGGGAAGGTTACTGCAAAATCCCCATTCCCTCCCCACTCCAGGGGAAGGTTACTGCAAAATCCCCATTCCCACCCCACTCCAGGGGAAGGATACTGCAAAATCCCCATTCCCTCCCCACTCCAGGGGAAGGATACTGCAAAATCCCCATTTCCTCCCCACTCCAGGGGAAGGATACTGCAAAATCTCCATTCCCACCCCACTCCAGGGGAAGGTTACTGCAAAATCCCCATTCCCTCCCCACTCCAGGGGAAGGTTACTGCAAAATCCCCATTCCCACCCCACTCCAGGGGAAGGATACTGCAAAATCCCCATTCCCTCCCCACTCCAGGGGAAGGATACTGCAAAATCCCCATTTCCTCCCCACTCCAGGGGAAGGATACTGCAAAATCTCCATTCCCTCCCCACTCCAGGGGAAGGTTACTGCAAAATCCCCATTCCCTCCCCACTCCAGGGGAAGGTTACTGCAAAATCTCCATTCTCTCCCCACTCCAGGGGAAGGATACTGCAAAATCCCCATTCCCACCCCACTCCAGGGGGGGGGGAATACTGCAAAATCTCCATTCCCTCCCCACTCCAGGGGAAGGTTACTGCAAAATCTCCATTCTCTCCCCACTCCAGGGGAAGGATACTGCAAAATCCCCATTCCATTCCCACTCTAGGGGAAGGATACTGCAAAATCCCCATTCCCTCCCCACTCCAGGGGAAGGTTACTGCAAAATCCCCATTCCCACCCCACTCCAGGGGAAGGTTACTGCAAAATCTCCATTCTCTCCCCACTCCAGGGGAAGGATACTGCAAAATCCCCATTCCCACCCCACTCCAGGGGAAGGATACTGCAAAATCCCCATTCCCTCCCCACTCCAGGGGAAGGATACTGCAAAATCCCCATTTCCTCCTGATCAGCTGGGACTCGGGAGGCAGAGAATAACTTTTACATATTTAGGTTTTTGTTATGTTTTGTTGTTTGTATGTTTGTTTTTAATTGTACTTTAAATAAAATATTTTTTTAAAAAAAGAGAATAGATGAGGGCGGGGCCAGCCAGAGGTGGTATTTGCCGGTTCTCTGAACTACTCAAAATTTCCGCTACCAGTTCTCCAGAACCTGTCAGAACCTGCTGGATTTCACCCCTGTTAAATAAGCCCAATCGGGCTTTTCCAGCCCTAAGTCTTTGCAGGCTTGTTTTCATTGCTATTCCCTCCTAAAAAGGTTTTTTCAGCCCTAACGAGGGGATAAAATAATGTGCTGAAGCTGACCAGACTAAGGACGCTAGCTACCTGGTAGGTAGATTCCCCCCCCTATTTTCCTCCCCCCAAACTAAGTTGCGTCTTATACTCAGGTGCGTCTTATACTCCAAAAAATACGGTAACCCTGAACGTATACAGCAGGGATCTTCAAACTTGGCAACTTTAAGACCTGTGGACTTCAACTCCCAGAATTCTCTAGCCAGCTATGCTAGTCCACAAGTCTTAAAGTTGCCAAGTTTGAAGATCTCTGGTATACAGAGGCAATAATCAAGTCAGGTTTTAATGATGTTAATTAATTCGCCCCTCTGGCATCACGAAGTGAGAAGGGGCCTCCAAGGATCGGGATGTGAGAACCTGGAATTTGTATGGAGAAGCTCAGCTTCCGAATGAAAAGAGATTCTGCTGGTGGGATCCAGGCCAGCTGCGTTTGGGGAGATCTGGGGTTGGAGACTTTATAATTCGTGAATACAGAAAAATGATGGAACTTCTCACTCCTCCCGGTCCAGGCTGACCTTCCTCATTTATCAGCAGGAAGACTCAAATCCAGGAAGCCACCATTGGCCCCAACAAGTTTAACATCGATTCCCAATGGAAAGCCAAATGGGCCTCTGAACGCCCAGACGTGGGAAGACAGATAAATGACCTTCACAAAAAACGACGCCAGGATTTGACACAGCTTCGTCAGCAATGGACAACCCTGAATAGGATTCGCACTTCACGTGGCATCTGCAGAGACTCCACGCATAAATGGGGCATAGGATCCTCCCCTCCAGTGGGACTGCTGGGTCCCCTGTCAAACGTACATCCTATAGTGACTGGCTGTAAGCTGAGGGCATATACCGCTCCAGTATCTGATTTTTTTAAAAATATATAAATGATGCTGTGCTTCAATGGTTAGACGGCCTGAACCAGTGGTTGTCAACCTTTTTCTTCACCACTTTTGTAGCCACGGATCCCAAAGACTTAACTCAAGATTTAAATTGTAACCTTTCTTCAAGCCTTTGTGGACCCCTGTGATGGCATTGTGGGCCCCCAGGGGGTAGAAGGCCATAGTTGAGAACCACTGGCCTAGACCAGGGGTCGGCAACCTTAAACACTCAAAGAGCCACAAAGGTCCTAACTGGACCCCTCCCATTCAATTCTGGAGCCGACCGGAAGTCCGGTTCCCCCACCATAGAGTCTCCTCCTAGCGCGGCGTCCTTTTTCCTCTACCAGTCCTAACCGAAAGCCCTATCAATTGTGGAGCTGACTGGAAAACCCGCCCCTTGCCATAGAGTCTCCTCCTAGCATGCCCTGCTTCCCCTCCCTCCAACCGGAATCTCCTTTCAAAATTGTGGTGCCGACCGGTGACAGGGAGCTGCAGCAGAGGGATGAAAGAGCCACATGCGGCTCCAGAGCCGCAGGTTGCTGACCCCTGGCCTAGACAATGTTACATAGATCTTTTTAACCTTTCTTTTATTGGGTTCTACGAATTGAGGTGATATGTTAATATACGCTACGTTGGTAGTCCTTGTACAACGTGCCATACGCTAAATAAGTAATAATTGGTGATGGGCAGGCAAAGCTGGCAGCTGTCCCAGGAGGTGCCCGTTGAATGACTCAGAAGCGCAGAAAACCAAACAAGAGCAACGGAGGAGTTACCTGGCAAACTGTGGGATAAATGGGCAGGCGGCGCTGCCTGATGGAGGCTGGTGGACAACCCAGCCAGAAGACCTAGAAAGGAGAAGGGAATTGAGGAGGAGGAGGAGGAGGAGGAAGAGGAAGAGAAACAAATGTACATTGAAGACAAATGAGCCGAAGATGGTCTATGGATGGATTCAGATGAAAAATGACCCGCCCTCCGCCCTCCAACCTTTGCCAAAAACTCTCCAGCAAACCTCTTTATCTCGTATCTGATTGGCTGCTCAGCAAGTTCACCAGTAAAGGTAAAAAATGTTTGGCTGACGCGCCACGAGTTTGGAGGTGGTAGCTGAACACATAAACCAGATGCTCTGAAAAAGCCACGTACCTGAAGGGGCGCAGGGCATTGGATGGGGCAAAATCCCAGCAACGATTCCCTTCCCACAGGTCAAGCCATCACTTGAAAGTGCGGTTCTCAAGGAATGAGCTAGCAGGGGCAGCCTGGACTGTCTCCCTGCCAGAGCCAAAACATTAATTCTCTGCTCCCATCTCGGTTTTACTTCAAATAATTATATACCACTACATATTCCAGCTACAGCGCCCGGCGACGACAAAGGACAGCAAGTAGAGCTATTGCAATACAACACGACAAAAGCATAGCCAGAAGAAGGGAAACAAGCGACCAAATAACACCACAGATGACGTTCAAGGTCATGTAATGCCTGGGAAAACCAGGGGTATCTACTGCAAAGCCCATCATCCAGCAGCAGCAGCAGCACAGAAAAAGCGGCAGAATTTCAGCAGTGGGTCTCCTATTTGGGAAATATTTTCTCTCTCGGGGGACTGCATCTGTTTTAAGGGTGTAGACCACCAACGGATATGTCAAGGACACGGTTGCATTCGTAAGGGGGTGGTTACCCTTCCAGAAACATAGGGGAGGGGGCTTGCTGATCAAAGAAACAAAACAGACTTGCCAATAAAGGAGAATATTTGTAGCTCAGGGTTAAAATGAAGGGTCCTTGGTGGGTTCTGAGCTTCTTTTCTTGCAGATGTTTTCATAAAAATAGGTAACACCATCAATGTTAGTGATGCAAACAGACTTAGTGCTAGCTTGGTCTATTAGAAAGCATGTTAACTCCCAACCAATCGGAAGTTTTTGAATGGTTTTTGAGGTCCGTGTGGGAAAAGCCCTCCAGAGTCACTTAACCCAAAGGTGAAAAATGGGGGTAGCACTGGCACTTATATACTGCTTCACAGCCCTCCCTAAGCGGTTTATAGTCAGCCTACTGCCACTCCCCACCCCCCCAACAATCTGGGTCCTCATTTTACCGACCTCGGAAGGATGGAAGGCTGAGTCAACCTTGAGCCAGTCAGGATCGAACTGCTGGCAATCGGCAGAGTTAGTCTGCAACACAGTATTCTAACCACTGGGCAGGAAGGAAGGAAGGATTTTCATTTTGAAGAAAGAAAGAAAGAAAGAAAGAAAGAAAGAAAGAAAGAAAGAAAGGAAGGAAGGAAGGAAGGAAGGAAGGAAGGAAGGAAGGAAGGAAGGAAGGAAGGAAGGAAGAAAGAAAGAAACAAACTCCTGGCAGTGAGTTAGCCTGCATTCTAACCACTGCGCCACCGCGGCTCAGTAGATCCATTCTATTACAGACTTTGTATTCGGAGATGGGCCACACAAGGACTTTTGATCTTGGACCCTTCCCATGCTGTGTCAGCGGATGAAAGGAAAGGAAAAGGCGGCTGAGGAGATCATGTACATGAGAAGGTATTCCAGGATGGATTGTCCCCCAACCAAAGGACAAGCTTTTAAAAGAGGATGCTACCCAGGCCCAGAATTGTTGAGATGCAAAAGCAGAGCGTGGACAGTGACAATGACAGACATAAACATGAGCGAGACAGGAAGGGATCTTCGTAACTCATCGGAAGGACAAGTTCATGGAGATGAGTTTTTTTTTTTTAAAAAAAAGATCCTCTTGGGCAAGAGCAGGCGTGCATGTAGAAGCATGGGGAGCACATTATCTGCAGCAATGCTTACAGGTTGAAACCCCCAGCACGTGAGCCAACCCCCCCCCCCCACACCCATTCCCAACCAGCACTTACTATGGCCAACGCTGTGATGGAATGTTCCTGGGGCCGGTCCTGTGACGACTACATCCTTCGACACCCCAGGCTTGGACGAGGAGTCAGGGCTGTAGGAAATCATGTGAAGGGGGAAGGAATGGATCGGCGACATAATCCCCAGCGGAGAAGAGCTCAGTCCAGTGGGCAGCTTTGGGCTGTTGGACTTGTAGGAAGTGGACAGGACGTTCAAGGGAGGCGAACTGGCCAGCAAGACTGCTCCACCGGTTCCTTTCTGGGAGACGGAGGGCAAGATGGGGGGAGGAGGAGGAGGGAAAAGGGTGGGTGAGAAGAAACACCAGTCAGAGCAGAAGAGCAACGTTCCACTTTCTCAACCGTCAGGCCCCGCAGTGTAGATCAGTGGGCTTATCATTTTACAAAGAAGAGGTCTTTGCTTCGCCCACTTCCCAAAATTATGACAAGCAGGAGTTGAAATAAACACTGGCTACTTGCAAAAAAAAAGTCTCCTATAGCAGGGGTGGGCAAACTATGGCTCTTTGAGGACCTGTGGACTTCAACTCCCAGAATTCCTCAGCCAGCCATGCATGCATGGCTGGCTCAGGAATTCTGGGAGTTGAAGTCCACAGGTCCTCAAAGAGCCATAGTTTGCCAACCCGTGTGACCTATAGTAACAGAAGTTACTTGGCTTAGAACTGCTAATCCGTTGTTTTCCTGTAGGGAAGTATCTTTTGAGGTATTCAACACAATCTCTATGTAGGCTTGTGATAAAAGTTTTGGTTTTTTAAGGATTTAAAAAAAACACAACCGTTTGGCAATCTATTTAAAGCAGGGGTCCCCAAACTTGGCAACTTAAAGACTTGTGGACTTCAACTCCCAGAATTCTCCAGCCAGCTATGCAGAGATGAAAGCTATGCTGGCTGGAGAATTCTGGGAGTTGAAGTCCACAAGTCTTAAGTTGCCAACTTTGAAGACCTCGGATTTAAAGGGTGCCGACCGTTCACATACCTGTGTGTATCGTGTTCTGAAATGAAGAAGTGAACTGAAGAAGCTTCTTGAATGAGAAGCAAAATGTTTTTTTAAGGAAAAACAAAAACCAAAACCAAGAAAGTCCAGTTGCCTTTTGGAAAAGCACCTTTGGGAGAACCATGACCTGGATGATTGAGGATCCCCATAGACATCAAGAAACGGAGGTTTTCTTCCGTTTTTAATGAATGCAATAAAGGTCACCGTGAATATATGGATCTTTCATTTATGGATGGCACTAACTGTCACGATGTGAATTATTGCCAGTTGTGTAGATCTACTGTTTCTTGTATTTATGGTCAAGCAGACATGTGATATGTTCTACTACGCATGCCTGCATTCCAGAAGTCAACTCCTTCCTTCTCTTCCTCCATTTCTGCCGAAGGTAGACGTGACTTTTTCATTAGCCGATAAGATGTAGTTTATTAAGGAATTCTTTTTATTACTTTTCTACTGAAATAAATATTTTGTTAATTAGATTTGAATCTCGGTTTTATTTTCTAATGAGAATAACTTCAAAAGGAAGCAAAGATCCATCGACCTCCACGGGGGATTGCCCCCCTCTTAACACTAACAGACAGGGAGGGGAGAATTACCACTTCGCACAAGGATCAACATGCCTATGGAGATTCTCAATCATCCAGGTCATAGTTTGTCCCAAAGGCGCTTTTCTAAAAGGCAATTAGACTTTCTTGGGGTTTTTTTCCTCCTTGAAAACATCTCACTTCTCATCCAAGAAGCTTCTTCGCTTCAGAACTGAAGCAGCTTTTTGGATGAGAAGCAAGATGTTTTCAAGGAAAAGAACCAAGAACGCCCAGCTGCCCTTTGGCAAAGCACCTTTGGGACACAAGGGTCAGCATCAGGGGCGGGTTCCTAATTTTTTTATTACCACTCTGTGGGCGTGGCTTATTTTGTCGGTGTGGCTTGCCAGCCGTGTGACAAGGTGGGCGTGGCTTCTCGGACTGCTGAAGGGAGGGGAATGGAGATAGCTCCTGCCGCCCGTTCTTTCAGCGTCTCACACGCTCCCTCAGCCATCCTCCCCTGCTTGGACTCACTGTGGGGTAGGAAAGCAGTGCATGAGCAGTGCCGGAAACTCGGCTTCTGGGCATGCGCAGAAGAAAATTTAAAAAAAAAATTAAAATTAAATTTAAAAAATTAAATTAATTAAATTTAAAAAAATGGCAGCACCCATTTGGCACCCAAAAAAAATGGCAGCACCCATGCAACCGACCACACCGGTACTATGATGTCACCAGCGGGCCGCTACCGGTGCTATAGAGTGGACCGCACTGGTAGGAACCCACCACTGGTCAGCATGTTGCCCATGGAGTCCCCAAATTAAATAAAATGGGCCAGAAATTTGAAAGGTCACCAAGCCTTGCTTCGTTTCGAGCATTCAGGCAGGCAGGTCTCATAAGCTGGATTCAACGGCATTTGGGCAGAACTCACCTGTTCTAGTCTGCAAGTTTTAGGTGGCTTCAAAAAACAGAAAGAAAGGGTTAGGGTGAAAAGTGAAGAAATTCCCGTTGATGAGAAGGTGACTAGGAAAATATTAGAATGTGCAGAAATGAAGAGATTTAACATTAGAAATCAAGGGAAAAGAACAAACTGAATATTATAGAATTTGGGAAGTATTTTATCCATGGTTAAAAGAATAAAAAAGGAGTATGGAAATGAAGACGACTAAGGAATAATTGAAAACATATTGAGATAGATATTAATAAGGTGTAAATTGTTAGTACACGTAAGATGAGAATAATGATGTCCAATGTTAATATGGTGTTATTATTAGAAGACATTAAGAAGAAAATGAAGAACTTTGCAATTTGTTTAATATATTATAATTGTAAGTTTAGAGGAAAAATATTAATGTGAATATGAATGTTGTAAATGGTGAAGGATGTTGCACAGAGATGTGCCCAGACGACACACTGCTTAAGGAAAGATGGAATGTTTGTAGTTTTGAAATAATAATAAAAAACTTTGAAAGAAAAAATGAAAGGAAAGAAAGAGGGAGGGAGGCAGAAGGGAAGGAAGAGAGAGAGAGTGAGAGGGAGAGAGAGAGGAAGGAAAAGAAAGAAAGAGGGAGAGAGGGAGGGAGAGGAAGGAAGAGAGAGGGAGAGAGAGGAAGGGAGGAAGGAAGGAAGGAAGGAAGGAAGGAAGGAAGGAAGGAAGGAAGGAAGAAAGAAAGAAAGAAAGAAATCCAAACAATTCAAGAAAAGGAGCTGCCATTCTCTGGTCCAGCTTCCTCAATTTGTGTGCTTTCTAATTCCCACAATTCTGACCAACTCTGGATGGGGAATTCTGGGAACTGAAGGGTAGGAAGACGAAAGTGCACATCGATATCCGCAATCTGAAACAGCTGCACCTTATCTGGAGGGTGCCGATTTGCACTTTGAACTCGGACAGTCCCTGAGCCAACTCCCGGCCACTCACCGGCCCAGAGGTACAGGAGGTGGAGCTGCTAACCACGGCAGGTTTCAGGGAAGAGGTCAGCAACTTGGCCACTCCTTGCGTTCCTCCACTGGAACTGACATTCGGACCTCCCGGCGGAGCCACCAGGGTCAGCTTTTGAGTCACCGGGGTCTTCTTCACCATGGAACTGGGCGAGGAGCGACTGGGAGCCTGCCCAGCGGAAGGGACAGAGGCGCCTGGCAGGAGGAGGTTGCTCGATGGGGAGCTCTGAGTTGAGGAAATGCCAGACGATACGTTTCCGGCAGAAGCCACGTGCCTGGACAGGGCCACAAAGGGCGACTTGAAAGGCTGCCCCGAGGAGCTAGGGCTGCTGGCGTGCTTCCCAGCATAGCTCAGAGACACTAAAGAATTGGGGGTCTTGGGAGAGACGGTTGAGGAGGAGGAGGAGGAGGAGGAAGGAGAGGAGGAAGAATGGAAGGCGGGAACCTTAGCGGGGGTCTTGACTTGTTGCTGGAGGAGAGGGCGCTGAGCCAGCGGGGAGACAATCTTGGGGCTCTGCAGCTTGACAAAAGGGGGCGAAGGGGCGAAGCTTTTCTGCTGCTGGGAAACCAAGGGAAACACTTTCACTTGGGTAGTCTGCACCGGGGTTGAGGCCTGAGGGCCCTGCAGCGCACGGGGCAGGCTGTGGTGTTTCGGCTTGGCCTGGTGGGCATCCAGATGCTTGGCAGGAGGACTCTGGCAAGGGAGTTCTTTGTAAGTGGGGGGCTCCATTTTTTTCTCCTGAGGAGATTGGCCTAGAGCCAGCGCCTGTTCGGCCAAGAAGTTGAGCGGAGACTGAACGGAGCCTCCTGCGGCCGAATGGACAGGGGTGGGAGCCGCTTTGGGGAAGATCCTCTTCTCTTCCAAGCTGGCCTGAGTCGAGGGCTTCTCCACGGGGGTCTTCAGAGCTGGAGAGAGTGTGAAGTCAGGGCTGCCGCCTCCTGTCCGGCTGTTGAGCGCAGCCAGTTCCTTGGAGACGGCTTCCAAAGATGAAGTCGTGTGATGGATCAAGTCCTCGTCGAGTGAGTCGTCCATGCCGAAAGGAGGAGGGGGAGGAAGAGGAGGAGGAAGAACAGCAGCAGCCGCCGCCATGGTGCTGGTGACTGGATTTGAACTCATAGCCAACAGTTCCCTAGTTTGAGGGCTGAGGCCAACAACAACTCCCTGGGAATCTGAAGAAAGAGAAACTGCACCGCTGGAGTGTATCAACGGGACTGGAAGGGGAAGCTTCTTCTCTGGTTTGCCAGAAGGCTCCTTAAAAAAAACCAACACAACAGTTCTGTGAGAAATGTCCTTTCAGAGGTCAATCCAATTGTCAAAGAGTTTTGTGCGATCGCTTTTGGAGACATACTACTGCTCTGCTAGGTCTCCGAAATACATTACAGCAGGGGTGTCAAATTCAATTTCATTGAGGGCCGCATCAGGGTTGTCTTTGACCTTGGAGGGCTGGGGTGGGCGTGGCCAGGGTGGGCGTGGCCAGCTTGATGTCACTCGCCTTTGGTGGCGCGAGTGCTCTGCCAGCAAAAACAGGCTCCTGAGCTCCGCTGCCGGCACCAGGGGCCGGTCCTTCGCTATTTCCAGGGCGGCTCCATGGGCCAGATCTAAGCACCCCACGGGCCAGATCTGACCCCCTCGGGCCTTGAGTTTGACACCCCTGCATTACAGAATTACTTGAAATTTTTTGGTCCCCTTTTTGTTATCTCCACACCCAAAACAATTATCTTGTTAGTTATTAGATGGCAAAATCCTTGGGGTAGGTACAAGCCAGGGGTGGGTTCCTGCCGGTACGCTCTTACCTGTTTTTCGCCGCAGAACCGAAGAAGGCGGTGGCGTTCGCGGCGCTTCCCCCACCCGCTTTCCCCCGCCCGCCTAAACGCTGCCATTTGCGTTTTTTTGTCCTCTGCGCATGCGCAAAGCCTTCTGCTTGCACAGAGGGCAAAAGAACGCAAATGCCGGCATCCAGGCGGGCGGGGGAAAGCGGGCAGGGGAAGCCCCGCGCCACGAACGCCACCGCCTTCTTCGGTTCTGTGGCGAAAAACAGGTAAGAGAGTACCGGCAGGAACCCACCCCTGGTACAAGCTTCATTCAATTCTGGAAAGCGGAACTAAGAAATCTGCATGCAGACAAATGATAAAAGCCAGTCTGGAGACCCCTTTTCATACAAACTCAGTCACACCTTCATCATTATGGCATCTCCCCCGGGGCTGAAAATTCTTGAAAAGTCTTACCAAATCACTTACCTTTCCCTTCACCTTTGGAGGGGCCATCACTTTTTTCTTTGTTCTGAGGGAAACACAACCAAGAGAGAGAGAGGGAGGTTTGCTTTATTTCCAGGAGAATGAACTGCGGGGTAATAAAACTTCCACAGTTGCTAACATGAGGACCTTCTGGAGCTTGGGGCAGGCCACAAACTGCTCAAATCGGAACACAAATCCAATTTATTTAAGTAACTTTGCACATTTAAAATGGAACATGTCCCTGCTGAAAGTCATTAAGTAAGTCACTACCCCCCCCCCCCGAGATTCGGACTATCCCCACCTTATTGGACTCCAGAAAAGCCGTGAAGACCTGGCTTTTTCGGCAAGCCTGGGGCCAATGAATGATTATTGATATTGGCCCACGAAATGAAATGATTGGATGAGTGAATGGTTTTTTTAATTGTTATATTGTTTTAATTTTGTTTTTAAAATTTTTAACTGTTTTTTAGATTTTGTATTTGATGCTGTTAGCCACCCAGAGTCCCTCTGGGAGTTGGTGGCATAGAAATCTATTAAATAAATAAATAAATAAATAAATAAATAAATAAATAAATAAATAAATAAACAAACAAACAAACACATTAATTAAAGTTGCTTGCACTTCCCAGTTAAAAGCGTATTGAACAGGAAACCTGAGGAAAATCCGCATGCATGAGGTCTTAGAAAATAGGATGAGCTTGGCACTACACAACACAGATGTCAACAAGGGTCTGTTGGCCCCACTGTTTGGTACCCGAAGTGCCTTTTGCTGCTTAGTAGTGAAAGCATATCCTCTTGCTATGGTTGTAGCACGTTTGTAACATGACCCTAGTTGTAATACAGTTTTAATTCTGAGTCATTTTTTAAATAAAAACCAGCACAAAAGCAGAGTCCTCACAAAATTTTAAGCAACAGCATGACAGGTGGTTGCGTTTTCAATGACAAGAAGAATTAAACTTGTTAGGCAGCGAGGGAGCCCCACTGTTGGAGAAGGAAGGCAGAATGTCGGGGCGGAGTTAAAAAAGGGATCAGCCTAGTATCCCTACATAGCTACAAGCGAACAGATTCCGGTGGACTGAGCGGATGAAATCTACTAGAATAGGTCAACGGTCATGAAGGCGGTCTCTGCAAGCGATGTGGTACGCTAAGAGGACGGCAAGACACGAAAGACGCCCTGGTCAACCCCTGCGCCCAGCCCATCTCCAACTGTCTCGACTCTTGTCCTGCTATTTGGAGCAAGATGGAATCTGGGAAGAGAGAGTGAGGCTGACTATGCGCACCTCTCCCTCACTTTAATCCAATTCACGCGCAAGTCTTAACATCCCCCCCCCCAATTGATAGATGTCAAGGTCCTCTTCGAACACGATGGACGAACATCATCAGCTACAAGCGAACTATGTTCATCCTCCTTTATGTCCCATTGACCCTTCTCTAACTCCAAGTAAGCGCTAGCCGTTAGTCGAGAAGGTTTTCCTGTGCACAGTCTTTTAGCAAAGATTTTTTAGCAGATCAGTTTCATTATATATTCACGTCTGGGCCTGGTCTTTCGCTCCTGACACCCGCTTTCTGTACTGGCAAGGTAAGAAATACTCACGGGATTGAAGTGAGATGACTGTGCACTTTTCTGCTCTCTTTGAACAATGTCCTGAAAAAGAAGAGAAGGGGGGAGAAACTGAGCCAAAACTGGTTGCCCTTCCCACCAAAAAAGGGGGAGTGGGCGCTGAAAATGACAGGAATAAGAATTTCTAGGGCAAGAATTGAACCACTGTAACAAAATTACAGGAATTACATTCGCTGTTAAAAAAATGGTCAAATTAGGGTTGTAAAACAAGCCATGAAAAAAGACAGAAAGAAAGCATCTCTTGTATATTATTGGTTCATCCTGAAAAATAGTTTGTTCCTCTAATCTTGTTTTATCTGGCTAAATAAAACATCACTGGGGTTTTTTAAGAAAAAAAAAGAATAGAATAGAATAATAGAATAAAGAATAGAATAGAATTAAGAATAGAATAGAATAAGAATAAATAGAATAGAATAGAATAAGAAAATAAAATAAAATAAAATAAAATAAAATATGGAATGGAATGGAATTCTTTATTGGCCAAGTGTGATTGGACACACAAGGAATTTGTCTCCAGTGTATAAAGTCACAGTGTACATACAAGCAACAAAGTAATATAATCATAATATTCCAACAGCAGAAGGTAATAGGGAAGATGAGAAGGATAACAGTAATACACCCACACATACTACATGGGTAAATATGCTTAGACCTAAGACAGTGCTGTGGGACTGACATGTCCAGCAGAGTGATGGCCCACCAGAGGGGGAAAAAACTGTCCCCATGTCTAGTTGTTTTGGCATGCCCTATAATGGCATCCTGAGGTGAGCAGAGGAAACCGATTGTGATCAGGATGTGAGGGGTCTGTAGATATTTTCTCAGCCCTCTTTTTGACCCGTGCAATATACAGGTCTTCAATGGAAGGTAGCCTTTTTGCAATTGCTTTTTTGTTTCTACAGCCCTAACTATTTAAATTGGACATTCTAACTAACTTGAGCATTCTATCTTACTAACTAAATCTAAACTAAATCTAACTAAATTGGACATTCATTTGTCTGGGATGGCATAAGGTCTCCTGCCTTGGGCAGGGGGTTGGACTAGAACAGGGGTAGGCAAAGTTGGCTCTTCTATGACTCATGGACTTCAACTCCCAGAATTTCTGAGCCAATCATGCTAGTTCAGGAATTCTGGGAGTTGAAGTCCATGAGTCATAGAAGAGCCAACTTTGCCTACCCCTGGACTAGAAGACCTCCAGATCTATGCTTCTATTATCATTCTGAGTGAGAAAGCAAACAATACCCCATTATAGTGCCATTCTGAAGAAACAAGCACCACGAATTCCTGCTACAACTCCTATTAATTACGGGACAAAGGTTTCCTGGCACTTGTAGGCTCTTATTTCTACACAGTCCCAATTTACACAAAGAGTACAAAGAGCCACTTCTTCCGGAGTTCATAGCTAGCATTCCTCTCAAAGCAAACAAGACTTTTATGAGCCTTTCATTCACATTATTTGCTCTTTGTTGGTTTTTAAGCTGAAGCTTCGCCCATTCGATAGTCATCTATCGCCTCTTTAGAGTGTAAACACAACACTAGAAACTTCATTGCAAGCCAAATACCAGATCTGACATTCAATATGAATACTTACAAAATAATTTGCTTTTCGTTCCTCTGACCTCTTTCATTTAGCTAGTGTAGGGCACAGAGCACAGGGATAACAGTAGTAAAATTAAATAGAAGGAGCACATCAATGGTCCCTCTAACGTTAGAAAATGGCGCGCGACAATTGGAAACTGCTGTGTGCCGTTCTCTAGTCATGTGCGCGGGCACGCAGCCTCTGATATTAGAAAATGGTGCGCGGCAGTTGGAAACTGCTGCACGCCATTCTCTCGTTACATGCGCGGCCGCACAGCTTAGAGGGAACATTGGAGCACATTAATACTGTGGCACATGCATGAATGAAATATGTAGTCAATTTTGTAAGATCTGAGGAATTAAATAAAGAAAATGCACGACACCTTGTTGGATGGAACCCTACTACATCTAAGATACTTATGGATTGATTAGATGGGAAAGGAGGCGCCCGTGGCTTCTCGTTTCTCTTACCTGGCCTGCATCCATCCCTTTGGCCAAAGAGGTTTGATTTCGGCATCTAGGAATGTTTTTACATAGTCTTCCATGGACTGAGCTTTGTTCTTCTCCACATCATACCCATCCAGTTTCATCTTCACACCTTGGCAGAGCAAATCCCTACAAGAGGAAAAAGATTTTTGTCAGCCCGGAAGCTGGCCTGACTGAGGCCATTTTGAGAGTTCAGCGCTGACATACTGGAGAAGAGGGACAGGTGGGGATAGGGATAGTTGGGGTGTTTTAGTCAAAACAAAATACTTTCTCTTGGGAACCAAGGACATTCCTGCAGGTGCTGGGAAGGAGGGATTGGAGTCACCTAGCAACCGGACAGTATCCTGATTGGACCATGTGACTGATTGTTTTGAGAAAGTGGAAAACGTTTACTTTTAATTAGGTGAAAACCGCGGGAATAATCAGAGTCGGTTTTCATCAGCCGTGCCAATATCACATATCCAATAAACTTATTCTTTGAGGAATCTACCTGCCTCAGTTTTGTTTGATATGGGGTATGTTACTTGGAACCCTGACATATTTATCAGGTTTTGCCAAAGCTATCTCCCAAACCCTACATGCAGTGTCGTTTAACTGAGATTGAAAGAGCTATTTTAAATATGATCTCAAGCTGTCAGTCCAGCTTTCACATCTGGGATGTTCTCACCTAGTACCTCAAATTCCACCTCAACCTAAGCAGCAGTGACATCAACTCTATGAAATGTTTTCCCCAGACTTCATTGTTCAGTATCTTGTAATGCCTGACAGAAATCTGCTTCTGAGTATTTAGCTGTAGATTGGGCAGGCTTCTCTAATGGTTGAGATGTATCCCCTCTTCTTTCCCTTTCTCAATCTGTTAGCCAGACTCTGCTTGGTCATTTGTTTATTTCCTACTAGTAGCTGGATACCCTTGCTTCGCTACGAAACTATGTGATCGGGCTCGATAAATTGACAGTTAAAGCTTGAAAATTAATGAGTAGTTACGATCGGGCTTGATACATTGACACTTAAAGCTTGAAAATTTATGTAGAATGTGTAACTCCTTAGCATCAGAACATGTTAATATAAGGCAACTGGCAGTTGGAACAGAGTTCTTTTCAGGTGGGGAGGGGGAGTAGAATGTCTAAACTCCCAGCCCGCAGGCCGGATAAGTCACGCACTGGCCACGCCCACACCCGGTTTAGCGAAGTAGCAGCATCAGAACGTCTTAATATAAGGCAACTGGCAGTTGGAACTGAGTTCTTTTCAGGTGGGGAGGAAGAGTAGAACATCTAACTCCTTAGCATCAGAGCGTGTTACTATAATACTGTATAAGAAATACTAATGATCTGATGGTCATTTCGAAAAATCCTTTCTTAGCGAGCACCTGGAAGCCAAGAAGAACATACAGTATGTGCCAAGTTTCAAGTTTGTAGGCTTTACGGTTCTGGAGATTTCATGATGAGTGGCATTTGGCTTTTATATATATAGATTGAATATTTCCCTAAAAGGTGGGTTTTCAGGAGGTTGCTTGTATGCTGTATTTTTTTTCTATGTAAGTCACCAACTACGCTAATGCTATGCACAATATTAGGTAGGTTAGCAGGCCTGTTTTTCTGAAGCTTAACAGAAACCAGTTAAAAATGATACTGAATAGCCTTCAGTGAGAAATATCCTAGTAAGTCTCTTGCTTTGAAATTGGACCTCTTAAAGATCAGTGCATCAAATGACTTGACCAAGAGTCTTTGACTTTAAACCAGGCAGTCCTTGATTTGCAACCACAATTAGAGCCAGAATCTCTGTTGCTAAGCAAGGTAGTTGGAGTCACACCCAATGTTACCATTTTTGCCACAGCTGTTAAGTGAATCACTGCAGTTGTTAAGTGAAACATTCAGTTGTTAAGCGAATCTGGCATTTCCTCCCCCCCCCAATTGACTTTTGCCTGTTGGAAGCCAGCTGGGATATTCGTAAATGGTGATCACATGATCTCAGGACACGGTCATGATCAATACCTACCGGTTGCTAATCACCTGAATTTTGATCATGTGACTGTGGGGAATGCTGCGTTGGTCGTAAGTGTGAGGAGCAGTCTTAAGCCCCTTATTTCAGTGCTGTTGTGACTCTGAATGGTCACAAAGCCAACGGTTGTAAGTCAAGGACTACCTGCACCAACCGTGAGAAGGGGAAAGCAGAGGCACACACGTTCCCAGTGGGAGGGCAACTGTGTTCTCCCCAAACCCAGGACAGGGTTCTAAAATCCAGATGTTTCCCAGCAAACCTGATTTCATCATTCCACTGAAACTTCTTCCGAGGTCCCATGATCCTCTTTCCTCCTTTATCATCATCATCCTCATCCTCCGAACAAATCCGGTCTCTTTGCTCCTTGTCCTTCTCATCTTCCAGCATCCTGAGAGAAGGAAAACGGTAACTGAGGAGAACCTATGGCACGCGTGCCCAAAGTGGCACGCCAAGCCATGTCACCCGGCACGCGCGGCCTTGCCTGTTTGTCTTCTGGGTTTCTGGCATGCATGCGCACGCAATGATCAGCTGTCCTTTGCGTGCGCAACAGTGCTGAAAACAGGTGTATGCATGCACGCCGGCCAATTGATTGTTGGGTGTGCATGCACACTAGAACCCGGAAGTTTGGCTTTTCCGGAGCGCGATCCCTTTGCGCGCATGGCAGTGCCGAAAACCGGAATGTGCATGCGTGCTGGCCAGCTGATTGTCGGGCACACATGCACGCTAGAACCCGGAAGTTTGGCTTTTTCAGAGCGCGGCCCGTACGCACACGCGCGATGTTTTGGTGCGACCTTTTTGGCACTCGGTGCCGAAAAGGTTCGCCATCACTGCACTAGGGCCCTTCTCCCAAAAACCTTCTGCCTGCCTAGGATCAGCCTATAAAGAAGACATCCCAAGAGTTCTCAGCAGTTATGCTTCGCGACTCAAGGGCTTACCGAGGCTGGAGTATCTACGGAGAACGTGCAGGGAAGGGTGACCGGAGGGATAACAAAAACAAACGAAACACATACTTGGCAAACTTGGCCTGGGTGTGTGCTTGGCATTCTTCCTGGTACTTGGCCATCTGCTCAGGCATTGCTCTGCCAATAGCCTCTTTCAGCTTCTGAAGTGGCTCCTTCAGCCGACCCCCCTAAGAAAACACCAAGGGTTAGTTAGGGATCTGCTTCCAATTTGCCCTGTTCAGGCAATTGTGTACCCACAACCCAGGCAGTGGTTTTATTTAAAGATGGGGGAAAGCACAACTGAGTTGTGGAGGTGGAACTCTCGCCTTACAATCAGGAGGCTGTGAGTTTGATCTTAGGTAGAGGCAGATATTTCTCTCTCTGGGCACACTGAGAATATATGCTGGCTGGAGAATTCTGGGAGTTGAAGTCCACAAGTCTCAAAGTTGCCAAGGTTGAAGACCTCTGCTCTAAGGAAAAGGCCAGACTGCTCCTGCCAGAAGCCTGAAGCGGCCAATTGCAAAGCCTTTCCAACTCAATGGAGGGATGCGAATGACCCATCTCTGTGCAATGGCTCATCTGCCAGCAGCTCTCTCCCCCACAATCACTCACCTGTTCGTACACATAAAGCCGCCTTGCCCGCTTGACCAGAGTATCTTTGTTGCAGGGCAAGAAGGAGGCCAGATACGCATAGACCCCTGATCGCATTTGGCTGTTCAGCTCCCGGGTTTGCAGCTCTATACTGAGGGCAGAAGAGGGAGAATTATTTAGCTCTGCTTCAGCCAGCTTCCCTAAGTGTCGCCTTAGTAAACATGCCGCCTGATTAAAACAATGCCGGTTAAACTCTGAAACCCATGGAACAAGGGTTTTACACCTCTCCCAAATAATGTTTAAGAACATTTCACTCACCATTGCCCTCAAAATAAAATTTAATTCCCCCTGCAAATAAAATAACAATTCCACGGGACACGTCCCCTTCCTTGTAACCCACCATCATGCAATGGGGCTGTTAAATTTATAGCACTTATTTATATACCGCTTCATAGTGCTTTACAGCCCTCTCTAAGCGGTTTACAGAGCTCACCATATTGCCCCCAACAATCTGGGTCCTCATTTTACCGACCTCAGAAGGATGGAAGGCTGAGTCAACCTTGAGCCTGTCACGGTGTGATTTATTGCCTATTACATGTATATGCAGGGAGATGCATCCCTATCTAATATAATGGTTCATTCCTGAGCACATGATTGATATGTTCTTGTACGCATGTGTGCATTCCTGAATCTCCGTTCTACCCTTCTTCTTCTGGCTTCCAATGGAGGAAGTCGCATTTTATAGCAGAGATGTAAACAAATGAGATTTTATTGTTTTTGTACCGAAATAAATATTTTAATTAGAACTTTAAACTACGGTTTCATTTCTAATGTCTGAATTCCGGGGAAAGTGAGATTTATTCTCACTTCATCAGAGCCAGTGAGATTTGAACAGCTGAACTGCTGAACTAGCAGTCAGCTGAAGTAGCCTGCAGTGCTGCACTTTAACCACTGCGCCACCTCGGCTCTTTTCCCCAAATCATTTCCCCAAATCATTCTGCTTCTAAGATCACCTTGTGAGTGATGGCCCAAAGAGCCTTCTTTTTATCTTTCAGGTAATAGTCCCTGCCACATATTTGATGGCAGGGCAGGAATCATTCTCAAATAAACTGCCGATCCAAAATATCGGCTTCAATTTGGAAAGCAAACGCCTGCCTGCTGGCTGAGAAACTGGCACGGTTTTCCACCCAACGTGAGAAAGGGCAGCCGGAATAGGCAGTTGCTGAACAGCTCTAAGTGTTCACAGTACTCCTGCCCTGTTTTATTTTGGGGATATCTACATACATACTTAGTATGAAGTCTCCTTTTGTCTCCTTTCTGGACCTGTTTCAGACATTATAGGTCAGTGATGGTGAACCTTTCTTTCCTTGGGTGCCAAAAGCGTGCGCGAGCTCACGATAGTGTGCGCCCACACCCATAATTCAATGACCCCCTGTGCATGCACGTGACACATCCCCCCGTGGTCCCTTGCACATGCGCACACGTGCCTTGGGCCTAGCAGGCGTCTTTGAAGCCTCCGGAGGCCAGAAATGGCCTGTTTCGCGACATCCGGTGGGCCCGGTAGGCCCGTTTTTCACCCTCCCCAGTCTCCAGAGGCTTTCTTGGAGCCTGGGGAAAGTGAAAACGGGCTCCCCCACTCTGGAGGCCAGAAACGTTCTGTTTGCTGACTTCTGGTTGGACCGGAAGTTCCATTTTTTTGCTCTCCCCAGGCTTCAGAGCCTTTCTAGGAGCCTGGGGAGGGCGAAAACGGGCTCTCCACCCGGAGGCCAGAAATGGCCTGTTTCAAGTTGGGAAATGGGCCATTTCTGGCCTCCGGAAGGCCTGTTTCCCGACTCCCAGAAGGCCCGAAAATTAGCTGGCAAGTGCACACTTGCGCGCCAGACCTGAGCTCACGTGCCCACCGATATGGCTCCACGTGCCACTTGTGGCACGCGTGCCATAGGTTCGCCATCACGGCCCTATACCATTTCAGATAAATGATTGTCTCTTCTTAAATGCCTCCAGTGATGAAGCACCCACAACTTCTGGAGGCAAGTCACTTCACTGGTTAATTGTTTCACTGTCAGGAGGTTTCTCCTTAATTCCAGGTTGCTTCTCTCCTTGATTAATTTTCATCGGTTGTTTTTTGTCCTGCCCTCTGGTGCTTTGGAAAATAAGTTGGCCCCTTTTTTCTCTGTGGCAGCCCTTAAAATACTGCTGTCACGTCACCCCTAGTCCTTCTTTTCTCTAGGCTAGCCAAACCCAAATCCTGCAACTGTTCTTCATAGGCTTTTGTCTCTAAGGTTTATATCTACGCTCTCCCTAAGGAAAGCACCTCTAAGATGCTCTCCTTAGGGAGCCTCTTCTCTCTCGCTTTCCTGGAGGCTTGCAAGGCCTGACTTCTACAACCAGGAAGGGGGCTTACTCCAGCAAGATGCTATTCATGTCTTGGTTGAAGAACTTGTGTTTGCCTTCTCTCTCCGCAGCTCTGGCAGCCTAATTGAGAAACAGACAATGAAGAACAGTTAGGAGGCAACAGTGACACCGGGCCAGGGAATGGGGGGGGGGGGGCAGGGGAAGAAGCTGTATTATTATTTTTAAAAGAGAAAGGTTAGAAAGTATGGATTCAAAGGTAGAAAGACCACAGCCCCAATTTATTTATTATTTGTATTTCTATGCCGCTCAACTCCGCTGAAATTAACCAAAACTCTCATAAATCCAGGATAGTGTGAATCCTAAATCAGCGGTTAGTCCTTGACGTAACGACCACAATTGAGCCCAACATTTTTGTGAAGTGAGACATTTGTGAATTGTGTCCCATTTTACGACCTTTCTTGATCCCGTTGCTAAGTGAATCACTGCCGTTGTTAAATTAGTAACATGGTGGTTAAGTCGATCTGGCCTGCCCCATCGATTTTGCTGGTCAGAAAGGTCGCAAAAGGGGATCACGTGACCGCGGGACACTGCAACCGTCATAAATATGAGTCAGCAGCCAGGCGTCCGAATTTTGATCACGCGACCGTGGGGATGCTACAACAGTCGTAAGTGTGAAAAATGGTCATAAGTCACTTTTTTCAGTGCCATTGTAGCTTTGAACGGTCACTAAATGTACTGTTTTAAGTCGAGCACTACCTGTATACCAGCAATGGGTTTCACTTACCTTTGCTACCGGTTCGGAAATGTACGCGCGCATGCGCAGAAGCTTCTGCGCATGCGCAGATCGTCCGTGATGACGTCTGGGCGGATTCTCCAACCGCCGCTACCTGTTCGCCCGAACCTGGGCGAACAGGTAGCAACCCACCACTGCTGTATACGGAAAGCACCAGATGATGAGGGAAAAAGCTATTCTACATTCCAATGCGCCATTTCCCAAAATAGCTACTAGAATTATTCAAGGGAGACTCAGCCTTCCATCCTTCTGAGGTCTGCGGTATATAAGTCTAAGTGCTAAGCATAGCAAAACGTGATCACATGATTGTTGGACGCTGCAACTGGCTGCAAATGTTGAGCCAGTTGTCAAACACCCAAAATGCAATCAAGTGAACGTGGGGTTATTTATTTATTTATTTATTTATTTATTTATTTATTTATTTATTTATTTATTTATTTATTTATTTATGAGATTTATTTATTTATGAGATTTATATACCGCCTCACAGTGCAAGCACTCTCTAAGCGGTTTACACCAGTAAGCAATGTATATTTACATTGCCCCCGACAATCTGGGTCCTCATTTTACCTACCTCGGAAGGATGGAAGGCTGAGTCAACCTTGAGCCGGTGAGATTTGAACCGCTGACCTGCGGATCACAGTCAGCTAAAGTGGCCTGCAGTACTGCACTCTCACCGCTGCGCCACCTCGGCTCATCAGCAATTGTAACTTCAAGATGGGTCGTAAATAACTTTTTCTTTTTTTTAACAGTAAACTTTTTTTATTCAAAACATTTAATAATACAAAAGGAAAAAATAAAAAGACAAAACAAAACTATACAAAACATTTTAAAAATGTGCGGATTAAAAGGACACAGCAAAACAAACACACATATTATACCCCACTGGTTGACAAACAGATTGCAACAATAAGAGCTTTCCCTCTTGCAAAATAGGTGCGAGATTTATAAATAGCAATAGCAATAGCACTTAGACTTATATACCGCTTCATTTTGCTTTACAGCCCTCTCTAAGCGGTTTACAGAGTTCAGCATATTGCCCCCAACAATCTGGGTCCTCATTTTACCCACCTCGGAAGGATGGAAGGCTGAGTCAACCTTGAGCCTAGTGAGATTTGAACAGCTGAACTGCTGAACTAGCAGTAGCCTGCAGTGCTGCATTTAACCACTGCGCCACCTCACCTACATCTCTTGGCAAGCCACTTTGATCTGTCAAATAACTTTCTGAAGTCCATCATGACTTCAAAGGGGAGTTAAGTGACCGGTCTTAAAGTCAAGGACGATCTGCATTGCTTGATATATGTGCAATACCTGAGTGAGATCCTCCACGCGCTTCATCAGGGGTTCTGGAAGCCCCTCAGGAAGGGAGGGAGGGACCTGCTTCAGGTCTGGTTCCGGGCCTGCTCCCAGGGGGTCGCTCCCGTTCTCCATCTCCAGGAAAGGGCTTTCCTCCGGGGATTCACTCAGAAGCTGCTCCAGGTCCAGCTCAGTCAGGGAGTCCATGGCTGTGGCTGCCTGAAGCAGTTCGTTGTCACTCGTGTGGCCGAAGAGAGAGAGAAGAGGGTCGGGCACAGAGTCCGCTTCCCGCTGAGCTGGGGTTTCGGCCAAGGAGGGAATGCTGAGCTTGGGTTCATCTTCCCTCTGCTTCTTGGCATCCTTTTCCTTCTGAAACTTCTTCAGCATCTCCTTGACGCTCAAGGATCCTGAGTATTTCTTCTTCTTCTTCTCTTTGCTGGCGTTCAGAGCTGTGAAACTGTTAAGAGAGGCAGGTTAATATGCACAGCACAGAGGAAAGTGCACACAGGTGGGGGGGGGGGTTCCTCGGTTTGCAATCATTTGCCCAGCGTTACATCAGCCCTCAAAAATCACGAGCGGTTTTTTCACACTGATGACTGTCGCAACATCCCCACAGTCAGGTGCTTGGCAAGTGGCATGTAGCAATAGCTATAGCATTTAGACTTATATACCGCTTCACAGTGCTTTCACAGCCCTCTCTAAGTCAGCCTATTGCCCCCAACAATCTGGGTCCTCATTTTACCGACTTCAGAAGGATGGAAGGCTGAGTCAACTTGAGCCTGGCTGCCGCATCCCGGAGTCCTGGAAGTCCTAGGGGGCTTCTGACCAGCAAAACCAATGGGCTTCACTACTGTATGATTCACTGAACGAGTGATTTGCTTAACAACCATGGCAAAGAGGTTTTAAAGTGGAGCAACAGAAAGTTTGGGTTCAATTGTGGTCGTAAGTCAAGGACTACCCACGGAACGTAGACAAAGATGGCAATCATTTGATTACTAGAGCAGCCTAATGCTTGATGGTTAGGCAAGACTGCAAGTCCCATCATTGCCTAATTTGTTGCTTGTATCCTTACGATTTATATTGACTGGTTCCTAATATGATTTGATTGCTTATTTGTACCCGGACTATCATTAAGTGTTGTACCTTATGATTCTTGACGAACTTATCTTTTCTTTTATGTACACTGAGAGCATATGCACCAATTCCTTGTGTGTCCAATCAGACTTGGCCAATAAAGAATTCTATTCTATTCTATTCTATTCTATTCTATTCTATTCTATTCTATTCTATTCTATTCTATTCTATTCTATTCTATTCTATTCTATTCTATTCTATTCTATTCTATTCTATTCTATTCTATTCTATTCTATTCTATTCTATTCACCTATTCTATTCTCTATTCTCTATTCTGTTCTTACTAACGAGATAGCCAGAAACAGTAAGGCTGGAGATTTAAGAGCTCTGCTATCAACGCATGACATGTCTATGCGTTTTGAAAGCCCCTCAGTCACAAAAGAGGGATAATGTAAAACAATGCATTGTCCATTTTGCTCACTCTCCCACATTTCATAGGAGGAAAAGAACCGATTGTGGAGCACGAGTGTCAAACTCGAGGCCCGCGGGCCAGATCCGGCCCACAGGGTGCTAGGATCTGGCCTGCGGGGCCGCCCTGGAAACAGCAAAGGACCAGCCCATGGTGCCTCTGCCAAAAAAACACGGAACTCGGGAGGGCCACCCACTCCGTTTTCGCTGGCAGAGGGTTGCAGGAAGCCATCGCAGCCAAAAACGGAGCTCAGGAGCCCATTTTTGCTGACAGAGCAATTGGGCTACAACAGGTGCCCCCAACACAAGTGACGTTGACCTGGCCATGCCCCCCTGAGGTCAAACACAAGCCTAATGCAGCCTTCAATGAAATCAAGTTTGACACCCCTGTTATAGAGTAAAGGCTGAATCAAGGCAACTGCACCAATCTTTGTTAATCTGAGATGTTTTGTTGCTCATCCAGGCAACTTCATCCGTCAGAGCAAAATTAGTTACGCAAAGAATCAGAGAGTCACTGGAATATATCAGCTCTTGCCACACCTACTTCAGGAGTTTCTCCCCCAAATGCATTGCAATAAGGTTGGTGTGGCAAGAGTTGGCACATATAGCAATAGCACTTTACTTATATACCGCTTCATAGTGCTTTACAGCCCTCTCTAAGCGGTTTACAGAGTTCAGCATATTGCCCCCAACAATCTGGGTCCTCATTTTACCGACCTCAGAAGGATGGAAGGCTGAGTCAACCTTGAGCCTAGTGAGATTTGAACAGCTGAACTCCTGAACTAGCAGTCAGCCTGCAGTCGCAGCATTTAACCACTGCACCACTTCAGCTCTTACATTCCAACGACTCTCTGCCTAACTAATTTTGTTCCGATGGACCAAGTTGCTTGGATGAGCAACAAAACATCTCAGATTAAGAGAGTTTGGTCCAATTGCCATGTTTTAACCTTTGGACACCTTTGGCCTAGATGACTGAGTCTTCATCAACATATTGTACAGTGGATTGAGTCTACTGTCAGAAACGGATGAGGAGGAGGACTGGAATTTAGATCCCACAATGCAGCTTGAAAAGTTGCTCTCTCCCTAAACTTGCACGTTCTTCCAATGAGGTTGAGTCCAGGGAGATGATCCAGGCAATCACTTTAACTTCAAAAACCAGATCTCTAAAGAGAGAGACTTACCCGGTTTTAGGAAATTTAGATTTTTTAGATTTCTTCTCTTTCTCGTAATTGTCATCTTTCTTCTTTTTCTTCACCTTCTCACCTCCCTCTTTCAATTTCCGCTTCTGTGAATTAGAACAAAAGTTATCGTAAAAGATAGCATGCAAGGCTGGCTGGGGAATTCTGGGAGTTGAATCCACAGATCTTAAAAGTTGCCAAGGTTGACACACCTGGCCTAAAGTCACGACAGAAAACAAAGAGGAAGAGAAAAGAAAGAATCCCCTCTCCCCCAGGATGCAAATCCAATGAAATTACATGCCAAATGGATTAGTGGCCAGAAATAGTCCCAAAGATGCTTTTTTCAAGAGGCAACAAGACTTTCTTGTTTTTCTTTGAAGACTTTTCACTTCTCATCCAAGAAGCTTCTTCAGCTCTGACTGGATGGTGGGGAATGGAAGGATTTGTATTAGTTGCACAGCTCCACAACACACAGTCCTTTCAGCCATTCCAAGAAGGCTCCACACCCATTTGCACTACTCAGGTGACCCTGAGGACACAGAGAAACCTCCAAGCAGCCTCAACAACTCTCTAAAACAGTGGTTCCCAACCTGGGGGTCGGGACCCCTTTGGGGGTCGAACGACCATTTCCCAGGGGTCGCCCCAGCATCCTCAGCTCCCCGCCCCACTGCCACAAGCCTGGCCATATCGGCTCAACTTGCCCGAGCCTTCCGATTGGTCGGGAGAGGTGCCATTCGGCGAGAGGCGTTTGTGACGCCTGGCGGCCGAGCTTTGAAGGCATCAGTTAAGGGGCGGGGCGTCGCAAGATTGTACGCTGGAGAGTGCATGGCGGTGCTTAAGACATCTGTGGCCGCCCCTGTCTCCTGCTCGCAGCGGCAGTTTCTTCCTGCTAGTGTCAAAGGGAAAGAGAGTCACGGGAGGGAACAGCCAGCCAACGACCACTTAAGTTTAACAGTGCACAACGGCGGGAAGGAGGACAGCTGGGTCGGGCTTGTCTGTCTGCCCTCTCACCCTCGGCTGGCGCAGAGACCCAGCGAACAACAAGGCAATCAGGGAGGGAGGGAAGAGAGAGACTGAGAGATATTAGCGCAGGGCTAGCCTGATCATACAGCATTGGTGCTGAGGGCGCCACCGCCGGGGGCATGAGGAGCTAAGCCGGAGGGAACTGGAGAAGGAGGTGGTGCCGGAACATGGTCCATCACCGCCGCCCTGCTCCGTATGATCTGATTTCTAGTTTTTCAACACTGCAGGCCACAATTTCTCAACCTCAACAACTTGAATATATCTGGACTTCAACTCCCAAAATTCCCTAGCCAGCTTTGCTTTGAATTCTGGGAGTTGAAGTCCAGGCACCTTAAAAGTTGCTGAGATTGAGAAATATTGCTGTACACTTGTTGGTTATGAAGTCTAAATACAGAAGTAGACTTATTGTGGAAGATGATATTCCTTGTGCTTTTGCAAAGACTGGCCCGAGAATTTCTGATCTGGCATAATTACATATTGTTTTTGTGATTAATCGCTATGCTTTAATTATGTTCAATTTGTAACAATGAAAATACATCCTGCATATTAGAGATTTACATTATGATTCATAACAGTAGCAAAATTACAGTTATGAAGTAGCAACGGAAATAATTTTATGGTTGGGGGTCACCACAACATGAGGAACTATATTAAGCGGTCGTGGCATTAGAAAGGTTGGGAACCACTGATCTAAAAGGATGCAAATGACCAGCTGTCTGCAAGGAATATAAACCCTTCCATTCCCCACCATCCTGTCAGAGCTGAAGAAGCTTCTTGGATGAGAAGCGAAACGTCTTCAAAAAAACAAACAAAACAAAACCAGAAAAGTCCAGTTGCCTCTCGGGAAAAAAGCACCTTTGGGACAACCATGACCTGGATGTCTGAGAATCTCCATAGACATTTTTGGCCAGAAATAGGTACACCTTGTCCTTTGAGGAAAAACAAAAAATCAGCCAGCTAAGTACTGATGTGATCTCAACCGGTATAATCTCTCTGTCACGAGAGCCCTCTGTGCTGTTAATGCGGGACCGCATTCTGCCTCATACTTCCCTCCGACCGGTTAGGGCCCACAGAGTTGGCCTCCTCCAGGTCCCGTCGGCCAAACAATGCCGGCTTGCGGGCCCTAGGGGGAGAGCCTTCTCTGTGGCTGGCCCCGCGCTCTGGAACCAATTTCCCCCAGATACCCGAACCATCTCCACTCTGCTGGCCTTCCGAAAAGCCGTTAAGACATGGCTTTTCCTGCAGGCTGGGGGTAGAGCTTAATCCACTCGAGCTCACCCCCCAAGTATGTATGGTTGTTGAATGGATGTTGTCGTGTTTATATTGTGCTTTTAAATTTTGTACTTGTTTTTAATTAATATTTAATTGGTTATTCTTGTATTTTTTCTCTGTTGTACGCCGCCCTGAGTCCTCCGGGAGTTGGGCGGCATATAAGAATACCAAAATAAATAAATAAATAAATAAATAAATAAATAAATAAATAAATAAATAAATAAATAAATAAATAAATAAATAAATAAATAAATAAATAAATAAGATGACAAGCAACAGCAGGCAGGAGTTGCTACAACTCCTTGTTTGTTCACAGAGTATGAATGAACTTTTGGACCTAGCTGCTGTACTCTGCCTCTGTTTACTTTCACTTATTTTCACTGAACCCTCCCAGTTTCACAGGTCCCCCTGGAGCAGGCCTCTCACAATCTGGATGACGGGTGCAATCATCTCGGTGCATCCTTGGGAATTTCACTCACCCCACCCTGCATTTTCTTCCCCAAAATCAGCCTGGGAAGATAGGCTTCCGTTTCCGCCCATGACATTCTTAGACGTTCACATTTTGTCACGTTCGTCATCATCCCCAATGTCGTGAGTATCTTACTAGGTTTAAATGGACACCTTTTATTCAGGACTTGAAGGAGGCATACATAGTGCTCCATACTATTTTTTTTTCCTAGAACGCCACCCTATGAGGCAAGTTGTACTGATGAAACAAGGACTAAGTTAGTCTCCTGGTTAGCCGCCATGACCGGGAATGGCAAGGACCTGGGCCTCCTAGCTCTTAATAAAAGGTACAGGAGTTGTTGGTGACTATAGATCAGCGGTTCTCAACCTGGGGGTTAAACGACCCTTTCACAGGGGTCGGGAGACTTCGCCCGGACGCCATTTGGGTTCTTTTACTCTCTGCGCATGCGGAGAATGCTTTGCGCATGCGCAGAGGGTATAAAAGAACCCAAATGGCGGCGGCTGGTGGGTCACGGCATTAGGAAGGTTGAGAACCACTGCTATAGATGGTGGTGCTCCATCTCCATTTCAAGGCCATTGAGCAGCGCTGTCCAAAGACATTTTCGTGATCACGTGGCCACAGAGTGGATTTGATTTAAATCAAGTCGATTTAAAACACGATTTAAATCATGACTTAAATCACTTTTAAAAAGGCTTGATTTAAATCCACTCAATTTAAATCATAATTTTTAAAGAGCAACTGTCACCTCTTTCCCGCAGCAGTTCCTCCTCTGACCCGCTGTTGACAGCTCACCGACAGTCCCAAATATTGCAGAATATACAGCCTCATGCTACATAACTAAGCTCCATTTCATGCGGAATAAACATAATTATTAATGTATCTTAAGTAGCAAACTATCTTGAGATAGATTTTTACTCTAAAAGCATTTTATTAAAATAAATTTGATAAAAATAAAAAAATCCCGATTTAAATAAAAAAAACGGATTAAAAAAATTTTAAAAATCGATTTTTATCCACCCTCCGTGTCACGAAGCACTGTTACCTTCCCTCCAAAGTGCTACCTATTGATCTACTCGCATTTGCATGCTTTCAAACTGGTAGGCTGGCAAGAGCTCGTAATCCAGCTCTTAATCCCTCATCTTAATCTACCTCGCTCTGGCCCTCCCATGTCTTGTCTGATGCAAACCACAGTGGACTGGGTCTGATTCACAGCAGCTATTTTAATAGTATGGGAAAATCTGTACCTTGGAAACATCATTTCTCCATTTGTTTTGACCCTTCTAAAAGTTGAAGTCTCAAAAGTCTGAAGAAAATGGCTTTGCGGAGTCTTAAGATCCAACAGCAGAGGGCCTATTTATGGGACAGTCAGGCCCACAACGTTTAGCGGAACTACTGCGATGTAAGCTAACTTAGGAAAAATTGACTTTTTTTCCGATTAAGATGAGAAAAGTGACTCACTGCTTTGCCTGAGTCAGAAACACAATTTCTGGCCATTTCTAAAACAGAAGTTCCCACAGCATGTGGATCACCGACCTTAGGAGATTTCTTCTTTTTCTCCTTGATATAGTCGTCCTCAGACTCGGAAGCCTGTCGGAACTGCAGAGTCCCCGAGTTGATGTAGAAGCCTCCATACTTGGTTGTTAGAGATGCTGGAACAAGCTCATCATACTGGAAAGAGTACAGAGAAACAGATCAGTCAACAGCCTTCATGTACGCTTCTTTTACAGAACTGGTGTTTATAATCCCAACAGGGCTCCACGGGCCAATTTCCCATGAATCAGAGTTGACATAGCAGGCATCGAAAAGTGTCATATATGCATCTAGCCATCGATATCTTCAGCAAAACTGAGGTTTTCCTTCCTCATCTCTACCCTCTCCTAACTACCACAGTCACTTGATTGTGATAGGGGGCCATATAAATATGATAAACCAGTACTCTTCAATATCTTCATAAATGACTTAGATGAGGGAATAGAAGGGGAACTCATCAAATTCGCAGATGACACTAAGCTGGCAGGAATAGCCAACACCCCAGAAGACAAGCTCAAGATCCAAAAAGATCTTGACAAACTTGACCAATGGGCCCTATCCAACAGAATGAATTTTAATGTGGAGAAAAGCAAAGTTTTACATTTAGGCAGGAAAAATCAAAGGCATAAATACAGATTTAGGCGGGACCTGGCTCAAAAACAGTAACTGTGAGAGGGACCTTGGAGTCCTAGTGGATGCTCACTTGAATATGAGCCAGCAGTGTGCAGCAGCAGCAAAAAAAGCTAATGAAATTCTGGGTTGTATAAACAGAGGCATAGGATCAAGAACATGTGATGTATTAGTACCGCTTTATAAAACCCTAGTAAGACCACACCTGGAATACTGCAAGCAATTTTAGTCACCATACTACAAAAAAGATATTGAGACTTTGGAAATAATAAACTGGAGCATCACTGGAATTCTATCTGCAATGTCTTAGAATCCAGATATTTTTCTGACCCACCAACCTTTGCTTTACTGCAATACCTTTCAGCATCCAATGTTGCATTTATATTCAGTAACAAAATCTAATTTGCTAGTCAATACTGGAAAGTAAATCAAGGAAGAATATGTATGCAGATTCTCTTAAGGTAGATCCTGGGGTCATCTTTGATCACATCTACTAATGAATCTGAGAGATCACATCTACTAATGAATCTGTGGTGGATCAGGAAAAGATTTTAAGCCTCACTTGTTCATCAACAGAAGCAAAATTATAGCACTTTCTTATTTAGGCTGCTGAAATGAAAACACCTTGGAGGGCCGCCAGGTCTGGATTTGCGGTAAAAAAAAAACCCAGCAAATTCTATCCGGCTACTGCCCCACATTTGAATGAATGCTCAAACAATAAAAGTGTTTTATTCTTTAATTTCAACTTCTAGTCTGGCTCCAGTTCCCAGATCTTGACATTTTAATAAAGAAACAGATTTCATAAGCCTTCTCTAATCCGTGTTGCTTGGATCAGTGCAGCTTTTATAACTTGGAATTCAGGAAATTATACAGAGTACAATTAGTCTCCAATTAGTCCATAATTAAGCCCCAACAATGGTTGTAAGTTGTGATGGTCATTAAGGTTGCCATGCGATCACCTGCAGTTTTAAAATTACTTTGTGGAGATTATTAAGGGCACACCATGGTCGTTAAATGAATGCCACAGTTGATAAGGGAACTTATTGTACTCAATGGGCATTTTTTTTTGCTGGAAATCAGAAGTAAACTGGTTTCTGGCAAAATAATAACAACAAGAACAAGAACATGTAACAGTGATACCCATTGTCATTGGGGTACTTGGTACCATGTCCAAGAATTTTATAAAATACATCAAGAAATTGCAACTTCCTGCAATAACACCAGCGGAGCTGCAAAAAACTGCGCTACTCCGAACATCATACATTTTAAGAAGATACTTGGTTGATACCTAAGATGCTGGCAGCAACCTGTATCAACCATTAGCGCCAGTCAATATTTGTGATACATTTTTAAATGTTCAGTTGACTGAGTTTCATGTTTAATGAATAAAAGAGATAATAATGATGATGATGATGATAATAAATCTCAGTCACATAAGTGCAGGATGCTACAAATAGCCAAAATTTTACCTTTAAAGCCCTACATGGCTCAGGATCAGGCTATCTTCAGACTGCTTAATACCACATACCTCCCTACGACCGGTTAGATCCCACAGCGTTGGGCTTCTGCGGGTCCCGTCAGCTAGACAATGTAGACTGGCGAGCCTGCGGGGGAGAGCCTTCTCTGTGGCGGCTCCGGCTCTCTGGAACCAACTTCCACCACCATCCCCCCCTTGTTGGCCTTCCGGAAAGCCATTAAAACCTGGCTTTTCCAACAGGCCTGGGATTAGGAATTTTGTTGTGAAAGTTAAGGCGGCAACTCCTTTATGATAGGAATGAGTGGAATGTTTTTAATTTTTTTTTACTGTATTTTAAAAATTTATTTCTATTGTTGTTTTATATGAATTGTTTTTGCTTGTTGTAAGCCACCCAGAGTCCTTCGGGAGTTGGGCGGCATACAAATAGAATAAATAAATAAATAAATAAATAAATAAATAAATAAATAAATAAATGTGGGCCAGAACAGTAAAAGTGAAGAAAAGTTATGTGATGAGAGATGAACCAGATGCCTTATGTGGGTATTTTGTGCAAACTAGTAAAGAAACATAGTTGTGATCCTTGAACTGTTACTATACTATCCATTCCCAGAAAATTGCAACTTTTAAAATGCAAGCAGTATCTAGAACACCCAGTGTTCCAAGGTTAGATGGTTCTGTTAATTCTCCTGTAACTTTAGAGTTAGGGAAATAAAAGTCTTCAGTTTGCTACTTACGGCTTCAGAATTATCAATGAAAGAATCTGATTCATCATATCCTTGTCCCATATCAATCAAATCCTGAAAACGGTCTTTCCTGCGCTTTTTTCCACCCTGGAGAGAGAAAAGATTTGATTATTTGCAAAAAAAAAAAAAAAAAGGCTACAATTCCTGCCCAGACACACAACCCCAGAGTCTCCGGCTAATGCTTAGACCTGGTGTGTGCAAGTGGACTCCACAACAACACAATCATTACAGCTCTTGAATGCTGACAAAAATACAACATCAGCTGGCAATAGTCCACCACAGAAAAATCCATGGAGGTGGAAGATGGGAGTTGTGCTTATTTTCTAAACTATGAGGTGGCTAAAGGATAGCTTTTACAGATAGTCCTTGAGTTACGACCACAATTGAGCCAAACATTTACCTTGCTAAGTGGAACATTTGTTAAGTGAGTTTGGCCCATTTTACAACTTTTCTCACCAGAGTTGTTAAGGGAACCATTGCATTTGTTAAGTTTGCAACATGGTTGTTAATCTGGACTCCCCATTGTCTTTGCTTGTCAGAAGGTCGCAAAAGGGGATCTCGTGATCCCGGGACACTGCAACCGTCATAAAGATGAGTCAGTTGCCAAGTGTCTGAATTTTGATCACATGACCGTGGGGATGCTACAACAGTCGCTAAGTGTGAAAAACGGCCGTAAGTCGCTTTTTTCAGTGCCGTTCTAACTTTGAACGGTCACTAAATGAACTGTTGTAAGTTGAGGACTATCTGTACATCTCTTTTAACTTAGGGGGAAAAAAACCCAAGCCCATTTACAGGGCTCCTTACATAGAATCACAATGCTTTTTTTTAAATAAATAAGATATATGTTTCTCTTCCTGTCTCATACACACACACAGATGAAGAAGAGGATTACTATAGAACAGAGGATCAAGATACTGGTCCTTTGGTTTAAATCCAGATTTTTAAAAATTCTCTTTCAAATTTACTGACTTTTCCCCTTGCTGTGACATTATTTATTTATTTATTTATTTATTTATTTATTTATTTATTTATTTATTTATTTATTTATTTGTGAGATTTATATACCGCCTCACAGTGCAAGCACTCTCTAAGCGATTTACACCATTAAGCAATATATATTTACATTGCCCCCAACAATCTGGGTCCTCATTTTACCTACCTCGGAAGGATGGAAGGCTGAGTCAATCCTGAGCCAGTGAGATTTGAACAGCCGAAATACTGATCACAGTCAGCTAAAGTGGCCTGCAGTACTGCACTCTAACTGCTGCGCCACCTCGGCTCATTATGTGGTAACATGCCAGGAAAGATGCTGTTTCTGAAAGCTTCAGCTAGATGCTGAATGTGAGTGCTAAGATGGAACTGATGAAAAGACTAACAATCACACCAAGTTTTAGAAAAATTAAAGAAAGCTTGCAAAGGCCTCTCTAATATTTTAGAACAGGGGTCCTCAAACTTGCTGGCTGGAGAATTCTGGGAGTTGAAGTCCACAAGTCTTAAAGTTGCCAAGTTTGAAGACCTCTGTTTTAGAAAATGAAATTTCAGACAGAGCACTGGCGCAATTTTCTCTATGGAGTTTAAATAAACACGGATAGGAAAATATTCCAGACTGGAAATCTGTCCCCCCAAATAAATTGTTAAACAGAGTGGACCTACCATGGTCCACTCAGTTTACACTCCCAATACAGGAAGCCTGGAATGAAACGTAGCTGTATGTTTTTGACAGAACTTTTATGGAGAATACTACAACCAAGATTTAACTGGAACGTAGATGGGACAGAGAAGCGTACATATTTCTCTTCAAACTTCCTGGTAAGGGCTTCTGCTTTGTGCTTCTCCTTTTCTTCGTCAATGAAGGGATCAGCAAAGTCTTTTTTCTGTAGGAAAAGGGGAATGCAAAAAAAAAAGAGGAGGAAAGAGAGCATGTCACATGGTTTCATGGAGAGGTCTCACTGCAACCGTCATAAATAGGAGTCGGTTGCCAAGTTGCCAAGATCAAGAATTTTGATCACCTGACCATGGGATGCTGCAACAGTCATAACTGTGAAAGATGGTTATTTTTTTTTCAGTGCCGTTGTAACTTCGGTCACTAAATGAAAAGTTACAAGACAAGGACTGTAAATGCTACACTATAATTGTACTTTTAACTGCTGTAAAGATTGGCAGTTCTTCAACTTCTTGATTTTTTTTGTTTTATTTTTAACTTTTCCCCCCTTTTAGCTTTCTCTCTGCCACCTTTTGCTTACTTCATAGTAGTTTATATTAATTTTTAATCTTTCTTTTTTTCTTTTTTCTTAATCAAGGTTCTGTCTTTGCAACAGACCTATTCTTCAACTACCACTCTTACCACAGTCCCAAATGATATATATCGGTCAGTTTGTTGAATTTTCTCATGGATTTTCATCCAGTGGTGAAATCCAATTTTTTTTACTACCGATTCTGTGGGCGTGACTTGGTGGGCATGATGTGGCGTGGTGGGCATGGCAGGGGAAGGATACTGCAAAATCTCCATTCCCTCCCTACTCTTGGGGGAAGGATACTGCAAAATCCCCATTCCCTCCCCATTCCTGGGGGAAGGATACTGCAAAATCCCCATTCCCTCCCCACTCCTGGGGGGAAAGATACTGCAAAATCCCCATTCCCTCCCCACTCTGGGGCCAGCCAGAGGTGGTATTTGCCGGTTCTCCAAACTGCCGTATTTTTTGGAGTATAAGACGCACCTTTTTCCTCCCTAAAAGTGGCTGAAAATTCAGGTGCATCTTATACTTCGAATGTAGCTTTTTTTTTCCAGCCCTAACTAGGTGCTAACAGATCTTCCCAGCTCTTACCTTGCAGGCTCTTTCATTGTTACTCTCTCAGAAGAATGTTTTTCCAGCCCTAAGTCTTTGCAGGGTTTTTTTTCATTGCTCTACTTGCTCCAAAGAAGTTGTTTTCTAGCCCTAACCAGGTGCTAACTATCTTCCCAGCTCTTACTGGCTTGCAGGCTCTTTCATTGTTACTCTCTCAGAAGAAGGTTTTTTTAAGTCCTAACCAGGGGATAAAATAATGTGCTGAAGCTGACCAGACTAAGGACGCTAGCCAGATGAATACCTGGTAGGCAGATTGTTTTCCCCTATTTTCCTCCCCAAAAAATAAGGTGCGTCTTATACTCCGGTGCGTCTTATACTCCGAAAAATACGGTACTCAAAATTTCCGCTAGCGGTTCTCCAGAACCTGTCCGAACCTGCTGGATTTCACCCGATTTTCACCCAGGCCTCTGCAGACCAGTGACTTCGTTGGGCTGGCCATCTTTTATGTCATTTCATTGCTGTCAGCCACCCAGAGTTTCTGAGAGTTTGGCAGCATGCACATTTACAAGACTGTAGTGATTGTTACTGTCTATTAAGATGCACATGACAAATTTTTTAAAAAAAATTATAAAAAGAAAGGCCTGCTTACCTTTTCTCCCGCAGAACTGCTTTTCGCTTTGCCTCGCGTCATCTTCAGCAGTTCTGGATAAAAGAATTCTGGGCAGCGCTTGTGATCTGGCTCAAAAAGGGAGAGGGCGATGCGTACGGCTGCAGCTGCAGGCTCAGATTCTGGAGGGTGCTCTGGATTGGCGACATCCTCCCACCGAGGTTTTTTCAGCAAAGTGGTACCCAGTGGGCCTGATAAGGAGGTGAGTTGGACCCGGTGGGGTTCCGTCATGGCTATGCGTTCGTTGCAGCTACTCTCAAGGCATGGTTTCCATCGCTTTAGGCCACAGGTATACGTACGGGAGCGTTCACGGTTAGCACGCGCTCAGAACTGATCGCTGAAGACCAAAGTCAATGCTGATCTTAGATTACAACTTTGAAAGTAACCTAAAGAGTCTCTGTTTTTATCCTAAATGAAGAATCATCCCATAGCAACACCTGTTGGGGGTTAACTTCCAGCCCTTGGAGTGATGGTCACTACGCAGTCCAGCTGTGTTTCGAGCAGCGAGCAAAGGCAAACGGACAGAAATAATTTTCTGAATGGAGCAACTTTTATACAATTACCAACGTGGCTATAAAAGTCAGCCTGGGTTGCAGTACTGTGCATTAGAGGGTTTCCCACCCAACGGGCTGACATAATCAAAGGACACTGAACACATGAGCTCCAGTTTTCAGGCAAACCAGAATCCAGGCCCGTCGTTCTTCGGATGCCGATTCATCCAGTCCAATGGCCGGTAGGCAGCGTTCCTGATAACTTCCTTCCGCACAGGTTTCTTTCTACTTGCTCTAGGGGGGGGGGGGGATAAGAAAAGTTTCAGCACACGACCCAACATGGTGGCTTGACCAAAGGATGCACAGGAAATAGATCCCTCAGCTCAAATGAGGCTATACGGAAACTGTACAGTAAGAGAGGATGGAGGAAGCTCAGCAAAATAATTATACAATACTATATCGAGCGCTTTGTAAAACTGATCGCTGTACAGGTAAAACCTCTTTTTTGATAACAATAGATGTGATAGAATGAAGGGTGGGTCAAAGGAACATATGACTTTATTCATTAGAACACACAGAGAGACACAGACACAGACAGACACACACACACAAAAACTATACATAGTGGGGAGAAATGGCCAACCAGTTTACTTATATTTAGTTCTTCCAATCTGGATTGTATGTCTATTTACCAGAGGTGTGCTGGTAAATAGCACTTAGCAATAGCACCTAGACTTATATACCTCTGTACAGTGCTTTACAGCCTTCTCTAAGCGGTTTACAAATGTCAGCATATTGTCCTGAACAATCTGGGTCCTCATTTTACCTACCTCGGAAAGATGGAAGGCTGAGTCAATCTTGAGTCAGTCAGGATCGAACTCCTGGCAGTGAGCAGTGAGTTAGCCTGCAATACTGCATTCTAACCACTGGGGACACCCTGGCTCTAATGTTTAGGAACTGGCTCCATTGCTGCCATCCTATCACCAGTCAAGGAATTATTAAATTGGCATGATAGGCAGCACAGCTCAGCTTTTATCTCAACTGGCTTGCAAAATTCCAGGAGATTTAACAGCCAGTTACATCCACCACAGCTATCTGGTCACTGAGATACCACAATGCTGATTGCAATGGAGGAGCACTTTGAGTTGATTGTGATGCAACACAATGGTTCCTAGCTACCTATGTTGTCAGCAACAACCAACCAATTAGTTTGTCAGAATAACAGGTCAGATTCACCTGCAGTCGCAATGCAGCTTTTTGAGCTTTGGCTTAGTGCACCAGGATGTCATGATTTACACCTTAACCTAATGGATAAATCTGGCCTTCGTAGCTTTTTAACAACTTGCGTTTTAGACCAGAAGTGGGAAAGTTTCTGAGGAATAAGGGCGTACAACTCAGGTGAGCAAATGTAGGGCTGTAGATGATATCAGAGGAGAGTAATAAGATCACAGATGGGAGCAATGCCATCTTTTTTGTCTTTTACCGTTTTTCCTTAATAAAAACAGGAAGCTTCTGAGAAGCAATCATAGTCAACTGACAAGACTTGACATAACTTGACCAGAGCTCAAGTGTACCGTATGTACATAGCATATACCTTCCTCCAATTTTCATCCAGAACAAAAACCTTGTAAAGAAGACTGGGCTCAAAAAGCATAGCTGACCCAAAATCCCCCATAGAGCTTCCAGGGTTAAAGACAATTAAAGCCCACCTATGACCACAACTTGTGCAGATAAAATTAGGTGCCAAATCAGTCAAACGGATTTTGAACAAAACTGAATTAAAAGATGGAGGAAGGAGACTACTGAGTAAGGAATAAAATTAAAGGGGGATATGGCTGAAGGATCTGACCTCCCTTATACTACTTGGAGGACCCTGAATAGGTTGAGTGCCTAAGTGTAAAATCAATATGCTTAAGTGGAGGCCCTTAGCAGATAACAACATGCTATATGAATGTAGAGAGATGCAGAGCTCGGCCCATCTGCTGGGATGTCAGCTACCACCAGAAACATATACCGATAATTGCGACCATACTTGGAGAAGGAGGCTCTACTCACGGTCACTCATGCCCTTGTCACCTCCTGATTGGACTACTGCAATGCGCTCTACATGGGACTACCCTTGAAGAGTATTCGAAGACTTCAGTTGGTGCAAAATGCGGCTGTGCGTGCTGTGGTAGGTGTGCCAAGATACACCCATCTAACACCCATACTCCGCCAGCTGCATTGGCTGCCCATTGGTCTCCGGGTACAATTCAAGGTGTTGATCATCATCTTTAAAACCCTACATGACTTAGGACCAGGTTACCTCCGGGACCGCATTCTGCCTCATACTTCCCTCCGACCGATTAGGTCCCACAGAGTGGGTCTCCTCCAGGTCCCGTCAGCCAAACAATGCCGACTGGCGAGTCCTACGGGGAGGGCCTTCTCTGTGGGGGGCCCCGTGCTCTGGAACCAACTTCCCCAGAGATCCGAATTATCCCCACCTTGCTGGCCTTCCGGAAAGCCATTAAGACATGGCTCTTCCTGCAGGCAGGAGTCTGAGACAATTTTATATCCGAGATCTCCCCCTGTATGTATGTTGTTGGATGTCTTTTTTTAACTTTTTAAAACTGTTTTTTATATAAGTTTATTGTTTAGTGTTCTCTTAAAATGTTGTACGCCGCCATGAGTCCTTAGGGAGTAGGGCAGCATAGAAGAACCTAATAATAAATAAATAAATAAATAATGACTTATTTTTGGCCAACGACAAAGCCAAGAAGGTGGCCTCATTCTGGCAGTTTAAAGTTTGATTTAGATACTGAAGAAGACCACCAGTCAAATTTGATAATACAACTTTGGATTGGTTTGTAAGCACTGAGGGGGGGGGGTTTCCAAAGATAAAAATGGATCTATTGTCCCTCTGAGACACCTTCTATTTTTTCCAGAAGAAATCCAACATCTTACCCCGAAAACCAGAAAATTTGCCAGTCAATGTTGGCAATTTTGAGAGGCCAAAAGCGAGGTGAGAAAGGTGACGTTAGCCACAGGAATCAACACCATATGAGTACAAAATGCTAAAGTAGCCACTGACACTTAAAGAAAAATCTTTAATTTTAGGACCTGCCTTGGTGCCAGTAAAACTAATGAATAGAACATTTAATTTCTGCTAAAGGGAAAACTGCCAGAGTCAAAACACTTCCAAACCTTTGACAAGTCAGATTGTTCTGACTCAGCTGCAAAACTGTGTACAAATAAAATATCTGCACATGGAGAGATTTCTTCTGAGCAACAGCACAGTGTTTTCTTTTTGTTTCAAAACCCACCAAAGGAGATGCATAGACGCAAACAAGCCAAGGAAAATACACTGATTCTCAATCACATCCTTGGGGGCACTTGCTTCAAAACAAGAACTCTCTAAGGACAAAGCTTAAGCCGTGTTAAAAAGCTAGTGTAATATAACAAAACATTATACAGCTCAGCTATGTTTACTGAATGATTTCAGGCTTGTTCTTTGACTCTTGACGGTAGAGTCTACAGAGTGGATTTAAGGAATACTGTACTCCTTTTTGAAATGCAGACAGCCACTGACAGACAACCTGATATTTGAGATGGCTCTTGAAAAGATTATTGAACTTTGGTCATAATTGCTAGCAATATCTTATTCTATAGTAAAAAGATTTCCCTACATTCAACTCCTGATATTATATCTCTGACACGTGCACTTAAAAGTTCTTTATTGTCATCTTAAATTCTTCTCTTTCTAGTGTCCATTATCACGGCTCTTTCCTGGACTTCTTTATCTTAGCCCTGTGTTGAAATCATTGGTAAATTACCTGACCATATAGTCTTCCCTCATTTGGCACCCATCAAATGTTCTGGATTCAATACTGGGTGAGGAGTTTTAAATCCCAATGCATCTAAAGGGCAGCATCTTGATGAAGGCCATTTTACAAATGTGCAAGAATGCAGTTCTTGCTTTCTAGCAAAAGAGTTTATAGTCTAAGTCACTCTCCCATTGCATTTCCATTGTTTCATTTGAGATTCCTTATCTTCATTTAATACTTGGGATAGCAAAATGCTTTTGTTTGATAGTGCAACATTGTATCTTTACAAGAAAACAGTGCTTGTCCATTCATAAATTCTCTAGGTCAGAGATATAGCATTCAGTAAAAGTTAGCCTTTAATAATGAACATTCTTTCCATTTTCTACTTCTCCTTTAATTTCCTCTTCCACTTGTTTCTCCACTTTTCTTTTCTTTTTTCATTTCCCGATCTTAAGCCCCAGAAAACAGATCCTTTTATTATATATTTAACAATAATCTGTTTTTCCACTCGGTTCATACAGATAGCTCTTGCTCATCAAATTTATTCCCCACAACAACAAAACCATCTGGTTGATTGGACAGAGAACATGGTTACTCGGATACCAGAAAGCTTCCATATTGGTGGGAAGGGAAAGAGAAGACTTAATTTTAGAATTGCCCAATATATCTCATGCTTTAACTGCCAGCTTATATTAGTTCCCATTCCATTTTATGGAGTATTATAATTAATTGTTCTATAGCGTTACACCAGAAAAAAGAACTCAAAACAAATCTGTACACTTGCTAGAGAGCAGCATAAACTACGAAACTTACCAGCACTAGCATTTCAAAACGAACAAAATCAAACCAGCTTGTCTAATTTCTTCAGCATTAGTTCAGTTTACAGAAAGATAACAGATTATCTTATCAGTGGTAACAAGAAGTTTATTTTTCTCCACACTTCTCTGTTATTTCAAAGTTGTATTGTGGGCACTATCAGAATACTGAACTCTTCCTCCCTATTTCAAATTCCTTCTCATTAATAAAACTCAAATTGGCAAACCACAAATAGCCTTATTCCAGCTTTCAAAATGTTTAACATAGCACTGATACAAATGGCTAATCTTTTGTAGTACAGTGCTTCGCTTTTTGCAAAAACAACACGTAGCATATTACGAAACCCCCCCCCAAATTAGAAATATCACATCAACAACCACAGCCCTTGCTTCTGCCCCTGAATATTTTTCAAAACAAATGGAACAAGGGTTTCAAAATCCTCAATCTAACCATATACTAAAAACTCTTGTGTCTGTAGCCTTTAATTGGGAGAAATGGTACATAATCGGGCAAAACGTTTTCAACCAGGGTACCTCAAATGGACTAACTTATAGAACGTATCCAAAATCTGGGACCTAGGGTTCCCTGTAGAACTGAAATCTTGTAAAAACATTTTGTAAATGTTGTAATTTTGTAAAACATTTCATGACACAAACATGACCATAAAGCATTTTATGACATACCGTATTTTTCAGAGTATAAGACACACCTTCCCCCCCCCGCAAAAGAGGCTGAAAATTTGGGAGCGTCTTATACTCTGAATGTAGCTTTTTCGAAGCTTTTTTTCCAGCCCTAACGAGGCACTAACACTTTTTTTCATTGCTAATCCCTCTGAAGGTTTTTTCCAGCCCTAAGTCTTTGCAGGCTTTTTTCATTGCTACTTGCTCCGAAGAATGTTTTTTTCCAGCCCTAACCAGGGGATAAAATAATGTGCTGAAGCTGACCAGACTAAAGACGTTAGCCAGATGAATACCTGGTAGGCAGATTTTTCCCCCTATTTTCCTCCCCAAAAACTAAGGTGCGTCTTATATTTCGAAAAATACAGTAATACAAAATGTCATAAAACATTTTCTTTGATCAACTGCTATAATGCTATAGCAGCTATATAGTTCAACATGGGCTATTTTCAAAATATCTGAATATCTCCCTGAATTTTTTAGAATTTTTCAAGTGAAGCCAGGTACATGAAAAGTTCTGCCACTGTTGAAGGCATTGAGGAATCTGATAAGGAAATACCTCTGAAACGATGACCCAACAGGTCACAGGGTCATCTAATACAACAAAGACAATGACTCACCCAATACATCTAGAATGGTGTTTCTTAAAGATCCCTGGGTATTTCCAGGGTCTATAAAACCCTAATTATTGGCCACCTTAGGTTGAAAAACAACACCATATTAAAATCCCACCAAACAATTGTGAAAAGCAGTAGCAGCAGTGAGTGCCTCCATTTTAATCTTTCATACAGCGAATATCGACAATGATAACCGATGCAAAGGAAAGCTTCGATAAAGGAGAATGATTGTAGCTCAGGGTTGAAGTGAGGAATCCTGGGTGCTCCCTGAGCGTTGGTCATTTCCTTGCTGTTAAACATCAACGGTAGACAATGATGATGTTGCCTAGTTTGAGTCATGAAACATCTGCAAGAAAACCAGCAAAACCAGAGAAAACCAAGGACCCCGTCAAAAGGAAAGCTCTTTTGACCCCCCTTAAAAAGCGGGGACATTTAAAGTATCTAGAAGGATAAAGCGCAAGGAGGAAGAGAGTCATTACCTTCCTGAATTTGAAGGGCATCCATCCAAAGGAAGGTTCAAAGTCTTCTGAAAGGAGGTCGAGAGAGACTTCTTCCTCTCCAGCTGCTCTGCACCCGGCTGCACCCGGATTATTTTCTTTTTTTGGGGGGGAGGAAGAACTCCTGCTGTTCAGTTCTGGCCCAAAGGCCCCCCCTTTCACCTGCAGCAACAGAAGAGCTTTGAGCTAGGGCTGCGGCTCCAAATTCATTTTATTTAGAATATTTATATAGCCACCTACTGGCTGACAGCCACTCTCCCCCCAGGGCCAACAGCTGCCAGCCAAGCAGGAGCCCAACCTGGAAAAATACCCCCCCACACACACACACTTTCCCTCCCCCTCCTCCCAAGACCAACTTCTTCTGCTTAGGGATTACTGGATAAGCAATAATTAGCAGAAGCCCCCCCCCCCCCGATTGGGAATTGGAGTCCTTCCCATATGGAAGGCCATATGGGGGGAGGGTTGGTGGGCCGTCTTGCGGGACAGGTTAGGCCGGCTCAGGCCTGGCTTCCTGCCTCCCTTACCCCCCCACTCCACCCCGACCGTCCCCCACCTCGTTTGGGGCCGACCCGTCGGGAGTCCGGGCCTTCGCACGCGGCGAGTGGGCCCAGAGAGCGAGGAGGCAATTTAATGACAACCCGCTCGGGGCTGCTGGAAGCCGGGATGAAGGGAAGGCGCCCCGACAGGGTGAGGGGCGCCGCTTATTATCAACACCCCCCCCCCACACACAACAACCCCAGTTGGTGAGGCGGAGAGCAAGGCCCCGTTGCCCCTAGTTACGAGGGAGGCGCTTTCGCGCGCCGGGAGGTTTGTCCCTTCTCGCGCCCTGTACCCCCTCCCCCCCACCAGTCGCCCGCTGCGCTCACCGGCCCGTGCCGCCCACGCTCCGGCCGCCCTGGCCACCTCGTCCTCCTCCTCCTGCGGCCGCCCGCCGTCACTCTTCCCAACAGCGGCGTCCCGTCGGCCCCCCACCCGCCAAGATGCCTTCTCTCTTCGGAGCTCCCGCGTCACGTGCCAGGGGTGGGCAGAAGCAGCCCCGCGCGCGCAAGGGAGGCCGGGGGAAAAATAAGAAAAAAAGGAGCGAGCGAGCGCGTCACGTGATGCCAACGCCGCCTTCCAGGCGCGCGGGGAGGGAAAGGAGGGGGAGAGACGGCGTCGGCTGCGTCGGGTCACGTGGGGGCGCCCCGCGGACGCCGTCCCCCGCGTCACGTGCAGGGGCCCGGCCTATCGGGGAGCCGCCCTCTCTGCCTCCCCCCCCTTCGCTGTTCTTCCTAGCCGTCCCTGCCTGAGGGAGAAGGAGGAGGAGGAGGAGCGGGCTGTGCGCGAGCCGGCCGCGGAGGAGGAGGCGGCGGAGGGAGACGAAGCGGCGGGCGAGCGAGCGAGCGAGCCGGAGGTCGCGAGGGGCCTGTCGGCGCGAGGAGGGTGTGGCGGCCGAGGCGCAGCGACGGTGCCGGCTGGGTCGGGAAGATGGCGGCGGCGGCGGCAGCGGCGGCGGCGGCGACGATGGCGCCGCCTGTGAACCTGCGGCTGGGAGACTTGGTGTGGTGAGCGCGGGGCCGAGGGCCGCCGCCGAGCGCTGGGGGGGGGGAAGGGCAGGGCGGGGCCGCTGGGCCTGATGAGGGGAGGAGGGCGGGGGCGGGCCAAGGCCTTAAAAAAAAATAAGGGTGGTGGTGGGGGAAGAAGAACCGCCGATAAAGCCGGAGAGGCGCCTCGGACCGACCGGGCTCGAGCTGCGAGACGGAAGGTGAGCTTTGGCGGGGTGGGAGCTTCCTCGGAGTAGGAGCGAAGGAGGAGGAGGAGAAGACCCTTGGTAGCCCCCCCCCAGCCCCGACCCCTCCCGCATTGGAGCGAGGAAGACGCGGATGGCCAGCCCCCGCTGGCTCTCCTCCGGCCGCTTCGCAGAGAGCCTCGGGCTCCGGGTGACAGCCGGCCCCGAAGACGGGGCTGCCTTTGGGGGGGGGGGGGAACCAGCCACGGGGAAGAGCGATGCCTGGGCCGAGGCGAAGCGTTGGAACCGCGTAGGAAGCAGCAGCAGTAGCAACGGCTACGTCTCCCTACGGGGCCCTTCGTGGGCAGCCAAATTCTCGGTTTAAAAGGTGGGGTGGGGTGGGTGGAATTGCGCCTTCCTTACTCGCAATCCAACCTTCCCAATTGACCTAAAAGTAAGTCGCCCCGAATCCCAACAGCGCTTCCCTTCACTCGCTGCGTTGGAAATGGAAAGGAAGAGCCGGTTATTTATTGGTCAGCAAGTTCAACTTCGATGCGCTTTTGTTTCTTAGCTGTTGAAGCTATATCCCTCTTGCAAGGGATATAATAATGCGGATTTGCTCGGTGGAGAGAAAGAATGTGGTCAGGTTACTCCTGCAATTCCTATAATTATAGAGTAGTTGGTGTTGAAGCAAAAGGAGGAGCAGGAGGAGGACTGCTCAGCACAATAGGCCAGGCCTTGCGTGCAAAGGAAGGGTCCCATCTTTAATTTCTGGGCATTTCTTAGTAGGATGGGTAAATACACTAGACTAGAATTCTTTATTGGCCAAGTGTGATTGGACACACAAGGAATTTGTCTCCTGTGCAGAAATTCTCAGTATACATACAAACAACAACAAAGTGATAAGATTCCTGCAGAAACTTTTATGGGGACAGCTTGGCTTCTGTAAGAATGCCCAGCAACATTGGATAATGTCTGGTAGTCTTTCCCCACCCAACATATCCGCTGTGTGGATTTCAGTTTCCAGATTCCTGTGCCATGGATATGAGGAATTCTGGGAGTTGACATCTCTCATTTGAAATTCAACAAGGTCAGGAAGAGCTGGTCTGAAGTGATACTGCAGTTTCCTACATAAGGTTGCTAAGTGGCTTAATCAGGCAAAAATTTATTTTAACTAAATTTATGGATGGAGGCTCTGGGAGCTATTCTTTGCTGTCTTATTACCTTCATCTAGATTTTGTTTTGTGGGTGTTCCTTTTATAAAAAGTATTCTGTAAGATTTATAATGCAGGCCACTTCCAAATAAATCCCATGAGTTGAATGGACTTTAACCTTTGTAATGTTTTAAATTGTTTTTTATTATATTTGTATTGTTCTTATCCTTGTTGTACGCCGCCCTGAGTCCTACGGGATTGGGCGGCCTATAAGAACTTTTAATTAAATTAGATTAAGACTTGCTTCCATGTAAAATGACATAGGATTGTTTCCACGGACCAGTAAACCTTGCAGACTCTTGTTCTTCTTTACCAGCAGTTTTATGATGTAGGTCTCTAACACAGCAACTGTACAGGGAGTAACTGAGAGATACATTTTTTCCTGGTAAGCGGGCTTGTTAGGAATTACAAGATTAGAGTGAAAGTTCTTGAAATTAACATTCCTTAATTGGATGCATGGTTTATATTTGTCCTTGATTCTCCATGATTGCAAGACATTGCTGGTTAAGGGCTATGTAAGGCATAGGTTTCTACTGTCAAATTCTTTGACAGCTACTAGCTGACCCATCATTATGTGCTAGTTGAGAATTTTTGGAACTTGCAAAACCTATCTTTAAATGTGTGGCATCAATGAATTGAGCTGTACTATTTAGAGTGTCTTCATTGTATAATGCCCATAATAATGAGGGGCGTTTACAATTTAATAATAGCTACCTATGATATACAGAGGAAACCACAATTACCAACTGAATAGTGGGTTTAGGGAGTATGAAAGTGTAACCTTAAATGTTACTCATTAGATGTTTCAGATGATGAAAGTGTTTATACAGCAGCCCCCATTGTATTTCTGAAGAAATTCAGCTGTGTTTTTTTTTTATTTCTGGAGAGATGTTGAAAGCTCTTGGTAAATTTGAATTGTCAAATTTAAGTGTCATTGTGATCAAAGACTTATTTTTTTTCTACCTCTTCAGACATGTGACTCTTGGTAGAACTAACAGTTTAACATTACAATTATCTAAATACACTAAAGGAGTGTAAAGCTAATCTAAATACACTAAAGGAGTGTAAAGATAAGCGTCCTTCACTTTGCATCTTAGGACTGGCGTTATTGGATCGAATATTGATTTAATATCGGGACCGCATTCTGCCTCATACTTCCCTTCGACCGGTTAGGGCCCACAGAGTGGGCCTCCTCCAGGTCCCTTCAGCCAAGCAATGCCGGCTGGCGGGCCCTAGGGGGAGGGCCTTCTCTGTGGGGGGCCCCGTGCTCTGGAACCAACTTCCCCCAGAGATCCAAACTATACCCACCCTGCTGGCCTTCCGAAAAGCTGTCAAGACATGGCTCTTCCTGCAGGCAGGGGGCTGAGACTAGTTCCATCTGAGCTCTCTGAGTATGTTTGGTGGTGAATATTTTTTTAAACTTTTTAATTCTTTTAACTCTGTTTTAATTGTCATTTATTGTTCAGTGTTCTTGCACAATGCTGTACGCCGCCCTGAGTCCCTCGGGAGTAGGGCGGCATAGAAGAACCAAATAATAAATAAATAATAATAAATAATAAATATTGATAATATTAACTTCTTAATGGCTTGGAAAGAGAAAGCAACAGCTTTTGGCACCTTTTACCCAATTTCCTTTGATGTGATAATTCTGAACTCTGTATTGAACATAGCTCTCCCTACCCTGCTAGCATCCATTAATATCAAATTAAGTAAACAAGTGAATTTTTTCAGCAAAGATTCAAGGCTATATTGGTTAAGTCATCTATAGCCTTTGCAGATCCATAATGTCTCTAGCATACTATAGGGATATCATTTTGGTAGCTGGTGGTAGTTTATGGTCCTCTTAGGTAATGTAGTAGATACCGTATTTTGGAGTATAAGACGCACCTTTTTCCTCCCTAAAAGAGGCTGAAAATTTGGGTAGCTTTTTCGAAGCTTTTTTCCCCAGCCCTAACGAGGTACTAACTATCTTCCTACTCCATCCAAAGTAGTTTTTTTCCAGCCCTAAGTCTTTGCGGGCTTGTTTTCATTCCTACTCCTTTCAAAGAATATTTTTTTCAGCCCTAACCAGGGGATAAAATAATGTGCTGAAGCTGAACAGACTAAGGACGCTAGCCAGATGAATACCTGGTAGGTAGATTTTTTCCCTTATTTTTCTCCCCCAAAACTTATACTCCGGTGCGTCTTATACTCCAAAAAATACGGTATGTTTCTGGGGAAGGGAAAAGTATACATCAAGACACTGAAAATAGAGAAAAATACAAGCATTTTAAACTGTTCTTAGTGCAGGTAGTCCTTAAGTTACGTCTGTAATTGGGCAATTACGGTCATAAGTTGTGATGGTTGTAAAGTGAGTCAGCATGTGAGTTGACATGATTTTTTTTGACCTTTTTGCAGTGGTCATAAAGAGAATGCTGAGAGTGTTGTACAGGTTGTCCTCGACTTACAACTGTTCATTTAGTGACCGTTCAACGGCACTGAAAAAAGTGACTTATGACTGTTTTTCACACTTATGACCGTTGCAGCATCCCCATGGTCACATGCTTTACATTTGGATGTTTGATGACTGACTCGCATTTATTCCCGTTACAGTGTCCCGTAATCATGTGATCCCCTTTTACGACGTTCTGACAAGCAAAGTCAATGGGGAATCCAGATTCACTGAATAACCGTGTTACTAATTTAAGAATTGCAATGATTCACTTAACAAAAGTGAAAAGTCATAAAATGGGACAAAACTCACTTAACAGATTTCTCACTTAGCAACATAAATTATGGGCCTAATTGTAGTCATGAGGACTACCTGCATTGTGCTTGATTAAGTAAGCTTAGTGATATATCTTAGGGCTGTATATTTCAAAAATACGATTTAGAAGTACTTTGCCTCTTCCGCCAGCACAGTCCTTTTCTCTCCACATTAAGGTAGCCTACTTTTTCAGGCTCCTGTGCAAATCTGAGAAAAGAGTGCTACTTTTTTTTTAATCTCTGATAAATATTTCAATGCCTTATGGATCTCACTGGTCGTTTTGAATCCTTGGGGGCATCAAAAAGGTTAAAAATAGTTTCAAGCCATTGAACTTTATAAAACTATTAGATGAAGAAATTCTGCTTTTATGTAGTCTAACAAAGTAGCTTAAGCAAAGGCTCCTAGTGGGTTTTGGGGAGGCATGTGACGTCCTCCTTGTTCTCAATCATCCAGGTCATAGTTGTTTCAAAGGTGCTTTTTCACCCGCTTTCAAAAGGCAACTGAACTGCTTTTTATTTGAGGAAGAAGTTTTGCTTCTTATCCAAGAAGCTTAATCAGTTATAACTGCATGGTGAGGGGATGGAAAGATAGGTACTGACAGTTGAGGCTGTATGGTTCTTTTTCCTGTGTTTGGAAGCAATTTGGTAACAGTGCCAAAAGTTACAGCATCATCGATCCTTTGTAATTTCTATGCCCAGTTTGAGTGCAAAGCCGTCTAATTCAGTATACTTAAAAAAAACCATACCTTGTCCTCTTTTCCATTCTGTGCGTTTGGATATTGCTCTTTAATGTGAATTCCAATTACCGGACATTTTGGCAATATACGCTTGCTCTATTTTGGTAGAGTTGCTTTTTAAAGGAAAGCTGTTAAATCTGAATTAGTACTGGTAGAAGCTAGAGTAGGCCGTTGGTTTTACCAGAAAATACTATTTTAATCTGAAAAATAGGGCATTTAAAGAGAAAGTTGCTCCCAGTTCTGAAAGTCCACAAGCCAGGAAGTAATAATTTTAAATAAAAGAATTGTGAAAGAAATTAAGAAGGATCATTGAGCCTTGCCAAGTTGAGTCTTGATTTTGCAGGCTGCTAGATTATTTGTTTTACACACATCTGGAACTCCCAACAGTGACACTAGTTTCTAGTTTGTCCCTACCAAGTAAATTGGAAGCATTACAAAGTTCTTTGTTCTTTGCAGAAGCTGGTCTTTGTTTTTAACAGCAGATAGGCAGTATGAATATCTATAAACCTTGTTTGCCATTTGTGAAAGCATTTTGCACCCAAGAAATAATTAGGTTGGATCTGCCTAGACTTCAGAGTAATATTCATTTTGTATTTTCATAAAAGAATATTGTCCTGTAACCACACTTGGTTTCACTAGATAGCTCTTCAATTTATTTTCTAATAGTACTGTATAGGGGAGGGATATTGATGAATTGCTGCCGTTTTTAATAGTGTTTAACTGGCTTCTGGTTTTTGTTTAGGGGGAAGCTGGGGCGGTATCCTCCTTGGCCAGGAAAGGTAAGTTCTTCAACCTAGATTCTAATCTGTTCTTTATCTGCTGGTTCTCTTGCATATTCAAACTGTCTAAAATTTTTCTTTTTGTTTCAGTGTAAGCATTTTGGCAGGTTTCAAAACGGATTAGGTGCAGCGAGTTAGTTTTTATCTTAGTTTCTGCTGAACAAGTTTTCCCCTACTTTTTGTTTATAGGGCTTTGTTAATAAAGAGCTGACTTCAAGGTAGCAGACAGAAAAATAAATTCCTTGAATGCACATGAACTTTAATAAATATATAATTTATTATAACTGCAGTTCTGTTTTTCAAACGTGAAGTTTAGATCTGAGTTACGTCCACAAGACGAGCCATAATTTTACTTTGTGATAAATTTAGAACCGCTGAGAGGTAGAGACAAATCTATTTCCGATGAATACTGTTGGATAGAGCAGGGACTGTTAAGTTAGCAATCAATTGTTCACCCAAGTTATTTAGCAGAGAGAGCATACGGAACATTATTTCAAGGTGCTCAGCTTTCCTGTTATACTTCCTGATCATGTAATTGCTAGCTCTCCTGCCAGAAAGCATGCTCTGCACACTAACTCATAATTTAGCTTTAAATCTCCTGTAGTGCTGTGCTAAATCCTTCTTTCTATCTCTGCCCAGTTCCAGCATGGTGGTATTTTAAAAACTTAGGATAAAAACGATTAGTGTATCCATGGTTATGATTCTACCATACAAGTATTGAGTGGGAACTTGTGCTCTGCACGCTTAATTCCTTGGTAAATTTTTCCATTGTTTTCTTTATTGCTGCAGCACGAGTTCTGAGCAATGTTTTTCCCTCAGAAAAATCAAAGCGATAGGCAATAAATACGACCAATGCTTAGATTTACTACTGGTCTGATGCACCTTTTATATTGGAATAAAAATGCTATCCTTAAAATAATCATAACCTTTCCCAGTGTTGCTTATTCAATACTTAATCAAGCATCATACAGATGGTCCTTGCTTATCGACTGCTTGTTCAGTGGCTATTCGAAGATACGACAGCACTGAAATTGGTTTACGACCAGACCTTGAATTTACGGCTGTCACAGTGTCCTTGTGGGTCACATGATTGCAATTTAAATATTTGGCAGCTGGCATACGTTTATGACAATCGTAGCATCCCACAGTCATGTGATCTCCATTGGCAACCTTCACAGCAAAGTCAATGAGGAAGCTGTCAGGAAATCACAAGTTACAGGCACACGATTTCACACTTAATAGTAATAGTAACAGAGTTGGAAGGGGCGTTGGAGGTCTTCTAGTCTAACCCACTGCTCGGGCAGGAAACCCTACATCACTTCAGACAAATGGTTATCCAACATCTTCTTTAAAACTTCCAGTGTTGGAGCATTCACAACTTCTGCAGGCAAGTTGTTCCACTGATTAATTGTTCTAACTGTCAGGAAATTTCTCCTTAGTTTTAAGTTGCTTCTCTCCTTGTTTAGTTTCCACCCATTGCTTCTTGTTCTACCCTCAGGTGCTTTGGAGAATAGTTTGACTCCCTCTTCTTTGTGGCAACCATGGGTGACCATGATAATGACCATGGGTGATTTACTTTACAACCATCTTAGCTGGAGCTAACATAAGTTGGGCTTGGTCATGTGATACTTCACTTTAAGATTGTGAATGATTGTTAGTCACAATTGTGGTTGGTAAGTGAGGACCGCCTGTATGGCTTTTGTTTACGTAACATCCAGATTTTTAAACAATAATTAATATTACATTGCGTTATGAGAAATCTAGTCATTATCCTAGCTGGTTTATGAATTCTGACCCAATCAGTATGCTTCCATTTGCTAGGCCTTGCCCTTTATGGGGAATGCAACATTTGTCTTCAGCTAAACTAAGTTGGTTTTTTTGTGAACTGAGCTGTGAAATTGCCATATTTAATCTATATCAGAAACACAAAATTGTTGAACACGACTTAATTGAATTGAATTGAACTGAACTGAATTGAATTCTTTATTGGCCAAGTGTGATTGGACACACAAGGAATTTGTCTTTGGTGCATATGCTCTCAGTGTCCATAAAGAAAAAATAAAATATATTCATCAAAAATCATAAGATACAACACTTAGTGATAGTCATAGGATACTAATAAGCAATCAAATCATACTAGGAAACAATAAAAACAATATAAGTTGTAAAGATACAAGCAGCATGGATATAGCCATAAGTGGGACTTCACAATACGTAAGTCCTGTTACATGCAGAAGTAATGGTCATAAAGCCTTGTCTGCTGTTGCTTTGGGTAGTGGAGGTTTTTTAAGGTACATGACAACTGGAGCCCCAAAAGGTGCATTTTGTTCGTAAAAATGTGTGTTTGTGCCTTCAAGTCAGTTTTTGACTCCTGGTGACTGCCTGGAATAGTCTCTGCAGTTTTTTAGAAGTGGTTTGCCATTGGCTCTTTCAAAGAGTTGAGAGAGAATGCTTAGTCCAAGGTCGTCCAGCTGGCTGTGTACCTAGGGTGGCACATGAAATTGCATTCTCTCTAGCCTGGCCCCTTAACCACTACTCTCGGAAACCTCTAAACATGAACCTTAAAACAAAGCCAGTATAAACCAGAAGCCAGAATTCAGTTGAGTAGAAGGTTCCCGTTAGCAAGTTTTGTTGCTTTCTGGATTTGTGGCAGCACCACTGGAGCCAGGAGCTTTTAAACTTACTGCCTTTATCTGTGTCTTTCGCCAGAGGTTTGAATGGGAGTCTCCTCCATTTCTATCCCCAAAGAATTTTTCGGAGCATAAAACGCACCTTAGTTTTTGGGGAGGAAAATAATAATAAAAAAAATTCTGCCTACCAGCATCCATCTGGCTAGCGTCCTTAGCAAACAGCCTGGAACAGGTATATTAGCCTTGCAAAGATCCGTTTTAAAGGCTGCTTTTTTAGGCTCGCAGAGCTCGGTTTGATAGGTTGTTTTAGCCTTGCAAAGGTCCGTTTTAAAGACTGCTTTTTCAGGATCGCGGAGCTCGGTTTGATAGGTTGTTTTAGCCTTGCAAAGGTCCGTTTTAAAGACTGCTTTTTTAGCCTTGCAAAGCTCGGTTTGAGGTTGTTTTAGCCTTGCAAAGCTCCGTTTCAGAGGCTGGGCGAGGCTAGATTCAGTGTATAAGACGCATCCAGATTTTCACCCTCTTTTGGGGGGGGGAAAGGTGCGTCTTATACTCCGAAAAATACGGTAGGTAAGATTGAGAAAGAGTGATTACCCCAAAGTCACAAGGCGAATCTGCCGTCAAACAAAAATTTGAACCCGTACCACATTTCATATTATTGCACTATGTGACACTATGGCAAATATACCTTTAATTTCCACAAATGTTTAATCTTATTTCAGAACTGTGTCTTTTAAAGCACAACAATTCTGCAGGGAATATTGGATGAACCTTGAGAAAAAATCTGTGTTCTCTCTCTTAACTGTTGCTGCTTTCCCCCCTCCCCTCCCCTCCCTTTTTTTAGATTGTCAACCCACCTAAGGACCTGAAGAAACCACGTGGGAAGAAGTGCTTCTTTGTGAAGTTTTTCGGAACTGAAGACCAGTATGTGGCCCACTCCTTTTTTTTTCTCCTTTTATCTGGAAGAGAAAACAAATATATGTTTTTTTAAACTTTGGAGCCTTTGTAGAGAAGCTCTTGCTCACATACTAGAATTTCCGTCTTTCTGTTAAGTTGTCTTAACCTCTCAGCCAGTAGAAAAAGATACCTTAGAATCCGTGTTAAAGATGAGTAACTGAATCTGGCCCATGGATGGATTCCCACCCGTTGGCTAGGAGATAGCCATCTCAAAGAGGGCTTCTTTTTGATGAAGTTAGAATCGGGGAGTGTTCTTCTGAAGGGAGGAAGACATTTGACACAGGAAGGTAGGGCGAGATAATTTCCAGCCTCTTCTTTCTCGTGGAATATAACTCCTTGTTTTAGATAATTTAAAAAAAAAACAGTTGGGAAGAGTGATCAGATGGAGAAAGCAGGGCATTCGGCCCCGTAAGCAAGATGGGAATCACCTTTTTGCCTGTGTGGAATTGAAAATAAACGCAGCAGAATCATAAGAATTCAATATAAATTGATTTCATTGGCATGTTTGGAACAACAACATGTTTGGTGCACTTTGTTCCATCATGGTTTGGACATCCCATCCCCTTGAACAAGCAAAGATCTAATAAGTGATCAGGGAACTTTTTTTTTTCTAGAGAGCTGGGAATTTTGTAAAATGGGATTTGGGGCAATTGATGAATGTTTAATTTAGAATAGCAATAGCAGCAATAGCAGCAATAGCACTTAGACTTATATACCGCTTCATAGTGCTTTCCAGCCCTCTCTAAGCGGTTTACAGAGTTCAGCATATTGCCCCCAACAATCTGATTCCTTATTTTACCAATCTCAGAAGGATGGAAGGCTGAGTCAACCTTGAGCCGGTGAGATTTGAACTGCTGAACTGCAGTGCTACACTTTAACCACTGCACCACCTCGGCTCGGTATGACTACAGAATGACTACAATCTGAGAAAACATAGTTTTAAATTCTTCAACATAGGTTTATTCAATAAAATTGTAAAAATGAAACGAGTGGGGGGTGCTTTATTACTGTTTAGATTACAGTGTGATCTGTAGGGTTCAGTCCTTAGGATACTACAGTGTTAAATATTATTTCTAGTGAGCCAGATTACTCCATAATCTGGTGCTGTAAAGTAGTTTCATTTGTTCACAGCTTGTTAAGCCTTTGAAAGGCTGTTCAGCGTGCTATATAATATAACACTTTTTAAATGGAGAATTCATTCTCGCTCTCGCTTCAAAATGGGGGCTGTATCTGAAATGCTGTTCAGTACCAGCACAGATTAGTGAACAGATTGCAGCTGTGAAAGGGTCAGTCTTTCCAAGTAAATTGTGCACGGCTCAGAATTCAACTTGGAAAAATCTTATCGCTTGCTGTAGGAGAGCAGCGGAAATGTGGGGGTCTGGGAAATTAATGAATCGAATCCTGCTATAAGGAGAGTTCTATATGCCCTGCTATTTTAGTGGGGCATAAAATATAGTAAATGGGAATTAAAAGTTCCCAAAACAAAAATGGATTTCTAGCTTCCACAGCAAATGTACGTTTACTGAGATTTCAGAAGCCAGGGAGATCACTACAGATCTCTATTTACAACAATTCGTTTAGTGACCGTTCAGAGTTACAACAACACTGAAAAAAGTGACATCTGGCCATTTTTCACACAGCCTTTGCAGCATCCCCATGGTCACGTGACCAAAATTCGGATGTTTGACAACTGGCCTGTATTTATGACGGTTGCAGTGTCCTGGGGGGGGGGCAGTCATGTGATTTCCTTTTGCAACCTCCTTACAATGAGGAAGCCAGATTCACTTAACAACCGTGTTACTAACTCAACAACTGCAACGATTCACTTAACAACCGTGGCAGGAAAAGGTGGTAAAATGGAGCAACACTCAATTTAACCCCTGTCTCGCTTAGCCATGGAAATTTTGGGCTCGATTGTGCTTGTAAGTCGAGGACTACCGTGTTTCCCTGAAAATAAGACCCTTATTTTCTTATATTTTTTTGAACCCTGAAATAAGCGCTTGGCCTTATTGCCATGCACTCAAAAGCCCGATTGGGCTTATTATCAGGGGATGTCTTATTTTGGGGGAAACAGGGTACCTGTATTGGAAAACCAGCATTTAGAAAAGAAGATTAAGAAGCCTGGATGATGTCTTGGTTGCTTCTCTGAAACTGTAAAGGCAGGAGGCTTTGGGAGCATCTCCCTTCCCCAAGGAAGTTGGCTTTCATTCCTACTAGTCTCTATTTCGGCACCACACCTTTGGTAATGGAGCCAGGACACATGCTCCAAGTCTTATTCATGTATCTGCTAGATACATGATTAATACATGATTAATATTTCTCTCTGGTGTGCATGGTACATGTAGAGCACGGAAGCAAGCTCGTATCATAAGAGCCAAGCGGCTTATTGATATTTTGGGGTTTGGAAATTTAGCAGAAGAAAGGTTGGGTTCGGTTTCAGTTAATCGATGCTATCAATTTCTCCGGGGCCACATTTCATCTTTGCCGCAATTCCAGTTTCCTGAAATGCCCTCGAGCCAGTTCTGTGTGATGATGAGATACCATTCCTATAGGACTTCTAAGGAAACAAAATCATACTTCCTTATCTACCTAGAGTAGTTTGATTCTTTTTTCACACACTCAACTATATTTTGAGCCACCTAACACACTCATTGAAGTGGTTCCTATTTCTCTTTTTGCTTGTGAATACTGCAGGGATTTGAAAAAAGGTATGTCAGTTCAGGTTAATATATCCTTGCGCTAAATAATCCTATCCTTTGCTCATGGTCCTTCAGTGCCATCAGGAGGTCTCTCTTCTCTGCATGTAGCCCCAAGTAAAAGTAAATGAACATTATGGGTTATGTTGTTATAGCAGTGGTCCCCAACCTTTGGGGCTTGGCGGCCTGGCTGGTAGGGGGAGAAGGGAACTGGGCCACGTGAGTGGCAGGCCGGCACATACATGCAGCCCTTGCGTGGCTGGCTGGCTGGCTGGCACACATGCGCAGCTCGACTTGCACGCACGATGGGCCGCCCTGCCCACTCAAGTCACGCAAGTTGAGCTGCACGCACTCCGGCCAGCCACTCGCATGACCCAATTCTGAATAGGCCACGGCCCACAGGTTGGGGACCCCTGTATTAAGGTAATACAGCCGTTGTCGCATATTCTGAATCAGTGTTGAAGCTTCAGAGGGTATAACAGGAATTGTTAAGTAGATGTATAAACTAACAGTAAGATGGAAATGTCTTTTGTTTATGCCTTCTCTGTGAATGAATTTATGATGCTAAGAATTCTGTTTGGTAAAAAGTTTTCTTTTGATTTCACTGCCAAAATAATAACTCTGACTATACAAAGGCTCTAGGAAATGCAGGTAGTCTTTGACTTAGTTACAACAACATTGAAAAAATTGTCTTAGGACCGTTTTTCACACTTAGGACCATTGCAGCATCCCCGTGGTCACATGATCAACATTCAGATGCTTGGCAACTGGTTCATACTTATGACAGTTCCAGTGTCCCCGAATCATCTGATCCCCTTTTGCGACCTTCTGACAAGCTGACAAGTCAATGGAGAATCCAAATTCCCTTAACAACCATGTTACTAACTGAACAAATACAACGATTCCCTTAACAACCGTGGCAAGAAAGGTCGTAAAATGGGGCAAACTCACTTAACACATTTTTCACTTAGCAACAGAAATTTTGGCCTCAATTCTGATCGTAATTTGAGGACTACCTGTATCCGGGACTGCTCCACCCATTTGCTTAAATTGGTCTCCACAAAACAAGCAGGAACAGGAAGGGAAAGCAGAGCCTCAACTGAAAAATGAACAGTGATTATTCCTAAATCTTGTTTTAAAAGTGAAGCAGAAAAAAAGTATTTACAATTTAGAAAGTATGAGGGATAAAACCATGTCAGTTTTATTTGCCCCGGGCAAATTCCATTCCTGAGGATGAGGCTTATTGCATGCAGCATCATACAGCCATGTTATGATAATGAGGTGCCTGCCATATGTCTGGGTCAGCTTTGGCAGCGACCCTGTGGAGAAAGGAAGGAAGGTTTTGATAGGGGGCAGAAACATAGATTCCCTCCCCCCCCCCCACTGGCTAAAAAAGATGCCATTGTAACTGAAAGTGACCATTTTGTTCTTTTGACTATGGACAATGTGATTCTGGTTTCTTTTCACTAGTGCTTGGATTAAAGTAGAGCAGCTGAAACCTTACCATGCCCACAAAGAAGAAATGATCAAAATCAACAAAGGCAAGAGGTTCCAACAAGCTGTGGATGCTGTGGAAGAATTCCTCAAGAAAGGAAAAGGCAAGGACCAGGTAGGTGGACCTTCAGGGAGTGCTGCCAACTTCCCCTATTCTTTGGAGTCATGGATGGGCTGAGCTGTTTGTACGACCGTTTCGCTTCCGTCTCCGAAAGGAATTGCATGTTTTGTCTCTCGGGTTGTGGCTAGAGGATCACAGTTAGGATCACAGTTTCCGCCTTTGAAAAGTTGTTCATTTTCAACCGTTGACGGTCCTGCCTTGGATTGATTTGGATAAAAGGAGATCAAAGGGTCACTTGATCCTAGAGCACTTGGAGGTGTCTATCTGCTGTGCACTCTGGAATTGGGGCCTGGTTCTTCTTCAAAAGGAGCTCCCGGTGTAGAGCATGTGGCTGTACTTTGAGCTTCTCCTTGTTCAGTAGCTTAAATATGTTAACTTTTATTTATTTGTTTATTTTTAATTTGGGGCCTTTGGCGCGCTTCAGACACCTGGCCAGACACACCTCGGGTTTGGTGAGTGTGGGGAAATGAAACCGCTGCCAGCTGATGGCCCCCCCCCCCCGTCTTTTCCTCATCCTTCTGTTCTGTGATCTCTCAGGCGTCTTCTCATAACTCCGCTGAAGAGAAGAACCGGCGTAATTCCAGTGAAGAGAGGGGGAAGCAGTCAGTGGGAGAGGAGAAACACAAAGCGGGGTTGTCAGAAAGGAAACCGAAAAAGCGAGCGTCTTCTGTGTCCTCCGAGCGAGGATCGAAATCCCCCCTGAAGAGAATGTACAAGCAAAGCCCCCGGAAGCGAGGGCGCCCACCCAAAGACGAGAAGGTTTGTGTTTTGCTGCGCATTCCTTCCCGTGCTCCTGTGAGCTTCTCCAGATGGATATATAGTCCTAACAGCCATCCAGATGACTTCATTGTTGTGACCGTTCGGAAAAATTGCATGTCTTTAACCATTTGGGAACCTACCGCCTAATATCCATTCAGAGTCAGTAATTAACTTGTATTAGCCAGCCCTTGTGCGTTACTATACCTGAAATGTTCTAGGCCTTGTTAAAAGTCAACAAGTGGCATCGGGCCCTCCATCTTGCCGCACACCAGCGGAGGAAATGGTGACACAGTTTTTACCTTTGGTAGTTCCAGAGCACCTTCTGTTAACATCTCCATCTCATTTGTGTGTCTGATCCATCTCCAACTACATAAGGACAAGTGGCTTAAATTGTAGTGTGATAAGATGAAGAAACACTCCAGAAGTGAATGATCCCACCAGAAGACATCAATAATTCCTCATATTTTCTTGCCAATATTGGAGCTTTCTCCTCTCCCATGTTGTGGTGTGACTCATCCTTGGACATTTAGAGTTCACTTGTAGAACGTTTGCCTCTCCTCTCCTCTCTCCAAGATTTCGAACCTCTAGCTGGTGACCTTCTCAATGTAGTTGTAAACAAACAAAGTGGATAATGCTAGAATGTGCGTTCTTTACCGGGTGACGAACCTGAAGGTCGTTATGAAACAGATCAACCAAGATATACTAGAATTTCATACCACATATCCACAATCAGACTTTGTGCCACTCCTGTCGTCCACTGCCTTTTTCCCAATTCACAGTTGTGAATCTGCTTCTTCTGGTTTTGGATTTAAATGCTGACAGCTTTCAGAGGCAATCTAATATCTTGCTGGTGACAGACCAGATTTCTGTCTTAATGTTACTTACAGTAAGGTTTTGAATTCTGGAGTTTTCTTCATTGGGGCTTGCACTTTGGTAATACAGACTTTTTCTTTTCTTTTCTTTGAACCTTGGAATTTGCTTATTGCCATGAGGTTTATCTGTGGTATTATTTGCTTTGGAATTGTGAAGGAAGCTTCTAGGCTTTAATCTGGAAGAACAGAAACCTGCCAAAGATTGAGTAACTAGTGGCTAGGGTTGTTTTGTTTTTAACATGGTTAACAATAACCAACTTACCTTTCAAGGATGAGGAAGATGATGATTTTGAGGGCTTGTGCCTGGATTTCTTTCGCAAAGTGAAAAAGGTGGCAGAGAAATTGTCGTGAGAGCTTTTAGCATTCTGGGAAATGAATAAAATGACATCTTCTTCCTTTCTCCCTCCAGCCCCGAGATCTCTTTTATAAGGCATTCAATCATGCATATATCCTAGATTCCATTAGCCTCTGTCTTGTGATGCCTTAGTAATTTGCTTTCTTGATGATGATGCTTCTCACATTCAACTGTCATCCCTGCATAACTTCCTGCTTTGAGACTTTGTGGAAGGGACATTTTCATGAAAGACAGCCTAACATGACTCCTGATTGTAGAGAAGTAAACACATGGAATGCATGAAAGATAATTAGAGGTAGTGGTGGTGGTGGTGGGAGCAGTGGCTGTTAGCTGTTCTGGTTCCTGAGTTGTCTTGGTAACAAAAATTGCCTAGGTTATGGTTGTTGGATCTCGTAGAGTGGCATAATACTGAAACTGGGTTTCAAAGGCTGGTGGAAAATACGTCATTAAGAGTTCTGTAACGGAGGATGAGAGTATTAAGATACCAAATAGCTTTTTGCTTGTAAAATAATGGACCTAGAGCAGTGTTTCCCAACCTTGGCAACTTGAAGATGTTTGGACTTCAACTCCCAGAATTCCCCAGCCAGCGAATGCTGGCTGGGGAATTCTGGGAGTTGAAGTCCAGACATCTTCAAGTTGTCAAGGTTGGGAAACACTGACCTAGAGGTTTGTAAGAACAGAGGCCAGATGTCTGGATTTGTTATATTGCTGTTATTGCTTAGTTATTCCTAGCTGATAGGAAAATGCTCTGGGTATATTCCTCCTAAAATTCGAAGTAATGCAGACTAGCCTTCTCCAACTTAGGCTGCCAGATGCACCTATTTTAACTCCCAGAATTCTCAGCACGGTATTATTGCTGAAGTGGCTGGAAAATTTGGGGTGTTGAAAGCCACAAATCCACAAAACAGACAGGTTGGGGGGGGGGAAATAGCTAGAGAATAAAAAATCGCTCCCACTAGATTTTGAAAAGGGATTTATTTTATTGAAAAATACTTTGCTTTTCAGTCATTCAAATCATTCTGTCTCCAGGGCATAGCATGTTTTCGAAATAAGATGATTAGAGCATAACCAAAATAGCAGGCAATGCAATTTAAGGCAAATGCCTGGCAAAATGAAAAAAAAATACTTTGGATGAAGATGTTCAGTAACTTGGATGGCAAAAGCTTTGATCCATATTTCAGGGTTTCCAACGAGCAGAAGATTTGTGAGGTGAAAACTATTCCCACTATAGATTCTAATCTCTGATTCTGTTAATAAACCATTGGTAAAACAAGTCCCATGTCAAAAAGTATTCTATTTCTTCCTATTCTTTTATTTTTAAGTGTCAAGCTTGTTTTTTTTGTGCTCCCAATATATCCATTATGTTTTTTTTCCAGGGCAGCTGGGCAGGGGAAATTATATAAAATGCCATCCATCTAAGGGCTCAAGTTAAACCCAACATGGAAATTAAATAAAAGTTACCAGCACCACATATATTTCAGCACTGTTAAAAACTGGATCTATAGCAGCTTATGTTGCACTGTTTTCAGCGAATACAGTTTAAACAGTGCTGGCTTAGAAGAGCCATAAAATGAATTTAAGTACTGCATTTAAGAAATGGGAAAGAAGAACGTTGCATGTGAATTCATGGGCAGCCACTTACAATATATATCTCTCTCTAGCTTTCTGGTGCCACATGTGCTTACTCTTTATGCTTGCTTTTGTTTAAATGAGAGGAATGGAAACTGCTGACCAGCTCAGCTATTCTCTTGACTTTTATCTCTCTCTCTCTCTCTCTCTCTCTCTCTCTCTCTCTCTCTCTCTCTCTCTCTCTCTCTCTCTCTCTCTCTCTCTCTCTCTCTCTCAACTTTGTTTCCATCTTATTGCAATATGTATAATTGTAGGCCAACCACTCCAGTTTTCTTCTTGGTGAAAATAAAGAGGATTGTGGTCTCATGCATTTGTGTAGATGTCATGAAAGAAAGACGCTGCTCTAGATGACTTTGCTCGGAGAGTAGGCTCTTTAAGGACTCTTTGGAATAAAATCTGTTTTGTCAAATAACATTTTCTTCCAACTTAACCGCTTCCCAAGATGGATTGTATGTACAGATTTGGGGATTCTACAGATGGTACTCACCACTGGTCTATATTCTCCACAGGACACGACAATTCCTGAGTCCAGCACAGTGAAGAAAATGATGACTGGCACCATGGCTGGCTTTAAGTGGCCACAGAGTGTAAGCGAGGTGATTTAATTCTTTGCATATTTCTCAGAAGAAGCAACAGTTCAACTCTTGGTGTATTGTGTGTGTGTGTGTGAGAGAGAGAGAGAGAGAAAGAGAAAGAAAGAAAGAAAGAAAGAAAAGAAAGAAAGAAAGAAAGAAAGAAAGAAAGAAAGAAAGAAAGAAAGAAAGAAAGAAAGAAAGAAAGAAAGAAAGAAAGAAAGAAAGAAAGAAAAAGAAAGAAAAGAAAAAGAAAAAGAAAAAGATAAATAGTATATCACATTCAAGCAATACAGGTAGTCTTCAACTTACAACAGTTCATTTAGTGACCATTCAAAATTACAACAGCACTGGAAAAAAGTAACACATGACTATTTCTCACACAACCGTTGCCACAGTCACATGATAAAAATTCGGACGCTTGGCAACTGGCATGCATTTATGACAGTGGCAGTGTCCCAGGGCCACGCGGTCACCTTTTACGACCCTCTGATAAGCAAAGTCAATGGGGAAGCCAGATTCAGTGTTACTAACTCGACAACTGCAGTGATTCACTGAACAACTGTGGCAAGATCATAAAATAGGACAAAGCTCACTTAACAACTGTCTTGCCTAGGAAGACAGAAATTTTGGACTCGGTTGTTGTTATAAGTTGTGGACTACCTGTACTGAAATCCTTACATGGATTAAAATGGTGATTAAAATCTTGTCCTGGAAGGTCTATGAAGTATGTCTGTATATGTTAAAATCATCTGTGGTTCCTCTACTTTGTTGAGTGTCACTTGCTGCTTCCTAAGAATGCTTGGGATAGCAGCTTAGAAGCCAATAATTTAAATCCGGTCCTTTTAAACTAGAAAATGTTTTCTTAGCCTATATAATCGTGATGGCGAACCAATGGCACGCATGCCAGAGGTGGCACGCAGAGCCCTCTCTGCTGGCACATGCGCCGTTGCCCCAGGTCAGATCTCCATGGTGTTTCTTTCGTGAGCTTCTGTTTCCCTGCAAACGAAACAGAAGCTCATGAAAGAAAAAGATCTTGCCGCGTTGCCAGTGTTGGGCTGCCCCGCCTCCCGCCGGCCAGCTGGTCTTTGGGGTCTGCTGCGCATGCAAGTGTGCACGTTTGCATGTCCGTGCATGCACATGTCTGCATGCTCGCGCATGCGCATGTTCAGACATGTCTGCGCATGCGCGCACACACATTTCAGTTTGGGCATGCACACACGCGCAGTTTGATCACTCGGTGTCTAAAAGGTTCGCCATCACTGCTATATAAGAAGGTAAAGTTTATAGGAAGGATCCATTTTCAGGCATTCTTCTGTATAGCTGCATGGATACTTTTCAGCCAATTCTTAGTATTTTTTTATTAATTACATTCCATAACCTGACTTTTTCATGTATTTATCCCCATCAAATGCATAATATTTATATTTGTCCTGAAGTAAGCAAAGGAGCTCAACATAATTGTTCTGGACTCCAAAAACGCAACAAAGACTTTTTCATCATCAGAATCTGAAAGTGAAACCCATTCATAGTGTGTAGAGATGCTTTTGCAAGTCTTGACATTTCATTGTGTTGGTTTCTCAATTTGTTCCTTTGCCCTTAACAGCCTGTGAAAGATGGTGACCCTCATTTCCATCACTTCCTGCTTAGCCAAACTGAAAAGGTGAGCCAAAAAAAACCCTTGGATTTTAGGCTGATACGTGGTTTGGGAAGGGTGGGTAGGCAGACTAACGGTCATCCCTTTAGTCAAACCAGAAGAACCAGCTATGCTGTCCAGGGAATTCTGGGAGTGGAAGTCTACAAATCTTCAAGCTGTTACAGTTGAGAAACATGGGTGTATAGGACACAGTTTTGAGCAGGGAGCAGAGAGAGCCAGTTTTATTCTCCTTCAGCTACAGAAATTCAGTAAATTATATGTGGCCAAGCACACTTTCTTAGCTTAATCAATCACAGAGGATTGTTGTGGGGAACATTGTTAAAAGAAGCATTGCCTATGACACCTCGAACTCCTGAATGAGAAGCAAGATATAAATCTAATTAAAAATACAAAGGATTTTTAAAAAAGAGAATCTAAGCGCATCTCGATTCTGAAGCTACAGCCTTTGTTCTGTCCCACCTAATTCCTTAAATCAGAATTTGCTATCCTAAGCTCTTGGCCATCACCCTATTTCAGGATGTGACCTCTACTTTCATGAGGTCTCTCGCCTGTTATTTCTCATATGTGCTTGGTGAGGAGAATTCCTTTCTTGTCCATGATAATTTGACTGATTGGGTGAATGGGGCCCCTTAGCCTGCAGCTGAGTTGAGGTTTGGCTGTTCTTCTACAACTTATGCTTTTATCTTTTCCACACAGCCAACAGTTTGCTATCAGGCCATCACAAAGAAGCTGAAGGTGTGTGAAGAGGTATAGAAGAGTTTGCTTTTGATTTCCTTTCATTGATCAGATCCTGCCCGTTTTGCTAAGGCGAAGTTGATCACTGACGGGTGTGTTCTTCCATAGGAAACCGGGTCGACTTCTATCCAGGCAGCGGACAGCACGGCTATCAATGGCAGCATCACTCCTACAGACAAGAAGTAAGAGGTCTCCTTTCTTGTCCTTCCTTCCTTCCTCCCTCCCCCCTCCCCCCTCTCTTTCTCTTTCTTGGTCTCTGCCTCTTTCTTTCTCTCTCTCTTTCTCTCTTTCATCTTCAAAATGAAAAGCCTTCCTTTTCTCTTCAGAATGAAAAGCCTTTCTTTCTTTCTTTCTTTCTTTCTTTCTTTCTTTCTTTCTTTCTTTCTTTCTTTCTTCAAAATGAAAAGCCTTCCTTCCTTTCTCTCTTTTTCTCTTTCTTTGTCTCTCCCTTTCTTTCTCTCTTTTTCTCTCTTTCTCTCATCTTCAAAATGAAAAGCCTTCCTTCCTTTCTTCTTTCCTTTTCTCTTCAAAATGAAAACCCTTCCCTCCCTCCCCCTTCCTTCCTTCCTTCCTTCCTTCCTTTCTTTTCTTTCTTTCTTTCTTTCTTTCTTTCTTTCTTTCTTTCTTTCTTTCTTTCTTTCTTTCTTTCTTTCTTTCTTTCTTTCTTTCTTCAAAATGAAAATTCTTCCTCCCTTCCTTCCTTCCTTTTGCTTTCATGCCAGCTGGCTAAACTTCACCGAGAAGTTGTGTGCATAAAATGAGAATGAATCCCCCCAAACCCTGCCGTGACCAATAGATGAAATTGTGGGAGTAGTGAAAAATAAAATTGTCCAGAGGCTCCCTCACACAATCCAGTGAATTTCCATTTGGACCTAAGTACTTTGTAAAAAGCCTCTTTTCATGGCACACTTCATTGCAAGATTCTGGTGGGAATGGTCTTGGAGTTGCATGAGAAGTCCCACCCCTCCATATGGCTCCTGAGCCACCAGAAAGGACAGGAAGAGGCGGGACTTTTGAATCTTCCAGGAAGGGCCCTCTGTGGCATATCTGCCTCCAGGCCCTCCTTGTGCTTCCCCCTCTCCTCGAGTGACAGGAGCCTCAGTTGCACTTCCTGTCATGCTGTCAGAGGCAGCTCCAGCTCCGCTCAGAGTAAGCTGTGGCCTGCTTGTCGCTGCAGCCATCTCAGGATGCCTTGCGTTTGCTGAAAGGAAACAAACTTTTAACAATGAAGGCATTCAGGTAAACCCTCAAACCCCAGCAACTCTTCAGCTCTCCTGATGCACAGTCGTAAACGGGCCCTTTTAGCTGTGCCTTGACAGCACTCTTTCGTGTTGTTTGCCTTTAGCTCTGCAGGACGCTCATAGGTGCATGGCATGGCAAAGCATAACCTGGTTAGGAATTGGCTTTCCTCAAATCAACTGTGAGAGGTGACACCAAGGAGGGGAAGCTGGTCTCTCTCTCTCTTTTTTTTTGCAGGTTCCTTAAAGTAGTTTTAATTGTTCTATTCTGGAGTCTGGCAGTCCTATTTTACTAAAAAAAAATGTGCGTAAAACTTTCTTAACCACAAGCGCTCTTGGGTAAGAGTTCCGCTTGTTAGCAGTGGCTTTCTTAATCATAAGCCCAGAAGTGCTGATAACAGGGATAGTAAGGCTTGAAACAAGGGTCTATGTTACTTGAAGATGTGCAAATATATATTTGGGGTTTGGGACCAAGAGAATCCTGCACTGCATCATGCTACACCACGCCGGGCTCTTGGTGTGTTGCTGACGCAGCTGCTTGGTGTGCACAGTCCTCTATAGCAGGGGTCTCTAACCTTGGCAACTTTAAGCCTGGCGGACTTCAAGCTGGCTGGGGAATTCTGGGAGTTGAAGTCCGCCAGGCTTAAAGTTGCCAAGGTTGGAGACCCCTGCTCTATAGTGTCGGATCTTTTATAAAGGAGTTCTGTGCGAGGACTGGCGGGGTTGAAAAACTTCCTGTCTCTTGGGAGCAATTGTCTCTTTGGATGCCACACACTGACTTGTGAAACAAGCGTTTGAGCAGAATTAGATCTCAAAATTGGTGAGACCACCCACTGTCTTGCTCTGGCCTCCTTTCCCCTATTCTTTTTTTTATGGAAAAATGAGTAGGAAAAGAAGATACAAGTCCTAGGGCCTGCAATAGAGGCACGGGTTCAGAAACCCTCCCGAGGCGGAAATAAATATCTTTTATGGCCATTCACTTGCTAATTGTTGTCGCATAGAGCAAGCTGTGTGATCAGTTTGGAACTGGGAATAATAGATTTCCCTTGGTTTATCCTTGTGCATCATTCTACTTGTTAACTCTGCCTCCATTTCCCTGCATCTTGATTTTTGTGAGGTTTGGAAGGAAAAAAAAGTGCCTGCAGATTTTCCCTGCGCAGTGACCCGCTCTCACCTTCTTTTTCCCTACGCAGGATCGGATTCCTTGGTCTCGGCCTGATGGGCAGCGGCATTGTCTCCAATTTAATAAAAATGGGTCACACCGTCACGGTCTGGAATCGGACCGCTGAGAAGGTAAGTTCCATTTCTAGTAAGAAATGAAGAAGTCTTCTGTCAAAAGGGGAACGAAGCCCCCGACCCGATCAAGGAATGCCTTTTGAATTGCTGATGGTCACTCAAGCCTGAAACGACGAGAGAATTTCTCTGTTTAGAAGATGCGAGAAAATGTACAGCAATATTCTTATCTATACTGTCACATTCTTTGTATGCTGAACAATGGACTATGGGCTTGACTTTATCGGAGAAGTAAGAAAGAAGGGAGCCAGTTTGGCGTCCTGGTTAAAGCATCAGGCTAGATTCTGGGGACTCTTGAGCTCTACTCCCACCTTTGGCAGAAAGCCAGCTGAGTGACCTTGAGCCAGTTCCCCCCCTCAGGCCAAGGAAAGGAGGCAAGGACAAATCACTTCTGAAAAACCTTGCCAGAAAAATTGCAAGGTCTCGTCCAGGCAGCCAGAGCCAGGAGTCAACGCTGACTCAAAAACATGCATTCTCTAGAAAGAGAAAAGCCATTTAACTAAAATGGATGCTTCCTGGCCCCCACCGCATTTGAAATGTTTTAAAATGGGCTTCTGAACACAGTAATTGGTTTGACAGCGCCAGCTTACGTTATCACCAAGATCCTTGTAGCTATGGTAACATTTCCATTCCCTCCGGTTCATTTCCCCCCCCCTCCCAATTTGTGCTATTTTTATGGCTGACAGCAGAAGCTCTGACTTAGGATAGCTGCAATGGCTATGCCCACATCAGTTTAGCCCCATGTTTTTTTTTTCAAAAATCATTCTGTTAGCGGTTTTTGTGAGCCTAGGGGACTGGATGAGGCAGTTGGCATTTCTTTAAGACCCTAAGGAGATCTACTAAGGAAAACCCTGCTATGCCATCTAGATCAGAGGTTTCCAACCTTGGCAACTTTATGAGGTGTGGACTTCAACTCCCAGAATTCGCTGAGGAATTCTGGGATTTGAAGTCCACACCTCATAAAGTTGCCAAGGTTGGAGACCTCTGATCTAGATAATGGTACAGCAGCAGCTGCTTAAGAAGAGACCTGTGTCGTTTTGGGATAGGGCAGTAATGTGGTGGGTCACCTAAGTTACCTCTCTGGCATTATTCCAGTCCAGTACATGTCCAAGCCCACGTTTGTCAATCAAAAGATTGGTGGGTAGGATTGGACATGGGGTTCAGTCCTTTAGATCTCCATGCCATTTCCACTAGGCAACAAAAAAACTCTCTTGGATCAGCAAGAGCTTGGAGCCCTTTCATACTTGCTGTTACACAAAGGTAATCTAGCTGTTGCAACAGCTGAGGACATAGACATAGACTTCCTTGGCCCTGATAAGGTTCCCGGTATGAATACCCGGTAAGCCCATCTCCAAAGATAATGTTGTAACGACCTTTCTAGAAAGCAGAGAAGGGATTTCTTTGTTACCTGGCAAGCTTAGATACCGTATTTTTCAGAATATAAAACGCACTTCCCCCCTCCTAAAAGTGGGTGAAAATTTCGGTGCGTCTTATAGACCGAATACGGGCCTGTTTTTTGGCTCCCGAACTTTCCGCATGTTGTGTTTTCGCACTCCCCTGCCCCCAGAAGCACTCTGCGGGCCAAAAACGGCCACATTTTTGGTGAAAACGTGCCTTTTTTTTGCCTGCAGAGTGCTTCTGGGGGCAGGGGAGGGAAAAATGCAATGTGCAGAGGCCAAAAACTATTTTTTTCCTCCTGAAAATCTAGGTGCGTGTTATAGTCCGAAAAATATGGTAATTATCTTTGCTTTGGTTCAGATGAAGTTACTTGATCCGAGAAGACAGCTTTCTGTTGCCTACTGCAAATGGCAGAACTTTATTCTGACCCAGACCGAACATTTCCTGGGGTTGCATTGGGAGGTCTCCAACTACCGTATGTGGGCTTCAACTCTCAGAACTCACAGCCGTGGCTGCGGTGGCGGATTTGGGGGCATATCGGGGTTCCGAGGCTCATTTTAATTCTTACATTTGGGTCTGTGACTTTTGCAGTGTGATTTGTTCATCCAGGAGGGGGCCCGGTTGGGAAGAACCCCCGCTGAAGTAGTCTCGACCTGCGATATCACTTTTGCCTGCGTATCTGACCCCAAAGCAGCCAAGGATGTAAGGATTACCTCTTTTTACTTGCATGTGCCCCGCTGCTCTGTCTCCCCCCCTCTGCCCACCCTTTGCCACAGAGTGATCCTGTCTGCTTTGTTAGGACCAGAATTTTCTCATTTGGCCCAACTGCTATGACTGTGAATGACTCTTGAAGGCTTCATTTACACTTCTCCTAATTTGTAGGGAATGGCAATGCAGAAAGCCTGTTTAGATTTTTTAAGCAGAAGTCAATAGTTTGAACTTCTTCATCGGTGTCCTTGTACGTGCACAAACACCCTTTGCTTCTGCAGATAATTACTTCTCCTTTGAAATCACAAGGGCACACTAGCTTTTCTCATAGGGAAGCTAAGAGAGGCTGAAAACACACAAAAGCATCCTAATTGTCCAAGAGGCCTCGATTCATTCAGCAGAGGAGGGAGAGGAGATATGAAAGAGGCTTGAAAATGGTGCTAATTGAGCATTCTCACAGTTTTTACTTTTAACTTGCAAAAGGAGATAACATTCCTTATCCTGGGGGAGGTTGAGGAAAAACGGCTCTCCTTCAAAGAGGAGCCAGTTCACTGCAGTGTTAAATATTTATGAAATGCTCTTTTGATATGCAGGACAAGGTCACACTAGTTTTTCAGATGGTCTCTTCTGCCGCACGTAATTGTGCCAAATATTTAATCACCTCTGAAAAGCTTTATACTGTCAAATGAGTGGATTAAGTCACCAGTACGTGGTTGGTTTGGAATATTTTCAAGTCTGTGGAATTACAGCTATTGCTTTCTGCAGGCTCGGTTCACAGTTGCTGTTTAGTTTAGCTTTACGGGATTATATTGTGTGTGTTTTTTCCCCCTCTCGCAGCAGTCCTATGAGAGCTCACTTATTCCTGGTTGTCATTTGGGGCAATTAAGTTACCTGAAACCATCAAACACTGGAACCAGAACTGTACTCTTGTAGGCCTCTTGAAGGATTTCAAACCATAAATGCCTTACTCTGTTTCGTATTGCTAAAAATGTGAAAATCAAAGACAGCCGCAGTCCCGTTCGTTAAAAAAAATATATCTTGAAATGGGTATTATGATAACGGCATTATTGGCCAACTGCCAAGAAGGATGCAGGCTTTTGAATTCCCACGAATTCCTCATTGGCATAAGCTTCATTGAGCGTTATGGCAATCTCTGGATTATCGTGGGGTAGAAATATGGGCAACATACATAAATTAATAGGTAGAGCACCCAAAGTCATCTTGTAGAGGAGATGGGCAGCACAAAAATTTATTAAAGAAATAGAGAGTCCTGACATAGGACTGCTATTGAAATTCTGAAATTCTGCTTTTAATCACACCCTTAAAGGGAAATGCCAATTAACTCTGTTAAATGTTATTGAGAACTATGCCATTCCAGGAACTCTGGGATCAAGTGACTGGCAAACACCGATTGGCCAGTTTTGAAAATTCCACTATTTGTTTGTACTGGGACTCATCTAATGTAGAACGTCTAGATCTAAAGCCCATCTACTCAACCTTGACGGCTTTTAAGTTCCGTGGACTGCAATTCCCAGAATTTCTCAGCCAAATGTTGTTGAAGTCCACAGCTCTTAAGATCAGGTTTGAGAAGCACTGAGCTAAAGGTTTTTTCAACTTGTGACGTTGTGAGAGGTCTGTGGCCAAGGGTTCAAAAGCTCGCCAGAGTATGACAGCAGCAGCAGGAAAGGAGCCCTTGGCACAGCTGAATGTGACCTATTGTGTCGTTCAAGGCAATTAGGCTTCATTGTGCTGGATTCCTTGCGCAAAACCAGCTCAAGCAAAGGCTAGTGAATTGGGCAAAATAAGTCTACCACAAAAACCAGGTGAGTGGCCGATTCCATCTAACTCCAGTGCAGCTGTGGAGTTAATTTGAACCACGTAACATAGAAGCTGGTCTGCTTATCTCCCTTTAGGACGTGCAGAAACACTTTTGTCTCGCCAGATCAATCTGTGAGTCATACCACATCTCTGTAGAAGCCTGTCCCCTCCCAGTGAACTGATCTTTTTAAGATAGCCTGTTTTCATACTTCATATAATTGGCCTGCTGGTGTAACTAACTGGCTCTAGAACCATTGCAATGTTGTAAATGAATTCTATCCTTGTTCTTTCTATGTTTCTCTGTTGTTGTTCAGTCGCTAAGTCGTGACTCTTCGCCACCCCATGGACCACAGTATGCCAGCCTCCCCCCATCCTCTGCTGTCTCCTGCAGTTTGCCCAAATCCATCTTCATTGCATCGATGACACTATCTAGCTCTGCCGTTCCCTTCTTTTCCTTTCAATCTTTCCCCGCATCAGGGTCTTTTCCAATGACTCCTCTCTTCTCATTGCAGGAACTGGGTATGTCTAGTTTAATGAAAAGAAGGACTAGGGATGAAGTGATAGCAGTGTTCCGATATCTCGGGGATTGCCACAAAGAAGAGGGAGTCAAGCTATTGTCCAAAGCACCTGAGGGTAGAACAAGAAGCAATGGGTGGAAACTAATCAAGGAGAGAAGCAACTTAGAACTAAGGAAAATTTTCCTGACAGTTAGAACAATTAATCAGTGGAACAACTTGCCTCCAGAAGTTGTGAATGCTCCAACACTGGAAGTTTTTAAGAAGATGTTGAATAACCATTTGTCTGAAGTGGTGTAGGATTTCCTGCCTAAGCAGGGGGTTGGACTAGAAGACCTCCAAGGTCCCTTCCAATTTATTCTATTCTATTCTATTCTATTCTATTCTATTCTATTCTATTCTATTCTATTCTATATTCTATTCTATTCTATTCTATTCTATTCTATTCTATTCTATTCTATTCTATTCTATTCTATTCTATTCTATTCTATTCTATTCTATTCTATTCATTAGGTGGCCAAAGTATTTGAGCTTCATCCTCAGTATCTGTCTTTCCAAAGAACAGTCATGGTTGATTTCTTTGCACAGGTGTATTTAAGACATATTTATCCATAACACGAAAAGGCAGTATGAGTGTATCAATAGGGAACTTCCACTTGGAGAAGTTTATTGCTGGGCTGTATAAATCTAAGGTTCCTTTCAAACTGAATGGTCACAAGCAATTTAGAAGTTCTTGATTGGGCCATATAAAACTTTGCAGAAGCTGTACAGCCCAGTATTATCACCATTTTGTCCCAAAGGTGCTTTTTTCAGGAGGCAACTGAACTTCCTTTTTTTCTTTTCTTTGAAGACGTTTCGCTTCTCATCCAAGAAGCTTCTTCAACTCTGACAGGATAGTGCGGAATGGGAGGATTTATATTCCTTGCAGACAGCTGGTCATTTGTCTTCAACGACCCTCTAAAATGATGCAAGTGACCAGCTGTCTGCAAGGAATATAAATCCTCCCATTCCCCACTATCCTGTCAGAGTTGAAGAAGCTTCTTGGATGAGAAGCGAAACGTCTTCAAAAGAAAAAAAACAAGGAAATCCAGTTGCCTCCTGAAAAAAGCACCTTTGGGACAACCGTGACCTAGATGACTGAGAATCTCGACAGATTTACCGTTTTGAAAACTATAATGCATTCTGTCCGAGCACCCACCAGTTGTATCGTAACTCTGAGCAGTGAAGCGTCCTTAGAGCTGCCTGCTAACTTCAGGAGGAAGCCGCTACTCCTATAGCAGAGAGTTTGGAAGCCTGGGAGAAACTCAGCTAACGATTACGGGTGCAGTGATCAGTGATCGGTAGGAGCCCCTTTGGCATTGGCTAGGTTGGGTTTACTTTGCAGACACCCTATTGCTTTACCCCTCTTCTCTTCCCCCAGCTGGTGCTTGGTCCCAGCGGAGTGCTCCAGGGCATCCGTCCAGGGAAGTGCTACGTGGACATGTCGACCGTGGATGCAGACACTGTTACGGAATTGGCTCAGGTAACGGTGCTGTGGGGTGTGTGTGATAATATGTGAGAAGGACCTTGGGGGATGAGGGGAAGAGGTGCGGGCTAAGGAACAACCAGACATGAGAGATCCTTGGGTGTTTCCTTGCAGACGTTTCATTAACCAAACTAGGTAACATCATCACTAGCACTGATGATGTTGCCTAGTTTGGGTACTGAAACGTCTGCAAGAAAACAGCCACGCTCAAAGAACGGATCTCTCATTTCAACCCTGAGCTACAAATATTATGCTTTATTGGTAGAAATCAGACAAGAAGGGTAAGGATTGTTTTAACGGAGAAAGAAACTTGGGAAGGACCTTTTCTGGATCAGAAATTAAAAACTCGGAGAAGCAGCTTGTTCCTTCAGATTTTAAATATTCTGCTAACGTAGCCTTACGGTAAAGGAAGATTACGCTCATCTAGTTGTGTTTCTGGGCTGCCTGGGAGGCCTGACTCTGGGCTTGCTCGAATGGCTTTTGAAATATTTAACGAGTCGACTTGGTGTACAAAAGGGCATGCTAATCTTAACCACAGAGAGAGAGACGCTATTCTTTTTATTTTAAATGATAAGTGAAACTGGCTGAACCACCTTTCTTAGTTCTCCCAAGTTTTAGGTTTTTTTCTTTTCCATAGTCCCTTCCTCACAAGCAAAACGTGTGTATGAAGACTTGTGTATGTGTGGATATTATTGATTGATTTTTAAAATAAGTTGTTTATTTTTTTATTTTTTTACAAACACATCAAATCAGTGCGTGAACAGTGTGGCACCTGGTTGTTTTACATTCTAATACAAATAAAACTAGTAAAATTAATCATAATTATTACATTCAATCAACTTATATATTTCTAATAATGATACACAATTATAATAAGTTGTGTATAATATAATACACAATTATAATAAGATTAATAATATGTCATTATTCAATTATCCCATGTTTTCTCTTATTGTTACTTTTGTTTTACTATATAAAAGTGTATACACTAACATTCCCCCTTCTCTCATTTCTGTCACTTATTCTAACTTGTAATCATATCACCTTTTACTAAAAAAAACATTTTCTATCTATCCTACCTAACTTCTAGTCATGTCACCTACCAAAAAGAAAGAAAGAAAATAAGAGAGAAAAGGAAAAGCAAATCGAAACAACAACAGAAAAAAAAAATCATCTATCCATCGTCTCTTGTCCGCTTAATTGCTATGCTTTTTTTTTTAAACTTGCCTCCCAAATTCCTTCTGGATCTCTATATCAGACTCAGCTTCTTGGGTATTCAATACCCTCTTCCACTGCCTGACTTGTGTATGTGTGGATATTGTTGATTGATTTTCAATGCTTATAGTTTCCCCCAATTGCAAAACATTCTAGACAGATTGCAGCAATACACAAAATCAAAGTGCATTATCGTAAAAATCAAAATGAAATGCAGAAAATGAACATCCCTGCTGAGAATCAAAGGCCCCGGGGGGGGGGGGGAGGACAGAGTCTTGCTGGAAAATAAACAGCCTTGGTTTGTTGGCAGACTGTTAAAAATGTGTTGATTTTAATATTACTCCAGGGGGGGATCAGAGTTCCATAGAGTGAAAGCCTACAGAGAAGGCCTGTGTGTATACATTGATGCCTATCGTATATCTCTTTGTTGCTTTTAGAACTTGCAAATTTTTCCTTTCACCTGTAGTAATTATAATTTCTCTCAAGTAGCATTCAACGTTAGCATACTTTTTTTTTTTTTTGCTGTTGGAGTGTTTAGGCTTCATATCATCACAGAAGATTTAATGTTTGGCTAATACAAGTAGTCCTCACCTAACAATGCTAATTTGTACCGGAAACTCTGTTGTTAAGTGAGATGATTGTAAAGCAAACAAACAAACAAACAAACATATTACTGTGCTGCTTAAGCGATGGCAATTCCCATGCTCCCCGTTGCTGTCAAAGACCCTTGTGGGTTATTAAGCGAGGACCTCTTACAACCATGACTTCCTACCAGCTTCCTGGTTGACTTTGCTTGTGGGACGTTGGCAGGGAAGGTTGCAATTCGTGTTCATGTGACTGTGGGACACTGCAGTGTTGTAAGTACGAGGTCTACCACTGGCCTAGCACCAGCGTAAATTCGATGGTTAACTAAGGATCACCTGTAACTTGTTACCGTATTGTCTTGAGTTGGGTGGGGAGATTAGCCCGACCACCGGTGTCCTTGGCTGTCTTCTCTGCTCAGAATGGTCCACCTTCTCTTGCTTCCAGGTGATTGTCTCCAGAGGTGGTCGCTTCCTGGAAGCCCCAGTCTCAGGGAACCAACAGCTATCCAACGATGGGATGCTGGTGATATTAGCGGCCGGAGACAGAGGCTTATACGAAGACTGCAGTAGCTGTTTCCAGGCAATGGGGAAGACTTCCTTCTTCCTAGGTAGTTTCATGAAGCGGTGGGGATGCCAGCCCTTGTGTCTGGAAGGTCAAAGTGTGAAAATGTACAGCTAATAATTCATGGGTGGTTAATGAGTTTCTCGTACAGGATCTCTTTCTGCATTTTTTCCCTGTGTTAACTCTCAAGAGTTAAGGAGCACTTCTAACATCTGTTTTAAAGCAACTGCTTAAGCTACTAACAAAAGTCTGCAAGATTATGATAACTTCACACAAACAGCCAAGTGGGTTGAAGTCATAAAGAGGGAGGAGGCAGAACAATGATCTGAACAATGATCTGGAACTGTATTTAGAAATAATATGTTTTTCCCTTGTCCACAAAAATAAAATCCAGCTATTCTCAAACCTATTTATACTGCAGAGGTCACTTGGTAGTACAAACCAGACCTGATCCTTCCCCCCCCCCCCCCATGTGTGCTATTCTTGACATTTTACTAACATTTTAGAGTAGAATACAGTTGTTATGCACACGCACACACGTTACGTAGCATCCTTTGAAATGGTGTGTGATTTATTGGGCTTGTAGTATATTTTGATTTGTGGGGTCGTTGATTAATTGTATATCCCAGTATTGAGGTTCTCTGTGGACATTGGTAAATGTTTGCTAGTGTAAAATACCTATTAACCCCAAATCTCTGAATCTCTACAGGAAAACTCATCTTTAAATATATATATATATATAGCAAATCTTGTCTATACCAACATCATTCAAGACTTTTGTTATCTGGTAGCATCCTTTTTAAATGTAGTGCATTAGCTAAGGGGCAACCAGTGTAAATTTATTTATTTATTAGTGAGACTTATACCACCTCATAGTGCAAGCACTCTCTAAGCGGTTTACACCAGTAAGTAGTGTATATTTATATTGCCCCCAACAATCTGGGTCCTCATTTCACCTACCTCGGAAGGATGGAAGGCTGAGTCAACCCTGAGCCGGTGAGATTTGAACAGCTGAACTGCTGATCACAGTCAGCTAAAGTAGCCTGCAGTACTGCACTCTAACTGCTGCGCCACCTCTGCTCGATAAAGAATTTAGAATGGGACCATTTTGACTAGCTCTTAAGACTGGTAAATTACTATGAAGCTGAATTCTGAAGAATGGCGAAGAAGCTAACAGAGGTTTGGGAAAATACAATTCCTCTGTTATCAACAGAAATTTATTGTTGGTGTGTAAAAGTAGAGGAATGCATCAAGAGACAGATGGCAGATGTTATCAAATGTCTTAACAAGGTCTAACGTAGGGGTGTCAAACTCAAGGCCTTTGGGCCAGATCCGTCCTGCGGGGTGCTTAGATCTGGCCCGCGTGGCCGCCCTGGAAAAAGCGAAGGACTGCCCTCCGTGCCTCTGCCAGTGAAAACGGAGCCCGGGAGGGCTGCGCACAGCCCTCCCAAGCTCCATTTTCGCTGGCAGAGGGTTGCAGGAGGCCGTCCCAGCCGAAAATGGAGCCAGGGAGCCCATTTTCGCTGGCAGAGCTCTAGGGCTACCACAGCGCCCCCCCCCCCCCCCCGACACATCAAGCAAGTGACATCAAGCTGCCCACCGGCCACGACACCCCCCCCCCCCCCGGTCAAACACGACCCTGATGTGGCTCTCAATGAAATGGAGTTTGACACCCCTGGTCTAACATTGTTGAGCAGGTATCAAGGTTTATTTTTATCCCCATCTCTTTGTAGATAATCTCTCTCTCTCTGTCTCCCACAGGAGAAGTTGGCAATGCTGCCAAGATGATGCTGATCGTGAACATGGTCCAAGGAAGCTTCATGGCCACAATAGCAGAGGGACTGACTTTGGCTCAGGTCACCGGTCAGTCCCAACAGACCCTTCTGGACATCCTCAATCAGGGACAGCTGGCCAGCATCTTCCTGGATCAGAAGTGCCAAAGTAAAGTTCTTCATCCCCTCCCTCTCCCCCTCAATCAGGTGTAGCCAATCCAGAATCTTCCAGTTGTTCTGACCGGTTCCATAGTCCTTTGATTTGGGTCACCTTGGGAGGGCCTGATGGGAGTTGAGGGCCTAAATATCAGTGTTTCTCAACTTTGGCAGTGTTAAGAGGTGTGGACTTCAACTCTCAGAATTCCCATGCTGGCTGGGGAATTCTGGGAATGGAAGCCCACACTTCTTAAAGCTGCCAAAGTTGAGAAACACGGATCTAGAGGTCAGCAAATGGCTTGCTTCTACTCTTGAACTAGCTCTTTCCTGTATGGCAGGGGTGTCAAACTGGCGGCCAGCGGGCCAGATGCGTCACGCGTAGGCCACACCTACCCCAGCTCCGCGAAGGGGAAAAACATCGCAAAACGTCACGTGATGGCAACACGACGCAGCGAGTTTGACACCTGTGCTGTATGGTATAGGGCTGTTTCCAATACTCCCATAGCCATACTTCCTGGAGGTTTCCAAGTAGTTCCTCCTGGCCCGACAGGCTTTCTAACTGTGATAGCGGAGTAGTTAAAGTGGTGGACAGGCCCTGGGAGGCCCAAGCTCAAATCCCCCTCAGTTCACCCACTTTAAAGTTTGTGGTTGGGATATACTAAGGGAGATCTCTCTCCAGAGCTGTTGCCTTGAGTTCGCAAGGAAAACAGTTGCTCTCCACGTGTATGTACAAACAATAAAAAATGACTGGAATGAAGGGCAGTAGAAAGTAAACACATGTTTATATACCAAATTACCATCTTGAAAGTGTGTAAAAAACTTTCGCGGTCAGCTGGAGAGTTTGTTAACTATTGGCATGGATAATTTGGGAAAGGATCTCTCTGTGACCGGACATGGTCTTGCATGTTTTAAATAGGTGCACTGGGAGTGGTGAAATCCGAAGGGACAAAAAGGACGAGGGGGTTGTCAGTAGGGAAAGTGGAACATGAAAACGTAGCTGGGCTTTTCCTTCTCTAGATATCCTGCAAGGAAACTTCAAACCCGACTTCTACCTGAAATACATCCAGAAGGATCTCAGATTAGCCATTGCACTAGGCGATTCTGTTAATCATCCAACTCCCATGGCAGCTGCAGCCAATGAGGTAGGTTTTCCCCCCAACCCTATTTCTGTTAAGTCCTGTCTTAAGGCCACTTGGGGTGGTGGTTGTTTTGTTTTGCAAAATCTGTAGGAAAGCATCTAAAGATTGGATGGAGATTGTTGTTTTTCAGTCCGCATATTTGACCTTAGCTGCCTCCTGAATTAATTTTAACTGCCTCCTACTGGGATATAATGATACGTTTTCTACATTTTAATTCTACACCAACCAGACTCGCTCTGTGAAGGGGGCGGGGAATCTCCAAATGTGTTACCTAAAATTCAGAACGGTCAAAAATAAAGGATTTTGTTAACAGCCGCCTGGAATGCTCCCTGGCGTAAAATAACAGAATTCACAGATTCTCATTCAGACATTACAAGTAGTCCTGGACTTATGACCACAATTGAGAGCCCAACCTTTTGGTTGGCTAAGTGGGGGACAGTTAAGTGAATTTTGCCCCATTTTACGACATTGCGTGCCACGGTGGCTAAGTGAATCACTGCATTTGTTAAGTTAGTAACCCGGTTGTTAAGTGAATCTGGCTTCCCCATGGACTTTGCTTGTCAGAAGGTCACAAAAGGGGGTCACGTGATCCCAGGAAATAACCGCTGTCATATTTATGATGGTTGCATGTCCTTGCGGTCACGTGATTACCCGTTGTCCAAATTTTGATCGTGTGACCATGGAGATTGCTACAATATAGCACTTATAGCAATAGCACTTTTCTTATGTACCGCTTCATAGTGCTTTACAGCACTCTCTAAGCGGTTTACAGAGTTCAGCATATTGCCCCCAACAATCTGGGTTCTCATTTTACCGACCTCGGAAGGATGGAAGGCTGAGTCAACCTTGAGCCGGTGAGATTTGAACAGCTGAACTGTTGAACTAGCAGTCAGCCTGCAATGGCTGTATTTAACCACTGCACCACTTCAGCTCTACCACAAAGGTGGTAGGTGCGAAAAAAACGGTTATAAGTCACTTTCCCCAGTGCTTTGGTGACTTCGGTGACTAAATGAATTATTTTAAGTCAGGGGTGACATTCAAATTTTTCCCCTACCGGTTCTGTGGGCGTGGCTTGGTGGGTGTGGCCACGCCCACACCATGCCCACAGAACTGACAGAAAAGTTTGGCCAAGTCTTCTGCTTCTCGCCTCCTCATATTTGCTCTGTGTGTATGAGCCCGAGAAGTAGTGAGTGGGAGGGGCAGGGCGGGCCCATTCAGTGGTGCTATTTACCGGTTCTCCGAACTACGCATAATCGCTGCCACCGGTTCTATAGAACCTGTCCGAACCTTCTGAACTTCACCCCTGTTTTAAGTCAAGGACTACCTTGCCAAATTGAGTCCCTTAACAGCAGATTCTGGATCCCTTTATTTTGTTCAGGTACTTTTGCTGGAAAGAAAGTTAGTAGGTGCAGCCGGGGGTGTTTTAAGATGCTCGTAGGAAGCCACTGATGCTCCTCGGTGACTCGTCTCTTCTCCTCCATTCTCTCCCAACAGGTCTACAAACGGGCAAAAGCGTTGGACCAGTCTGACAATGACATGTCTGCTGTGTACAGGGCCTACATCCACTAGGCTACCTTCTTCTAATTGTTAATACTATGATTAATTATAACGATGAATACTGGGTTTTAACTCTGGACCAGTCCATCTTTCTCTCTCTCTCTTTCTCTCTCATATCTCCCCTTATTCCCACCACCCATTTTCTTTCTTTTTTTTCCTTTTCCTTTTTAATACAAAAAACCCCCACCTCTTTTGAGATCTGCGACAAGGACAGTTGCTACAGTATGCCTTCCTGTGCCAGCTAGTTGCAGCAGCAGTAGAAGAGATTGGACCACAGATCTCTTACCACCCCTTGGGAGTCATAGAATGGAATAGCCCTCCACCCACCCAAATAATGCTGCTTGGCTTTAATCCCAGTTCTCATTGTATTTGTGTCCCTGGGCATTTTAAGTTCTTTCCAGCTGCTGTTTCACTGATTTGCTGTGGATATATATATATATATCAGGACAGTTGAGAGATGGATGTCCCTTTACCTGGGTAGTTTTGACAATTGGGGTGGGATTCTGGCACACCTGTGTTCTTTTTCCTTGGAGAAAAAGATTAGAACAAAAGGTGGGTGGGTGGGTGGGGGGTAAATTAATATAGCACCTGGCCATACTTCCCTAACAGAAGAAGAGGGTTTTACATCCAAGCCTTCTCCACGGAAACTGCTTTTGTAAATGAGAGAACCTGTCTTTTACTTAATTCCAGTTCTGATATGCAGGATGTCTCTACAGGCTCTTAATTCCCAAATGGTCTGTCCATTCTGAACTCATTTGTAAAATGATTTGAACAGCCTGTGATTCACAGAATGGGCATTTACAAAAAAAGAAGAAGGTAGAACTAGTTCAGGGGTGGGCAAACTATGGCTCTTTGAGGACCTGTGGACTTCAACTCCCAGAATTCCTGAGCTAGCCATGCATGCATGCATGGCTGGCTGTGGAATTCTGGGAGTTGAAGTCCACAGGTCCTCAAAGAACCATAGTTTGCCCACCCCTGAACTAGAGTCTTCCTTCAGGTTCATCTTGGAGAATCGGCACCCTGAATGTACGCATCTTTGCTCCTCTAACATTCGCAAGGATGATTTGGGTCTTGAGTGTTGCCCGATAATCAGAAAAACAGATAATTTGATATAAATAATTTGACTTCCATGTTTTTCTTTCGGAAAAACTGAAACGCATAACATGAAGTAGAAATGCTGCTTGCAAGTAATGTAATGAAAGATTCAGCAAGCTCTGGACTGATACAGCTTACTTCTTCTTTGCTGAAATGACAAAGTAGTCTTAAAGTACAGGAGTGCATCAGCATATTCCAACAAAATTGTGATGGGTTTTTTTTTTTTCCAGTCTCAAAAGTCAGTATTAATCTTGACAAGCTTGGAATGCATACATCAGAAAAGGGAAACAATTCTGGGTTCAATGTAGAGACATTCACATTTGCATAAACAGAGCTCAAAAACTCAGCACCCAGATTCCTAGTCCGCTTAATTGTGCATTTCAGATCGACAAGACTTCTCTTGCCAGTATTTAAACTTTCAAAATGCAAATGTGACATCCATCTCTTTGAACCTTGGGTTGATCTCTAAGCCAGTGTTTCCCAACCTTGGCAACTTGAAGATGTCTGGACTTCAACTCCCAGAATTCCCCAGCCAGTGAATGCTGGCTGGGGAATTCTGGGAGTTGAAGTCCAGACATCTTCAAGTTGCCAAGGTTGGGAAACACTGCTCTAAGTGTTATCCTGGCCCATTCAGAGTGCAGGCACAGAAGACTCAAGAGTTTTAGTTGCTATATTAAAAATTTAGTTGATACGTTAAAAGAGTAGGCCTGACCCGACTCTGCTCTTGCTACAGCACAAATTCCTTATATAGGTTTTCTTTCCTTCTGTGGTACAGACAATCCACCTTTAAAAAAAGGACATTGGTTTATGTCCTTATCCAGGGGTTTCATAGGTCTCAATAGTTGTCTGCCTGCTTTTTCCCCACAGTGAAGTGTATCTTGCTAATGGAAATGAACTCCTTATGAGTAAGTGAAGCTTTTAAGGACAACTAGCATCTGTCAGGAATCGGGATCTGGGGAAGATGACCTCATTCAAGAGGGTGGTTCTTAAAGGCAGGAAATTACACCAGGAAGCTACTCTTCCAAAGACCTTATAAAGCAGGGATTCCAACCTTAGCTACTTTAAGACCAATGGACTTCAGCTACCAGAATTCCCCAGCCAGCATTGTTAGGAAATTGAATTCTCGGAGTTGGAAGTCCATAGGTCTTAAAGTTGGATGCCTTTTCTAAAGATGATCAGGAAAAGGAAAGGGAGATCCTTCTGAGATTTTGTGAGAACCTTGCAGAACTTGAACAGAAACAGTTCCCAGAATATTTTATTTTGCCTCCCTAGCAAAAAAAAAAAAATCCAAATGGAACTAGGAACTGCAACTACAACGTAAGAGAACTGCAGCGTCTTCCATTCAATCTATCTTGTGGTTTATCAGAGAGAGCAAATATCTACTGAATGGGTGCGGTCCTTTCTGCAGTACTGCACAGTTAGTGATACCCCAAGGGGGGGTGGGAAGCAGCTCAAAACGCTAACAAGAGCTTGGAACTGCTGGCTTATCTCATGCCTTTTTAGAAGGACACCGTTGTTTTCTTTCGTTTGCAGCCAAACAGTAGTTTATGTAAACTGGGTTTTGTGGCATCCAATTTTATGGGTCAAAGCATCCATTAGTCTACCAGTTTTACATTTGCAATATATTTGCTGGTTTTAAGGTGCCATGGGACTCCTTTCCTACCCAGCCTTTCTGCTCTGAGAGCCAGCTTTGATCAATTCTCAGTTGAGGTGTCCTTAAAATCGAACTGGCACAGCGGCGCAGGAGGGGAGAAGCGTTTGTTACAAGAGAATACGATGGAACTGGCTTAGTCATTGTTGTCTTAATATTGTTGACAATACTGTAAAGTTTCTTTTTTTAAAAAAAAAATGGGATTTCTGTTTTAGCAGTTGCTTTTTTTTGTTGTTGTTCCCTCCTTTTTCAAGATAAAAAGATATTTACACTTGTGGAGAGCTTGTAAGAAAAAAAAGCTGTTTCTTTTAATTCCTTCTCCTTTGATGAATGATCTATAGGTAATTAAGGTTGTGAATTTATTTTTTATTTTTGCCTTGTTTTTAATTAATGTTTTGTCATTCAGATAGGATGTGTGGTGATGATTAAATGGCAAACAAAACAGACAAAATGATTTTTTTTCTTGTGCAATTAACAAAGCTACTGGCAAAAGGAAATAAAACTTTTCTTGGTAACACAATGCTATTTGTTGCTCTAAAGTATTCTTCTTTCCTAATTGCATACTTTGGGGGAAGACTTAGAATATGAATCTCCCACTCCTAAAACACAAAAATGGTAATAGGTGCATTAGTTCAAGGGTATAAATGTAAATTGTTGGGACTATCATTTGTGTATAACTTGAAGGGTAAGGGAATGGAGAAAGTTTAGAAAGGATGAATGCCATTAATAAAAGTTGAAAATATACTGCAAAATTTAAAAATTGATGGTGAGACTGGAGGATGTACGGAGATTTGTAAAAAAAACAAAAAACCACCTCCTGTTTAATCATCAGCGCTTACAAGCCACAACAGTTTCCTTTGCAATGACAACAATGTAGTTTATTTCAGCAATATTGTTTGAAATATTAGGGAAAAAACAGGGAAAAACTCTTTAACAGAAATGATTTGGAAAGAATTGTTTGTTTATTTTACAGGGTGGGATAGGAAGATTTACACAATTGATCTATTGACCTTGTTCTTTGTCCAAGTGGTTATATTAGAACAAAAATGAGAAAAAATCTCCAGTATTTATGTATTTATTTATAAACATTAGAAAATAAAACCATTTGCTTACTAAATAATTAGCTATGTTGAATAATAGTGCTTTTCTCTATATTTTGTCATTTTGTTCTTGAGCCAACACACGAATTAAAAATGGAGGTTTGAACACAGTAATTGGCTTACGATTGGTTCATGATTATTCAGACTTTGCTTTGGAAAAAATGTGTGTGCTTTTAAAGGAAGTGATATTTGAAACAACTTTGAAGGAAAATACAACAGATACTTCATAATACAACAGATACTAAGAGGGTGAGCACAGATAAAAAGTATAATAGTTGTAGGTGGGCTTTTTCTGTTTGTAAATCTCATTTAGAGGATAAAATATTGACTAGCTTGTTTAAATAGGACCCAAAGGATAATCCTATGTATATATAAATGTGCTAATATAAAATAAAAATATTAGAAGCTTGACATTGCAGACATTACAGTTCTTTAAAGAATAACAATGTATAAAGAAGAAAAAGCAGAAGAGTATTTAGTATTTCTGCAAAAAACTTACATCAAGGATTTGCTTATCATTTATTGTTACCATGCTGTGCTTTAAGGATCCTAAAATGAATTAACATTGGTTCAATACAGGTAGTCCTTAATTTTCCACCCAAAATTGAGCCCAAAATTTATGTTGCTAAGTGAGAAATTGTTACACGAGTTTTGCCCCATTTTACGACTTTTCTTGCCACATTCATTAAGTGAATCACTGCAGTCGTTAAGTTAGTAACATGGTTGTTAAGTGAATCCGGCTTCCCCCATTGGACTTTGCTTGCCAGAAGGTCGCAAAAGGGAATTGACAGGTATAACCCTACAACCTGTATTTGCATACCATGCCAGTAAAACGGAAGTGGATGCAAGAAATAAGAAATTAGGGGCGTGCATAAGTGCACAGCATACCGTCCCTGTCCTGATGTTCCCTCTTATCAGTACCCATCTTATGTATATAAACAATGTTATATCTATGTATATTACCAACATGTACTTGACAAAAATAAATAAATAAAAAATAAGAATGACACCCCTATTTGATCTATGCCGGGACTCCTTTCAAAAGGGGATGAAGCCACCATTGAACCCAATTTCGGGGTTAAAAGCAGCAAGATGAGACTTCACAGCACGGGAGACCCTTCCCCAGCAGCTGGGCCAGCCGGTTCTGCAATGTTGCAGCCCTCCAGCCATTGCGGCGGATGCAATTCGGGAGGACGGCTGGCTGTCGCAAAGCATCTAAGGTCGGGAACCGGTGGACACCCCCTCCCGCCACCGAATGCAATGGGGCGCCGGGGTTTTTCCAAGCCTGGGAGGGGCTTGGAAACCCCCCGGCGCCCCACTGCATTTGGGGGTCTTCAAACCTCCCCCCGCCCATCCAGCAGCTACGCTCGCACCGGGCTCCCCTCCGCAGCCTTAGCCAGCGCTGAGACACCGAGCGGCTGGGGGGGAGGAGCCTCAGAGGTATGTGGGCGGGCCCACGGGGCGACCCGCGACCAATGAGAGCGTCCGCGTCGCCGGCGCTTGCCCAATGAGGAGCGAGAATGGGTGGGAAGCCAGCCAACGCCTCAGCGCTGTGGGGACCGCGGCGTCCCTCGGTGGCCCAGCGGCGGCGGCGACCGAGAGATGAGGATGGCTGCGCTGGCGAGCCCGGCCGAGCGGGCCGTCCTGGTAAGCTTCCGAGCTGCGGAATCCATGAGCTGTGTGTGTGTGTGTGTTGGGGGAGGGGGAGATTGAGAGCGCGCGTGACGTAATTGAAAGAGCGGGGGCGGGTGACATCACTGGCCTTCGCGTGACGTCACCGGGCGAAGGGGGTAACGCCCCAGCCCAGGTTCTTTGACCTTCTTTCGCACTTTGGGGCGGGGGCGGGGGAAGGGGATAGGAGGGGCGTCCCTTACAACCCTGCGAGGTAGGCCAAAGGTGGAGAAGCCGGGTTGGCTCGGATCTGGGGTTGGTTGCACAAGCCACGCTTGCTTTGGGGGGAGAGGGTTACAATTAAGCCCTGGATTTCGGTCCAAAGCATCAATCCTATTTTAAAGGGGGCGGGGTTTGGTGGTATCTGGGCTGCTAAAATCCGGACGACCACCAGGGGGCAGCCGAGCTCTCTCCCTTCTGATGTCCCATGGCTGCCCCCTCTGGGAGCTTTGCAGCCCCAAATCCAGAGCTTTCCCGATGCAATAGGAGGCGTACTCGTATTGTGAGTCGTTAGTCCTTGACTTACGACCACAATCGAGCCGAACGTTTCTGTTGCTAAGTGAAACATGAGTTTTGCCCCATTTTACGACCTTTCTTGCCACAGTTAAGTGAATCACTGCAGTTAAGTGGGCAATTTAATTTAATTTAATTAATAAGTGTGAAAAACGGTCATAGGTTGCTTTTTTCAGTGCCATTCTAATTTCAAACGGTCACTAAATGAACTATTGTAAGCCGAGCACAGCCTGTACTTGGATTTTCTAATGTTGTTGGATTTTGTTATTTCTATGTCATGTGTAACTCAAAAGGGATGAACGTGGCTAATACTCCCACCTCTTATTTATTCTTTCTATTTATGTAGCCACCCACTTCCCAGACTTGACTGGAAGAAGGCATGCACTTAAAAAACAATAAACAGCTTTAAAACAGTCCTTAATGATTAAAAAAAAACATTATTAAGAAAGTAAGCATCTATATTAGAAATGATGCAACGTTTGCAACAGTTCTCCAGTTCCTGGTTATTATCTCCCAAGTCTTTTGAGACGACAACATAGAATAGAATGGAATAGAATAGAATTCTTTATTAGCCAAGTGTGATTGGACACACAAGGAATTTGTCTTTGGTGCATAGGCTCTCAGTGTACATAAAAAGACAAGATACATTCGTCAAGAATCAAGAGGTACAACACTTAATGATTGTCATAGGGTACAAATAAGCAATCAGGAATACTGGATATAGCTGCCGAAGGACCAGGTAGATCGTCCCTCCATGGTTCTGGGGGGAGAAAATTTAATCCCCGCAGAACAGATTCGCAATTTGGGTGTCCTCCTAGACCCACAGCTGAGATTAGACCAACATCTGTCAGCTGTGGCTAGGTAGACCTTTGCATAGGTTCACCTAGTGCACCAATTGCGGCCTTATTTGGATCAAGAGGCTCTACTCACGGTCACTCATGCCCTTATCACCTCATGGCTTGATTACTACAACACGCTCTACATGGGACTACCCTTGAAGAGTGTTCGGAGACTTCAGTTAGTCCAGAATGCAGCTGCGCGAGCTGTTGTGGGTGCCTCAAGATACACCCACACTTAACCCATCCTTCGCCAGCGGCACTGGCTTCCGATTGGTCTCCGGACACAATTTAAGGTGTTGGTTCTTACCTTTAAAGCCCTATATGGTTCAGGACCAGTTTATCTGCGTGACCGTCTGCTACTGCATTCCTCCCAACGACCAGTGAGATCGCACAGGGTTGGCCTTCTTCAGGTCCCGTCCGCCAGACAATGTTGGCTGGCGGGCCCGCGGGGGAGGGCCTTCTCTGTAGTGGCTCCGACTCTTTGAAACCAACTACCTCCCGAGATCCGTACTACCCCCACCTTACTGGCCTTCCAGAAAGCCCTTAAGACCTGGCTTTTCCGGCAGGCATGGAGCCAATGACCCTAAGATGTGGTCTTCTTAGATCGGCCCATGTATGCATGTGGGAGTGGAAGTTCTTTTTAAATATTGATAGTTTTTAACATGTTTTCAAATTGCTTTTATTGATTGTTTCTTTCTATACCTGTTGTTAGCCGCCCAGAGTCCCTCTGGGAGTTGGGCGGCATAGAAATTTTAATAAAATAAATAAATAAATAAATATAAATCGTAATGGTACAAGCAACAAGTTACAGTCATACAGTCATAAGTGGGAGGAGATGGGTTATAGGAACGATGAGAAGACTAATAGTAATAGTAATGCAGCTTTAGTGAATAGTTTGACAGTGGTGAGGGAATTATTTGTTTAGCAGAGTGATGGCGTTCGGGGAAAAACTGTTCTTGTGTCTAGTTGTTCTGGTGTGCAGTGCTCTATAGCGTCGTTTTGAGGGTAGGAGTTAAAACAATTTATGTCCAGGATGTGAGGAGTCTGTAGATATTTTCACAGCCCTCTTTTTGACTCGTGCAGTATACAGGTCCTCAATGGAAGGCAGGTTGGCAGTAATTGTTTTTTCTGCAGTTCATTTTTAACAGGCTTGAGATATATTGATATATTGGATAGGGCCAGCCTCATTCTCCCCCAACAAAACCCCCATGAGGTAGGCTGGGCTGGGAGAGAGGGGAAACTGAACCAAAATCACCCACCCAGCTTTCATGCCTAATGTGGGATTAGAACTCACAGCCTCCTGGTTTCCAGCCCTTGAAGATATACTGTATGGAGCTCTAAATTATATAGGCCATAATAGAGAGAACTATCTATTCAGTACATGAAATTGTGCCTAATACACAGCTAGCCCTCAACTTACAACAGTTCATTTAGTGACCGTTCAAAGTTACATCAGCATTGAAACAAAGTGACTTGTGACCATTTTTCACACTTACCACCATTGTGGCAGGCTCACGGTCATGGGATCAAAATTCAGATGACTCCTATTTATAGCAATAGCAATAGCACTTATATACCGCTTCATAGTGCTTTACAGCCCTCTAAGCGGTTTACAGAGTTCAGCATATTGCCCCCAACAATCTGGGTCCTCATTTTACCCACCTCAGAAGGATGGAAGGCTGAGTCAACCTTGAGCCGGTGAGATTTGAACAGCTGAACTGCTGAACTAGCAGTAGCCTGCAGTGCTGCATTTAACCACTGCGCCACCTCGGCTCTTATGACGGTTGCCGTGCCTTGGGGTCATGTGAGCAGCTTCCCAAACCTTCCGACAAGCAGTGGGGAAGCCAGATTCATTTAACAACCGCGTTACTAACTTAACAACATTCAGTGATTTCACTTAATGTGGCAAGTAAGGTCGTAAAATGAGACAAAGCTCACTTAACCAATGTTTCACTTAGCAACAGAAATTTTGGGCTCGGTTGTGGTGGTTAGCGAAGGACCACCTGTATCTCAATACACACAAGTGTATGCGCCTGATATGTCTAAATCAGTGGTGAAATCCAAATTTTTTTACTACCGGTTCTGTGGGCGTGGCTTGGTGGGCGTGGCAGGGGAAGGATACTGCAAAATCTCCATTCCCGCCAGAGGTGGTATTTGCTGGTTCTCCGAACTACTCAAAATTTCCGCTGCTGGTTCTCCAGAACCTGTCACAACCTGCTGGATTTTACCCAGGTCTAAAAACATAAGCTCTAAATTACAGAGCCATTTATTTGGTGTATGCATTGCATTTTTATTTGCATTTCCCTTATGCCTACATGTGTGCAATGCAAATCTGCTTTTCTCATCAGCTACAATTCTATGAAGTGAGTTGGGCTGAGAGCGTGTGACTGTCCCAAAGTCCCCATTTCATGTCTAAAGTGTCTATTTTTTTAAATTTATTTATTTTGTCAAGCGCATATATGATTACAGACCAAGTATAAACATGATCGTGAATGCATAAGATGCATAAACATGGTTATGAGTACTTGGGATGGTTACGAATACATGGGGACATTAGGACAGGGCCAGTAGGCACGCTTGTGTGCTTATACACACCCCTCTCTTGGCTTCTAGCTTGGTGCCTTAACCACCGGACCAAACTGGCTCTGTATTTCAATTCTTAAGTTGCTGGACTCATAGGCCGATGCTCTTGTGCAGGAATAAGTCCATTAAGTTTTTAAAACTGCTCGAAAACTCTTTTTTTCTATATTTCCCAGGATACTGTGCTAAGGCGTATGATTATAATTTTTATCCAAGCTCATCTTTGGTCTTAGAGCAGCAGGGTGGTATAATTAAGGCAAAAGCTGTAGAAAATGACTTTTCTGTTTGCAGTATGCAGTAAAATGTAATTAGGAGAGGTCTTTCCTTATGTTGAATTGGGGTAGCCTAACTTAACGTTTTTTTTTTTTGCCTAAGTGATCACTCAAGGCATCTTCTAATAGATGTTCTTTGTGTATTTGGGGGATCTTGGCAAGTCCTGTGTACACTTATCTCTTGCTGAATTCGTTCCTGTCTTGAGAGTAGACAATGAAAGTACAGTTCACTCTTGTCGTATTTGGACAGACCGTCCTTGTTTCCTACAGATTAGGAGAACGAGCTGCTAAAATTGGCCAGAAGCATTGGAACAGCGAAAGCAGCTTGCTAAAATAATTTGTACGGCTAAAGAATGTTGAAGAATTTACGAGGAAATTATTTTCCCCCTATGGCAACACAAAAGGATTTGTTGTTTTCATCTTCCTTTAAAAAAATAATAATCCTGGAAATTCCCCCCCCACACACACACACACTTTCCAGTCTTAATTACAACATGGGATTTTTTGCAAGTTTCTCATCTGAATAGAATAGAATAACAGAGTTGGAAGGGACCTTGGAGGTCTTCTAGTCCAACCCCCTGCTTAGGCAGGAAACCCTACACCACTTCAGACAAATGCAGGTCCAATCTCTTCTTAAAAACTTCCAGTGTTGGAGCATTTACAGCTTCTGGAGACAAGCTGTTCCACTGATTAATTGTTCTGTCAGGAAATTTCTCCTTAGTTCTAAGTTGCTTCTCTCTTTGATTAGTTTCCACCCATTGCTTCTTGTCCTGCCCTCAGGTGCTTTGGAGAATAGCTTGACTCCCTCTTCTTTGTGGCAACCCTTGAGATATTGGAATACTGCTATCATGCTACCCTTAGTCCTTCTTTTCATCAGACTAGACATACCCAGTTCCTGCAACCGTTCTTCATATGTTTTAACCTCCAGTCCCCTAATCCTCTTTGTTGCTCTTCTCTGCACTCTTTCTAGAGCAGTGTTTCCCAACCTTGGCAACTTGAAGATGTCTGGACTTCAACTCCCAGAATTCCCCAGCCAGCGAATGCTGGCTGGGGAATTCTGGGAGTTGAAGTCCAGACATCTTCAAGTTGCCAAGGTTGGGAAACACTGTTCTAGAGTCTCAACATCCTTTTTACATCGTGGTGACCAAATCTGAATGCAGTATTCCAAGTGTGGCCTTACCAAGGCATTATAAAGTGGTATGAACACTTCACGTGGTCTTGATTCTATCCCTCTGTTTATGCAGCCTAGAACTGTGTTGGCTTTTTTGGCAGCTGCAACACACGGCTGGCTCATCTGGGTGTTAATCAGGCCTGAATCTGCCTTTAAAAAAAAAAAGTTCTATCCTAGGGAGATAATTCCAAATACCTCACTGGTGGGTTATGGTTACAGGTAATCCCAGACTTACGACCGTAATTGAGCCCGGAATTACGGTCATAAATTGTGCCAAGTTGATAAGCGAGTCACCAAGAGAGCACATCCAATTTTATGACTTTTTGGTTTTTTTACAGTGCCATTAAGCGAATCACCATGGTCATTAAGTGAATGTGATCATTAAGGAAATCCATTTTCTGCAACGGGCATTTTTTGCAGAAACAGGAAATAAATGTCGAAGTGAATGTTCTGATTAAAAAAAGTTGTAAATCGTGGTCACAGGATTGCGGGACAGTGCCAAAAGCCAGTTTGCTGGGTACCCAAAATATGATCCCATGACTGCTTGGGGAGGGAGGAGCCATCGTGAATTTATTTATTTATACCGTGTTTCCCTGAAAATAAGACCCTGTCTTATTTTTTTTTTAACCCTGAAATAAGCGCTTGGCCTTATTACCATGCACTCAAAAGCCCGATTGGGCTTATTATCAGGGGATGTCTTATTTTGGGGGAAGCAGGGTACATACATACATACACACACATACATATATAAACATACATACATACAATTGTTGTTGTTGTTGTTGTTGTTGTTGTTGTTTTACCCTGTTTCCCCCAAAATAAGACATTGCCAGATAATAAACCCAATCGGGCTTTTGAGTGCATGACAATAAGGCCAAGCGCTTATTTCAGGGTTCAAAAAAATATAAGACAGGGTCTTATTTTCGGAGGAACACAGTATATATATATAAAAGCCAAATACTACTCATGCATCCTCACAAAATCTCCAGAACTGTAAAGCCTACAAACTTGAAACTTGGCACGTATGTTCCTCTTGGCTTCTAGGTGCTCGCTAAGAAAGGATTTTTCGAAATGACCATCAGATCATTAGTTATTTCGTATATTATTATTAACACGCTCTGATGCTAAGGAGTTAGATATTCTATTCCCCCTCCCCACTTGAAAAGAACTCTGTTCCAACTGCCAGTGGGCATGCCCAGCGTATTGACTCATCCGGCCTGCGGGCTGGGAGTTTAGACATTCTACTGCATTCAGTTTGGGGTATACACACACACACACACACACACACACACACACACACACACACACACACACACACACACACACACAAATGAACAGTGTACTGTCTGGATCAATTTGTTTACATCTCAATCTCCCTAATTTTTACCTCTTGTCCAACCATTGATAAAATAAATCCCAAATTCGAAAGTATTCTGTGTCTTCTTTTTTCTTTTATCTTCCGTGTTAATCTGTCCATTTCTGCACAGTCCAATATTTCTTAAATTACATCTCCTCTTGTAGGTGTTTCCTCGCTTTTCTAATGTTGCGCAAATACAATTCTTGCCGCTGTTAAAACATGCAATATCAAATGTATATTCTCTTTGTCATATTTTTCTGGCATTATGCCTAACAAAAATAGTTCTGGCTTAAAATCTATATGCTGTCTTAACATTTTTTTCTAACCACATATGCATTTTCGCCCAAAATCTTTTTGCCATCGTGAATTTTGATTCTGGGGTTGTAAGTAGCCTTGGGAAGGTCTATCAGTTGAGGATTAACTTGTATTTTGTTCCTTTTGCTGTCTCAACCAAGACTGCAGCCTCGTGAATATAGACACAAGTTAATGATTAAAGTGATGTTTAAATTGTCAGGGATCACAGCCTTCTGGAGGAATTTATTTGTCTTTACCAGCTGAACAAGGGCAAGGTGCCCTTGGAAGGAAACCTGGCTAAAATAATTCCATTGTCAAACTATTCTCCAAAGCACCTGAGGGTAGAACAAGAAGCAATGGGTGGAAACTAATCAAGGAGAGAAACAACCTAGAACTAAGGAGAAATTTCCTGACAGTTAGAACAATTAATCAGTGGGACAGCTTGCCTCCAGAAGTTGTGAATGCTCCAACACTGGAGGTTTTTAAGAGCAGATTGGATAACCATTTCTCTGAAGTGGTGTAGGGTTTCCTGCCTGGGCAGGGGGCTGGACTAGAAGACCTCCAAGGTCCCTCCCAACTCCTCCTCTTCTTCTTCTTCTTCTTCTTCTTCTTCTTCTTCTTCTTCTTCTTCTTCTTCTTCTTCTTCTTCTTCTTCTTCTTCTTCTTCTTCTTCTTGTTGTTGTTGTTGTTGTTGTTGTTGTTGTTGTTGTTGTTGTTGTTGTTGTTGTTATACAATTGTATCACAGCGGCCAGTTGTTTCGCCGGAGTATATGTGCGGAACCGAGCAGTGCGGCTTTCTGCATTTGACTGATGGTGATTTTGTCAATTTTGAGCTGTTTTAAATGTAATTCCAGTGCTTTTGGGATAGCACCCAGTGTTCCAATCACCACTGGAATTATCACTGCTGGTTTGTGCCATAATCGTTGAATTTCGATTTTTAAGTCCTGGTATTTTGCGATTTTTTCGTGTTCCTTTTCATCGACCTTGTTATCCCCTGGTATTGCAATGTCAATGATAGTCACCTTGTTTTTCTCAACCAGCGTGATGTCTGGTGTATTATGCGCCAGTACCTTGTCTGTTTGTATACGAAAATCCCACAAGATCTTGACCATCTGATTTTCAGTGACTTTTTCAGGCTTGTGTTCACACCAGTTTGTAGCAATATGGATGTTATAATTTTTGCATAAATTCCAGTGGATCATTTGTGCAACAGAGTTGTGCCGTAATTTGTAATCAGTCTGCGCGATTTTCTTGCAGCAGCTGAGCACATGGGCTACAGTTTCATCAGCTTCCTTGCATAATCTGCATTTAGCATCATTTGAGGATTTATCAATTTTAATTTTAATTTTTTATTATTATTATTATTATTGTTATTGTTGTTGTTGTTGTTGTTGTTGTTGTTATTGTTATTGTTATTGTTATGCTTTCAAGGACTTCTCGGTGCCTTTTTAAGCCAGTTGCCACGGGTAGTTTATGGAGTCATTCCTAGCTAGATGACTTGGTTTTTACTCCCACTACGAGCTGCTGTCATTGCATTTTCACCAAACTTCACTTTTTTCCACATGTGGGAATTCTCCCACCCTCCCCCCAAAAATGCTATGTTGGCTAAAGATCAAAACTGGGTGTCCTGTAAGAGCTCGTTCTGTAAAATAGGAGGCGTTTGTACAGAAGGGAGTCAGCGGGCGGTGAGTTGGGGTTCACAGCTAAGTCTTTCGGATGTCCTCAACAGTCACAATTGAGGCCAAAATGTCCGTGGCGGAGCAAGGCGGTCAGTGTTAAGCGAGTTTCAACCTCATTTTGCGACCGTTGTTGTCACGTTTCTTAAGCGAACGATTGCAGTTCAGTTACTAACACGGTTGTGAAGTGAATCTTTGGACACAGCAGTGGTCATAAATCTGAATCTGTTGCCAAGCATCTGAATTTTGATCACGTGACCATTATTATTTTTTTAATATTTAAAAATATTTTATTTAAAGAACAATTAAAAACAAACATACAAACAACAAGACATAACAAAGATCTAAATATGTAAAAGTTGTGTACATAACTTATTATCCAGTTAAACTATTTACATAAGGTCATTTCTTTATCCATATTTTTTTTTTGAAAAAAAAAAGTCTATTACAATTTTTTTTAAGTCCTCCAATTTTTGAAAGTCATTTAATCTTGGCTCTTCTTTTATCCCACCATTCGTATAGTTTGTTCCAGGTTTCATAGTATTCCATATCTGATTTGTCTTTCAACTGCAGCGTTAATCTATCCATTTCTGCACATATTAATATTTTATCTAAACATTCTCCTTCCTTGGGTATTTCTTTATTATTATTATTATTATTATTATTATTATTATTATTATTATTATTATTATTATTATTATTATTATTATTATTATTATTATTATTATTATTATTTGCACTTGTATGCCGCCTATTCCACAGGACTCTGGGCGGTTCACAACAATAAATCTACATGCAAACAATAAATATTGGGAAAAAAACATTAAAAACAATGATTATTAAAAACATTAAAAATGTTAAAAAACAACAATTTAAAAACCCCATACAAATTAATTCATTCATGGGGCCAAGAGTGCTCGATGTTATATTAAAATCATTGGCCCCAGGCCTGTCGACAAAGCCATGTTTTTAATGCTTTTCTGAAGGCTGGCAGGGTGGGAATAATGCGGATCTCGGGGGGGGGGTAGTGTATTCCAGAGAGCCGGTGCTGCCACAGAGAAGGCCCTCGTTCGTGGGCCCGCCAGCCGACATTGTTTGGCTGACGGGACCACCAGCAGACCAACTCTGTGGGCTCTAATCGGTCTTAGGGAGGTATGGGGGTGCTGCAATGGTTGTAAGTGTGGAAAACGGTCGTAAGTCACTTTTTTCTGTGCCATTGTAATTTCGAACGGTCACTGAACGAACTGTTGTAAGTTGAGGGCTACCTGTGCTTTAATCAGGCCTTCCCCTTCTAGAAAAAGTCCCACCTATTTTTCAGAAATATGGTGCAAATATCTTTATGTATTTATTTACTTATTTACACGGCCGCCTAACTTAAAGTAATGGATTCTGGATAATGTATAAAAAAGCAAAAAGGAAAAATAACCAACTAACAAATAGAAAAACAACAGATAATATCCAAAGCTATGAAGACCATAAAATGGTGATGAGAAATGAAATCTGCTTTTAAATTGGAGATCTCTACTTATCTTGATTTTAAAAGCCTGGGGAAAGCACCAGATCCTAACTACAAGTAGATTTGTAACTTTGAAATGGTCACTAAACAAATGGTTGTCAGTCGAGGACTAGCTACAATACCTTTTGGGGTTGTGTTGTGCTGCTTCTGAGTTTACCGAACCTCCTACCTAAATGAGATGCATTTAATTTTCAGTATTTGCAGAGCCCGCGACTAAATTTGTTTCCTGCGCGGCATAAAATCCCATACATACTCAGTGGCTTCTTATGAAATCCTTTAGCCCATTGTGTGGTGTGTGGGATTCTAAATTTGAATACACTTTGGAGAAAGGGGCAGTGATAATGCTGGTCTTGAGAATAGAAGAGGAGAAGAGAAGAGAAGAGAAGAGAAGAGAAGAGAAGAGAGAATAGAATAGAATAGAACAGAATATAGAATATAGAACAGTGGTTCCCAACCTGTGGTACGTGTACCACTAGTGGTACGCGAGGGCCTTCCAGGTGGTACGCGAACACTTTCGGGGTCATGAACTATTTTTAGTTAGTTATTTTTTGCTTCACAAAAATGTTTACTGCCTAACACAAGATAATCTGGCAACGATTTGCAACTGTTGCCACACGCCACCCACCTGGTCCCAGCGGCCCGAGAATCCAGTTGCTGGATGCGCGGGGCCAGAAAAGGAACGGTACAATTATGGAAATTTAGTTTCTCTGGAACCAGGTGGTACGCGGCGACTGTACGGGACCTCCAAGTGGTACTCGATTACAAAAAGGTTGGGAACCACTGATATAGAATATAGAATAGAATAGAATAGAATAGAATAGAATAGAATAGAATAGAATAGAATAGAATAGAATAGTATAGTATAGTATAGTATAGTATAGTATAGTATAGTATAGTATAGTATAGTATAGTATAGTATAGTATAGTATAGAATAGAATAGAATAGAATAGAATAGAATAGAATAGAATAGAATAGAAAAAATATAATGGAATGGAATAGAATAGAATAGAATAATAGAATAGGAATATAGAATAGAATAGAATAGAATAGAATAGAATAGAATAGAATAGAATAGAATAGAATAGATTTTATTGGCCAAGTGCAATTGGACACACAAGGAATTTGTCTTTGGTCCATATGCTCTCAGTCTACATTAAAATATATATTAATCAAGACTCATAAGATACAACACTTAAGTGAATATAGAATAGAATATAGAATAGAATAGAATAGAATAGAATAGAATAGAATAGAATAGAATAGAATAGAATAGAATAGAATAATAGAATAAGAATATAGAATTAGAATATAGAATAGAATATAGAATAGAATAGAATATGGAATAGAATAGAATAAAATAGAATAGAATAGAATAGAATATAGAATATAGAATAGAATATAGAGAATAGAATAGAATAGAATAGAATAGAATAGAATAGAATAGAATAGAATAGAATAGAATAGAATAGATTTTATTGGCCAAGTGCAATTGGACACACAAGGAATTTGTCTTTGGTCCATATGCTCTCAGTCTACATTAAAATATATATTAATCAAGACTCATAAGATACAACACTTAAGTGAATATAGAATAGAATATAGAATAGAATAGAATAGAATAGAATAGAATAGAATAGAATAGAATAGAATAGAATAATAGAATAAGAATATAGAATTAGAATATAGAATAGAATATAGAATAGAATAGAATATGGAATAGAATAGAATAAAATAGAATAGAATAGAATAGAATATAGAATATAGAATAGAATATAGAGAATAGAATAGAATAGAATAGAATAGAATAGAATAGAATAGAATAGAATAGAATAGAATAGATTTTATTGGCCAAGTGCAATTGGACACACAAGGAATTTGTCTTTGGTCCATATGCTCTCAGTCTACATTAAAAAATATATTAATCAAGACTCATAAGATACAACACTTAAGTGATAGTCACAGGATACTAAATAAAGAATCAAATCATACTAGGAAACTAAATAAAACAATATAAATCGTGAAGATATAAGCAACAAGGTTACAGTCATAAGTGGGAGGAGATAGGCAATAGGAAGGATGAGAAGAATAATAGTAATACAGTAAATAGTTTGACAGTGTTGAGATCTCTCTCTCTCTCTCTCTCTCTCTCTCTTTCAGGAAGAAGAATTTAAATGGCTTTTAGGAGAGGAAGTTCACTCCGTCCTTCGTCAGCTGCAAGAGATCCTGAAGGTGCTTACAAAACAAAATTGTTCTGAGGATCAGGGCCTTTTCCTTCCAGTTTGGCTGTTTTAACCCAGGTAGTCCTCGACTTACAACCGCAACTGAGCCCAAAATTCACCTTGCTAAGTGAGAAATTTGTTAAGCGGGTTTTGCCCCATTTTACGACTTTTCTTGCCACAGCTAAGTGAGTTGCTGCCGTTGTTAAGTTAGTAACACGGTTGTTAAGTGAATCCGGCTTCCCCATGGACTTTGTTTGTCAGAAGGTCGCAAAAGGGGATCACGTGAGTCTGGGACACTGCCACCGTCATAAATAAGAGTCAATTGTCAAGCATCTGAATGTAAACACGAATGACCCTGGGGAGGCTGCAAAGCTCGTAAGTGTGAAAAACTGTCGTACATCACTTTTATCAGTGCCTTTGTAACTTTGAACAGTCACTAAATGAACTGTTGTAAGTCGAGGACTACCTGTGGTCATTTCCAAGGCCTCCATTTGGGAGGGCTTTTCATTGGCTGTGGCCTCGGCTTGTTGATCGCTAAAACGATGTGCAGCTTCGGATTCAGATCCGAAGCGGGACCTGGGTAAGCTCCTGGTGTACTTCTCTTAAATGAACCGTACCTTTTCCTGGGCTTGCACAATTGCTGGAAAGTCCTGGGAAAAGACACGTTTCGGCAAAGGGGATACCTGCAAGGTGTGACAACCTACGGCTGCCTCTTCAGCATCTCCTCAGCTCAAATCGGCTCTTTCTTGGGACTGCGGAGCTCCTGGGCAACCCTAGAAGCGAAGTGGCACAATTCGCCACGGGACACCACACCACAGGACAATTCCACCGATACAAAAGTTATATGAATTTCGACAGAAGCGTGGCCAATAGTGCCAGAATAAAGGCAGTCCAGAATGCGAGAGATACAACAGTGATGGCTAACCTTTTCCGGACCGAGTGCCCAAAGCATGCACGAATGCGCGCACGTGCGCCCAAACCCCCAAAATGCAATGTGTGTGCGCACACACCCCACGCATGCGCACACCTCCCCCCACATGCCCTGCCCCCCGTGCGTGCATGGCAGAGACTGAAAGAGCAGCTGGCTGGCGGAAGGCGCATGTGCGGCGGCGCTAAACTGGGGCGACAGTTTAGGGTTGTGTTTAATCTCAGGTGTGGCCAGCTCGGTGCCACTCGTGTCAGGGGCACCTGTGGTGGCCAAGTGCTAAGGCAGAACTTCCCCCCAGACACACACACTCATTATAATCTCTCATTATGGCGCAGTGGTTAAAATGCAGCACTGCAACCTACTCAGCTGACTGCTAGTTCAGCAATTCAGCTGTTCAAATCTCACCGGCTCAAGGTTGACTCAGCCTTCCATCCTTCCGAGGTGGGTAAAATGAGGACCCAGATTGTTGGGGGCAAATAGGCTGAACTCTGTAAACCGCTTAGAGAGGGCTGTAAAGCACTATGAAGCGGTATATAAGTCTAAGTGCTATTGCTATTGCTATTATAATCTCAGTCCTTCCTTCCTTTTCTTTTTTCTCTTTTCCTCATTCTTCCTTCCTTCCTTTTCCTTCCCTCTTCTCCTTTCTTTTTCCTTCCCCTCTTTTCTTTTTTCCCCCTTCCTTGCTCTCTTCCCATCTTTTTATTTATCTTTCCTC